>VXAD01000376.1:1585746-2011877 GCA_013399195.1 Dicrurus megarhynchus | reverse complement strand
CGTGCCCCCTACTGGCGGGGCGGGGTAGCGCCCGGCGCCCCCTGGTGGCGGGAAGGGGCGGGGCGGCGACACCTCCCACACCCCTCACTCCGAATTTTCCAGGACAGGTAGGGTCAGGCCCATCCCCCGCTCCCTCCTGGAAAAGGAGGTGACTCCCAAACTTCTCGTGGGCTCCCAGCCGTGATGCTATGCAGCCCCTTCAGCCCCATCTGGCAGCCCCTTGGAGCGTAATTACCTACAATTGTATCAAAACCAGTGGATTCCACTGGAATTTTACTTAATGCTGATAAACTAAAAGCTGAAACGTGAGCTATTAATATATGTCGAAGGTCAGCCTATTAGAAAATGCCCACAAAAGAGCTCCTTCTGCCTAAAATGACCCTAAATGGTGCTATAACCTAATTTTTTTCATGGTACATGTGTCTGAGTCCTAAATGTCTGCTCAAAGACATTTGATATCGTTCAAAAATGTAACTAATTGTTCATTCCAGTGGGGTTACTGGCATACTTGCATTGAGTATTTATCTATTTGTATTATGGTGGCACGGAAAAACATCCCTTTCTTATCCCTCATTTGCCATAGCTCTTTAATCTATTAGGTCAGAGCATATTTGTTAAGTCAGACAATCCCTGTGTTTAGGACCTTTTAGGTTTATTCTAAATGGTTTCATGGACTGTATGTAAACGACTATTCACTGCAATGTGGGCAGCTACAGATCTCGCAATGGGCCATTGTGGCCAACTGACCAAAGCTCAGGAGGACAGGCAGGGGAAATTGGGGTTAAAAATGAATCACTACTTTTACAGAAGTGGTTCTGCTCAGTCTCTGCGCTGGGAGAACAGCGAGGGGATCAGATCTTGGTGCCATTAAGTGTAACTCTCCATTAGGTCTGTCCTTTTAAAGCCTGGACTAGGCTTTCAAATGAAGAATTGCTGTTGTATACTGAAATCATCCCCTGTTGTACTGACCCAGCCCCTTCCACAAGCAATCAAAATTTCAAAAACAGCCCACAGAAATACAAATTTTCTAAATTGTGTTTATGAACCTAACCTTAAAATGTTAGGTATGGGTTTTAAACCTCAACTGAGCAGAATCAGTTTGATTTAGAAGTTTGTTGGTTTTTTCCCCCTTAACTCTACTTTACACTTCTGGGCAGTTCTCTTAATTTAAATTATGGGAGTCATGGAGCCAATTTATTTCTCCTGTAAAACCAGTTTCAGTTTTGTTATACCACGCTGAAGCTTTAGGAGAACAAGTACTGCAAGGAAATACATAAGAGCAAACAAAACGGCTGTATTTCTTGTAAATTTTAACAGCTCCACATATTACTTTTTAAAAAATCAAAGTGCATTTTTATTTGGGGTTTCCGGGAGTCTCCCTAACAGTTTTGAAGAGTTGCTGGCTCCACCACAAGAGATGTAGTCCCAGGATAGAATACAGAACAGTGCCCTTTCCTGAAACAGGGTTCATATTGAAAGTTGTTCCACAATTTATTTTTTTCCCCTTGTAGTCAAATCAGTGCAAGTTCACCATGGATGCAGCAAGGTGCCAGATGCTGGTCTGATTCATCCCCTGCAGTATCCAGCATCTGATGTAATGCTTATTGTAATTCCCACATTTCATGTGTTGTTTCTGATGCTCCAGTACAGGCTTTGTTACGCGCCACAGCCTTGTGCTGGCAGAGAGAGAGGCCTTCACATGAGGTTAATTTATTTTTCTAATCTGCATAGTTCAAGTGAACCACATGAAATACCTGCCTTTACCTCCAGTCTGGAATGTGCTGTAACCCTCCTGAAAAATCCTCCTTTCCCCACTCAGCTCCTAGGTCATCAGATCCATGTCTCCATCCCTGCATCATCTCATTTGGATGCTGCTGCTGCAGCAGTTTCTCCCATCTTGCCTGTTCTGTCTCTTCCCTCTGGCCACTCCAAGGTTCATTTTTCCACTAGTTCCCACATGGAAGCAAGTGTACTGACTGTCTTCTCCCCCCTTTTCAGATTACAGGTGGAAAAGCACACTGGAACTCCACCCCATTTAAATTACTCGAGTATCTTTTTGCCCTCTGTCCCCGGTTCTCCTTATCTCTTCCTTTCACCCAGAAAAACAACTCCTAAGTCTCTGTCTTTAAAGCAAGCCTCCCACACCCAGACCCCACTCCCTAAAGCTGCTCCCCGACCCTCTCTCAGATCCCCTAGAAAGATTTTCTGGTTTTTCCCTGTCTATATGAATGTTTCGGGTTTTGTTGGGGTTATTGGATTTTTCTCCATGATATAATCCCATTTTGAGGAGCACATAGATTAAACATGACAAAGAAAAATGCTCAAGTGCTCTAAACTCATTTGAGTTATAGAAGCAGCCACTGCCTTCCCAGCCCTGGTGACCTCCCAGTCTCATTCTGTGCATGATAAGTAGGTACTTAGGTCTAGATTCCCAAATTAAACTGCACAGGGAATTGGGCTATGCTTGGTGGCACCCACCTCCCACCCCTTGTGCAAGTCAGCAGCTGGCTGTGATTTAAAACTCCAATCTAGAAGATGGAAAAACTTCAGCTCTGCCCTGTGTCTGTTAGAACCTGCTACATTATAATGCAACTGAAATGAAATTACTTTTCATCCTGCACAGAGAATACGAAACATGAATTCACTAGTTTAGAGTAAGCCACAATAAATTTAATTAAAGCAGCCTCATGTAAAACACATACAAGTAAAATAAAGTTATTTTATTTTGGTTCTCAGGATCACTCCTCCCCCAAAAAATTAATGGGGTTTTCTTTAACATGCTGAACTAATTCCTTTACCTGCAAAAAAAACCCTGACTAAAACAAGTTTGAGGGTGTTGTAATAGCATCTGCATCAACTCAAAATTTTAAATTTTATTTTAGGTGAAAAACATACCATTAGCTGAAACATTTTACCTCACACATTCACTATTGTCTCTCTTTTTGCCTGATTTGTCCCCAACTAAGTGGCATTTATCCCCCAATATTTAATAATAAAGAGGCACAGAAATAAGCCAGGAAACAACTTGCATCACCCTCCCAGCCTAAAATACCAGGGCATTTGGTAAAAGATACAGCAAGTTTTAGGTAAAGGCAGCTTTTCAGTTCACTGAAAATCTATTTAGCAAAGCCCTGCTGGCGTGTAGGGATAGGAAGAGTGAGTCCTGATGCCAAAATGCCTGCCGGGAAAATACTTTGCCACTCACACACCAGTATCTCCCTGACTCCATCAAAACAGTATTTATAAAGGCAGCTTCTAGTCCTGTGATGCCTTGAGATCCCATGGTTTAAGAAGACAGAAATCAACTGGGAGTTCAGCATTTCACAGCTTTTGCTGCAAACTGTCTCTTTGCAAGATTCTGCCGGGTGAAAAAGGGATTTTTCCTTCTTGTGCTCAGCTGCTCCTGTGGAGCCCCAGCCTTCCTCCAGGCAGCGTGTTGTGGTTCCAGTCAGCCCAGTTTAGGCAAGCACAGTAACTCCAGTGCAACCTAGTTCCTCTCTCCATTGCCAGACTTGTTCATTCTTGGAGCATTTCCCAGAAATCTGTGCTGGACAGATGTAGTTCAACTTCAAATCCAGGTCAGCTCCTTCTTTAGCTGGGATTACTGTTGATTTAGTGCATACATTTCTTCTCTGGGAAGGATCTCAGCTACCACGATCCTGACAGCACTGAACTGCCAGCACCCAACACCACTGGCTGATTTCCCACTGAAGTTCAGGTGTCTCCATGGCCCAGCCCTGGTTGTGTAGAAGTGTTGCCATTAGTAGGAAATAATTTGTGCATCAACTGCAAAGTAAACACAGAGGGTGTTTGGGTTTCCTTTCCATTAAGCAGGCCAGAATGACTCAGGAAGCTCTCCATGCTTTGGGGTATTTCTCAGTTCAGTAGAAAGCTAAATAAAGGTTTAATATTCTCTATTAAAATTATTCCTATAGTGCGTTATACAAGATTTCTAATTTTTCTAGAAGGTTTGTCTCCAGCACTGGGAAAGGATTTGATACAGCCTTTTTTCAAAATGTGGTAATGAGATGACAGTCAGCTTTCCCCCACCTCTGTTGGGAAAGAAGGGATCTTCAGAGATCTTCCTCCTGCTTCTGCATATATTTGGTAGATGAATAAAAGAGGCAACATAAAAACATGTTCAGTGATAACTTAGGGTAGATGTTTAGACAGCAGCCACATTTTCATTTTAAAAAGTCATATTTTAAGACTTGATTTAGTACATCTACTAACTCTATACTCTGTTTATCTTGGCTTTTTATGGAACAGCTAAAAGTAAGTCTCCTAGCTGGGAAAACTCTGTATCCTTTTTCAGTATGTATAAGGATAAAAATACTTATCTGTCAGATGGTCAGTCTTCCTCCTTCTTCAGAAGTTAGAAATTAGAAGTCTGACCTTCTCATGAATGTAGGAGCTGGCAGACGGTTTCCAAGCTACCGAGTCCTCTCCATCACAGACACCTCAGTGTATAACCCAAGAAGGCTTTCCCTGATGAGAAACTGAGAATTTTATTCTTGCAGCTTTGAACAAGAGACTAAAAACATCACTGAAGACAAGCTGGGTTTTTTTTTCTAAAGTTTATTTCTACTTATTTCATGCTGTTTAAGTAGGGTCTTTATCCTTGCCCCAGTGTTTACTCTCCTGATGTATTTATAGACAGCAGTCACATGCTCCCTGAGGTTTGTTTTGTCAGACTACACAAACCATCTTTCTTTCATCCTCTCCTGTCCAACACATTCCTCATTCTCAGCTATCTGCCCAGCCCCTCTGCTCTAGTGGGGCAACAGGGCTTTTACAGAGAAGACTTCATCATAGATGATGCAGTTTTAGAAACAGATTGATTTTTAAGGGCAAAAGTCATCCCCTGGGATATCTCCAGCTCCTATCTAAAAGTCTGGATTTCCAAGCTTGTGGAAACTCAGCAGTTCCCATTCCATCCTTCAGCACCTGTAGAAGATAACTAAGGTTCATCTAGAGATGGTATCCAGAGAGCATTCAAAAATACAGGTCAGCAGGCACGTTCAAGAGGACAAGGCACACCCAAGTCCAAAACTAGAATTGAACTTACATGTCATGATATAGGCTGGTAATAAAAGTAAGACAAAATCCATTAGTAACTTACCTAGCCCAGAGCAACAGCACAGATTCAAGATCCACAGCCAGCTACAATTGATACTAAGATGAAGCCCAGTACTTCTCTAGAATTACTCAGACAAGAATTAAATAGGACTCCTGGGCTTGGGGCGGGGGCGGGGGGGGGTGGTCCGAGGTGAAGCTGCTCAGGATCAGGAGGATTTACTAGTGGCCTCGGAGGCCTAACTTGGTGCTGTACTGTTGTTCAGGTCCTTAAGGTAGTGCTTAATCCCAGTTTAGCCCTGGGTTCTTGGAGAAGTTGCTTTGGCTTTTTTTTTTTTTTTTTTTTTTCATAATGTTGTAATCGGAGTCTGTCTTAAATCTAATATTTGTATAATTACCCTATTTGCTAACAGCTTATAGGACTGGTGCAAAAAAAAATTCAATTGTGGTTGAGTTTTTTCTTAATTTTATGCCTTTACTTATTACCATGGTCCCAAGTTTTTCCTTAATTTTATGCCTTTACTTATTACCATGGTCTCAAGTCCTTCCTTAATTTTCTATCATAGCATGTTAAAAATTAGGTCTTTGAAAAGAAAAACAATGCTGGTATTTTCTTACAGCATTCTGGGATTTTGAGTGGAGGAACCCCCCCTTAGGGCATGTGGATGGGGTTGTGTTGCTTGTTACCACCTTGAGGACTGGGGTTTCCTGTGTGAGTCCTGACCCTGCAGCAGGAGCTGTCTGAGCACACCCCGGGACCGGTGTCATTTTGGACTGTATTCAAAGTATTTTTGCAGCGTTCTTTGCAGTTGGATGTGTTCTTCAAGAGGGTGGTTGTCTGGGTAGAAGAGAGATGTTTGTTTAGTGAGTGATTAGTTTAAAGGAGGGAATGTTTTCCAACTTAACTGGTATTCCACCCATGCTATAGACAGATACCTGAATGCCTTTGAAAACAACCGGTTTAGGAGAACAGGACTCAAATGGAGCAAGTGCCAGGATTTGTCAGGGAGCTAATGCTGCCTTATCTCTGAAGCTGATAAAAACCGAATTATATCATCGTAGACAGGCATTAAGACTGAAGCTGCAGCCTCTGCCCTGGTGCAGATGGCTGCAAATAAGAAACTTCTGTAGTCACACGGACAGGAAAAACATAAGAACGTGCTACTCAGGGGAAAAGCACAGAGCTGCCCAGAGCAGGGAATGCTGTCAGGGCTTCTGCTGTGCTTCAGCGAAAGGACACTGGAGGAAGGATGCAGATACTGTAGCCTGGGAAGAAATAACAAATTTGCTCCCCCAAAACCTTTTCGTGAACATAACATAATCTAGTTATTTTGAGCCAGTCTATTTTTTCCCCCCAGGAAATAATCCTCATTGTCAAAACTCAGGTGATGTTATCCAGGTGCACCCAAATGTTATGTATTCCAGGTGTGCCCAGGCACCTGACCAGCCTGACCAAAAACAAAGGTGTTTTCTTCAAAACAGCAGATTTACACGGTGAAGTTATGACAGGACTTTGCATTTCTCTGTTATTATGGAATTGTTCAACTGTTGCTTTGAACTCCTGTAACCCCAGCCTGCACACAGTGGAAAAATTCCAGATTTGCTTGCCTGAGCATGAGGCTGCAGTTCGCAATAAAAGGTTTGCTGCAGTTCCCGCTGAGAGTGCTTGTGTGTCCTGTATCGTGTCAGGTTTGCTCTGCCTTCATTTTGCAGGGATCTCCCTGGAGACTTGTTTCCAGAGTTTTGCTGTTAGAGTACAATTGGTATTTCCCAGGGCTCTAAAATCTGTTTGCTTGGGAAGACTGTCTCTAAAGCCAGTACACCCCAGTGGGATCTCAGGTAGGATCTGGACTCTTCAGGTTTATCAAAAGATCCCAGACTTTGATCTCTGATTTCCAAAATCTGCTGCTTAGTGAATTTGCCTGAATAATAGAGGAGCATGGTAATAACAATGGCATTTCTCAAAGCAAATTTGGAGTAATTTTAATCAAGAGATTTGCCAGCTGCTGGCCTGGCCCCTCAGTAGCTGATTTTTACACTGAAATGTCT
Source organism: Dicrurus megarhynchus (assembly GCA_013399195.1). NCBI lineage: Eukaryota > Metazoa > Chordata > Aves > Passeriformes > Dicruridae > Dicrurus > Dicrurus megarhynchus. The sequence continues at coordinate 2,004,752 of VXAD01000376.1, read as the reverse complement.
TTGCCACTGTGGTAAGATTATCTTGAAAGTTATTCTTATAGTTGCTGAGGTATTCAGGAAGGCAAAGGACAGGAATAGGCCTAAGATGACAAGGTCATTTTTCACTACTTGGATCAGCTTGATAAGGGCTGAATTCATCTCCCTGGCAAGTTCTGTTTCACCCGAGAAAACCCTAAAAGCTGAATGAACTGATTCACATCCTTGTGGTTCTCCTCAACCTCAAAAGGTTGTAAATGCACAGAGAAGCTGTGGCTGCCCCATCCCTGGAAGTGTTTGCGGCCATGATGGACGGGGCTTGGAGCAACCTGGTCTAGTGGAAGATGTCCCTGCCCATGGCAGGGGTAGAATGAGGTGGGCTTTGAGGTCCCTTCCAATCCAAACCATTCTGGGATTTTGTGATTTCCTGTATTCATCTTGGCACTGAATTCCACATCCTGGCTTCCCTTCTCTGCTCTTTCCTCATTAATGCCCTGCAGAACTTTTAGGAACTGTGCTGGTGATGCCTGTTTTCCCTTTTTTCCCCATCACTTACCTAGTTTTATTTTGACCTGTTCACTTTCTCTTTTAGTGTAGAAAAAAGTATTTTAAAATAATGCTATTTCATTTAGTATAGAGCAACTGCAACACAGCGAACCCACATGGAAGGTGTAATTAACACTAAAAGTCAGTTCAGTATTTCTGTGACACCTGCTGGGAATTTCTCTCCTTTCCAAGTTTTTTGCCAGGTTTTATTTCACAGCTGACATGTTGGTTGATAACAGAAATATGAAATAAAAAGGAATGAAAGAGCCCTGTGCTGTACAGAATGCTGGTTTCTCTCAGCATGGAATACTCAATAGTGAATCATGCAATTGTTGAAAAGCTATTGGCAAACACTGGAGTTGAAGGTGAAAAAAAGACATAATGTGCAATATTTTTCCTTCCCTGACTTTAAAGAAACATCTTCCCAATGAAGACAACAACTTACATAGCCATAAACTCATTAGAATCTTATTTGTCATTGCTGTACTTCTTGGATGCTCTTTTGGTAAATGACTTCCTGCCCTGTGCCAGATGCTGTTTCCATTCACAATGAAGTAACAGTCCTCTGTGAGTGATATCACAGTATCACCACAGCCCTTATTGTGACTTCTCAAATTTAGCACACTGAAATAAGTTCTTTGTTGATTGTTTGGGGACTTTTAGATCTAGGGTTTGACTGAAGTCAGTCTAACAGAAAAAAACCCAAAAAACCAAAAAAACAGAGCCTGGGGAACTTGGACAGTTTGCAATGTGCAGAAAAACATGGAAACAAAAGAAGGGCAAAAAGGAAAAGTTTGACTATTTGATATATTCTTGTACAGACAGAGGGAAAGCTTGAAATAAGGCTTGTGTAAGTCATTGTTTTTTAGGTTTTGAGGTGGTACAGATACTTAATTACTGACCCTGCCAAGAGATCTACCCATGTGCTTTTGCTGGATGATCCAGCTGATGCTGGATCAGCACATGGTGTTGGCCAGGGGAAACACCTGGCTTGGGGGTTGCTTCCCTTTCACCCCCCACATGTGCTCCCTGGCCACAGCTCTGCACCCATGTGCCAAAGGAAGTGTATCCAAATACTAATAATTTCTAGTTTATCAACTAGATCCCAGGTTTAGGCCCTTCTAAACAGAACAGGAACTTTGCAGTTCCCCGTTGTGATCTGTAGTTTCCATCTCGTGCTGACGCAGTTCCATCCTTTGCTGGGATAAGGTTTATGAAAACTGGTGTATGTGTTTGTGCCAGTGTCTGTGTGCATAGAAGTGATTCTTTTGAAGGGTTATGTAAAGATCTATTTTCCAGAAGAGAGAACAAATAGAAGGAATCTGGTTGAGTTACTTAAGGCCTGATCATGCAAGGAGTGGAGCACTCTGAATTTTAAATGCAGATTAGAGCACTTGCATCCCCAGGTCCCTGGAAGGTTGCAGGGATGTATCTGTGTATGTAAGTGTTTAAGCATCAATTGATCTNAAAGAGAGGGAGATGGAAGACAGTCCTTTTGCAATTGGTAAGTGAATATTGATTTAACATCTTTGCTAAGCAGCTACTTTTTTTGGATTGCTTTTTAGCCTTCCCAGTCAACAAGGAGCTGGCAAATGGGTCTGTCATCCAGCTGTATTTTCAGGAAGTATGGAAAAGGTCTCGTTAGACTTCTTAACAGAAATGAGGGTGTTATTTATCATACCCAGTAGAATATTGATGTGTTTAAACATGCTGATCTGTGAGATTTTAAAAAATAGAAAACCTGGTCAAATTTTCCCCTTGTTGTTGTCCACTGAGAGGTACCAGGTAGTATGTTGAGGAAAAATTTAGCCAAAAGCAGTTTTGAGGGAAACTATTAAAATGCAGATAAATGAAGATGTCTGCTGACCCCAAGCATCTGCATTCATGTGGCAAAGGATTCATTACTCACACTGCATTGCTTTCTGAAGTATATTTTTGTATCAGCATTTCCCTTTTTAAATTCAGCTCTTAAATCCCAAAAGGGAATTAACTACCAGCCATTTGCATTTTAAAGGGAAAACTCAAACCTCAATAGAGTGCTCTACTTAAGACTCCTTTTCTATAACTTAGCCAATGAGCTACATCTTGGTGGAGATCTTGGGGAGTCAACCAAGTGACTGGGACAAGGCAGGAAAGCCTAGCGTTGGAGGAAGCCTTGTAATTTGCTTCCAAAAACGCTGAATACACTGATATCAGTGTGAAGCTCTCCTGAAAAATGGTGTTTTGCATTATTGTGGGGCAAAATGTCTTTAATGTTGGGGGAGAAAAGAGATCTTCAAGCCACGGCAAGCTGCAATAGCAAAAGACACAGGCTGTTCTCTCTTCCCATGAGGGAAAATCATGGCAAAATAAAAGGAGCAAATTCAAATTCAGCCCTTTGCAAGACATGGGCAAAAACTATTGGAAAGTTACAGGACAGGGATGTTGTTAAAGATCTCTTGGGAGCTGACTCATCTTCTGAGAAAATGTGATTAAGAAAGAGGCTGTTCTCCCCCTCAGGCCACAGGTTTAGTGTGGAAGTTGTAGGCGGTCCCCTCCTTCCCTTGGAGACACTGGGATTGAGCTTCTCCTCACATGTCCTAGGTCCTTTCAGCTGTGTCCTGTTCTTTGCCTTTATTCAACTGACACTGACTTCAAATACATGTATTTCTTTATTTCTTATTGCCAAGAGAATCTATACCCAACCTTCTTGCTGCCTTAGGAGTTTAAAAGCTGCCAAAGCACTGCTACATCTCACTTCCTTGTGGCCCTCCAAAGAACTCTGTGTCAAAGGTTATAAAAACCCTGGAGCACAATACGAAGCCTCTCTCTTGAATGAGTTAGTAAGTCAATAGTGCTGTAGAGCCCTGGGTGTATTTGGGGCACTGAAATAAAAAACTCGTAGAGCAAGGTCTGCAAATATGAATTTCTATGCCTGGGAATTCCAGTATCCTACTGATATCCCCCCAGCTCTCAGCTGAAGACTAGGCTGCTACTCAGACAAGACCCTAGAGCTCCTTCCTGACGTCGGGTCTGGTGATAGTGCCAGAGGGCAAAGCTGCAGGTCCTGTGTCTCCAGGTGTGCATTTCCAGCACCTAAAGTCAATATTCCTGTGTTGAAATAAGAAGGATGACTGGGTGTTTGGGAGCTGTGAGGCCCCAGTGATGATTGTAACAGGAAATGTCTTAATATTTGTTTAAATAGAATGATGCAAACTGCAGCCTTCTGTGCTGATACCAAATTAGAGTAAGGAGGGAATTTTTGGAGTTACTCTGCTCTTAAGTGCAACAGAAAAAGCACTTAAAGGTACCATGCAGCTGATGGAAAACTACAGTTCCCAGTAATTCGTATTAGCAGACATGATGTGTCTCCTGGACATTTTAAATTCCTTGTTGCCTGTTCCTGTGTCATAAGTTCCTTCCTCACACACCCTGTTCTTGCAAACTGAGTAACTGCTCAAACAAGTGATTGGGGGTGAAATAAAAGGTGACTTTGGTGTGCCATGAAACAGCTTGTTAGCACAGGCAATTCCATGATGCCTGATGGAACAGGTGCTGAATCAGACCTGATTGTGGAAGGAGGGATGAATTTTTTGCTGTTGAATCACACTTATCTTCAAAGCTGCAAAGGATTCCACATTTATTCAGGACAAGTCCTGAGGTTTTTATATTCCATGTTGTTCATTGCTGTGCCATTTTTTAAGATGATTTGGCTTTTAATCTGCCAATGAATACTGAATGAAGAATTAAATCATGAATCAGAGCTCTTCTTTTGCTTGCCAGTAACACAAGCCTTTTTTATTTTCAATTTCAGGTTTCTTTTACAGTGGAGGCAAAAATAAATTATGAGTGAAAAGAAGTTAAAATTGTTCCTCTCAACTAAGTCTCCTGCATCAATGCTTAATCCTTCCATTATGTCTGATGTCGTTAATCATTCTACTGTAATATTTGACACACACATTTGTGGGACAAATTAGGATCTAATATAAAAGCTGCAATAATACTGACTTATGTGGAACTGCAGCTAATTATAACATATTTGAATTTTCATCTTTCATAAAAGACCTCTATAAAATGAACCTTTCACACTGCTGAAATGAGACTGAGACAGGCAAGCAGAGGAGGGGTGAGAGAAGAAACATCCGAGGACAACAGGAGAAATCTCAGCACCATAATGAGCCAATATCAGTTGTTGGTGGATTCTTTTTAATTGTGGGCTTTTTCTCTTTAAGCTTTCAGATGGCTTCTCTACCACAGCTGTGGGGCTCAGCTTATTTAAGTTGGAATGGTTTGGTTGCCTTGATGCATGAATGACTGATTCTGCCATCTTCAGAGATTAAACGTTGCTTCAGTCTTCACGGGTGGACTAGAACAGATAAAGGAGACAGGATGCCATTGCAGGAAGATATGTCTCACAGAAGAAATGGATGAGAGTTCACTAAATATTTTCTGCAAAGCAGCCTCTCCTTCCTCTCTCCCCACCGTGTCGTCACTGTGCCTTTACTTGTAGACCTCTAGACCCTCAGTCTTTTGAGTTCCCCGTGTCAGGTTCAGTGTTTGTGTTCAGTTCCTTGGAGAAGCATCAGGCTGTGCCTTGAGATCCTGCCAGTGCTCAAAGCCTCGGCTCCATCTGGAGAGAAAATGAGCAGCAAAATTCCCAGTTTGTGTATTAGCTAAAAAGGTGGTTTGGCTCTGTTATATTTGCATTTGGGATCCTCAGTCTGAGTGTGGGCTCATTACTCATTACTGAATTATATATCAGAAGTAATTTATTTTCCTGGGAAGTGAATCCTGCAACTCTATTCCAAAATGGATTCCTTGTGTTTCTCAGATGTTGCTTTTGCCTTGGATAGTCTTCAGAAAAACAAATTTTCCAGTTAAGTGCACCATTGGTTTTGCCCCCCATCTAGAAATAAGAGGAGATCACAGATATAGCACATTTTCTGGATGCTGAGATTCATATGCAGAGTGTTAAAGGAGAAGCAGCTTTCCTTAGCAGCCACTCTCTTGTGCTGCCCTCAAGTATCCTGGATTGATGCATTTTTCATTTTCCAATGCAATTGCACCTTTCTGTGCTGGTGCTTCAGCAAAGCTGTAATATCTCCAAACCTAACAGAAGGGTTATTTTGACGTTTTCAGTTGCAGGAGTTTTAATGCCAGGCTTCTTTCCTTAACAGTCTGTTACATGCTGTAGGCAAGGATTGTGCTGTTTGAGATGAACACAGCACAAGCTGCCCACTTCAAACGCCTCAGTGGAAGTTAGATGAGTGGCACTGTTTCAGGCATGGACCAGAGCAGTGGGAAAACGGCCATCAAGAGTTAAGGGCTTATTGGTATAATGAAGGGTAGATTTTCTCCCTTCCCTACCAATCCCTTTTAAAGAAGTCTCTGAGCAGAAACAGAAAGGCTTGCTGTCCACCACTATTTACTGTGTCACTTCCTTTTCACAGATTCCTGCGCTGCTTTTCCTCACATGTGCAGTTGTTCCTTTTATCCCTGTTTTTTCGGTGTGACCCCACTTGCAATGCATCTGTTCTTAGTTTTTCTCCATTCTTTCAGTCTTCTGAACTTCACTGTATTCCGCTAGAAATGACCTTTTTGTTTTTAAGCTCCTGTCTGCTTCTCAAGGCTTCCACATTTTTTGTTACCCTCTTTCTGTGGAGCATCTTCGTTCTCACTGTATACCTTAAGCCCAGTTTCTTCAGCAGTTTCCTTCATCTCACTGCTGCTGGATTTCTTACATCTCGTCCCCAATGTGTTGTCATTTCTGAGTCACAGATGGAAGGCTAAGCTGCAAGGCTGCAGGAACCCTGGACTTCCACACAGAAGTGCTGCAGCCAAATACAGATGTCCAATTCCAGACAAGGTTGGCAACCTTCTGATGTTATTTATGGGTCTGGAGAAATATTATTTCCCACAGGCACTTAAGTAGCTGGATGTTGGATCAAGTTTGAGTTGACTAATAACAGTTTTGCATTGCTTTCTGCCCCTTACAGAGCCTTGGTGACAGGTAGAGGTCTTGTCCGAAGGGCAGGATGGCTCCAGATGAGTTGGGGCAGTTAGATGGTCATCATTTGTGCAAGCTGTGCACTATATTTTTCCTAGAAGCGCTGCTTAGTATTTCTTATATTGCTGAATTGTGTTCAGCAGTAATAATACTGGAGTATGATTATGATACTCCAATAATAAGCAATAATAATAGGGAGTTCTTTACTTAATCCCACCACATTCTGTAGTTGTTTCTAATTTCAGTTTGCATTCTACTGCCTAAAACCCAGACTGACTCAACTCTACCTCTGCAAGCTCTACCTGTCACACAAACTAGTACAAACTATGTGATCCCCCATTTAAATCTTCAGTCAAGTTTAGCTGTATAAGATGACAATTCACTGGCTAGACTAATTTTATGCTTTAATTTCAGGAGTTTAAGAGAGTGGTGGGAATATTCAAAGATTTCCTCACTTCTCTGAACTCATTCTCCAGGTACCAGCAGGATCTCAATGCATCAGTTTGCTGAAGTTGCTGCTCCCAGAGATTTTAATGGTACCAGATGCATTCCTTGATGACTTCTGTTTGCTCCTTTTATCTAGAATTTAATATTACTCTTTCAGAGCACATTTTTGCAATCATAAATTTGTGCTTTCTGTTTACACAATCGTGGTCTTGCAAGTGATAAGGGGCAGAGATGTTCACTTGAAACATTTCTTAGAGGATAAACAGTGGCAGCCAAAGGTGAGGATGAGATTCGCAGTGCTTCATTAGCACAGATGTCCCGCAAAAGGGCACTAAAAGCTCCAGAACTTGGGTAAAATGGGCTCCTTGGAAGTAAATGTAAGCTGTCACCTCCCTAACAGGGTTAACTGCAGGAGAGGTGTCCTAAGAAATGCTGCAGCTTTGCAGCATTAATTCAAACTGGTGCTGTTGTCACAGGCAACAGACAAGTACCAGTGCTCACCTGAAATTGAGCTGTACGCTGAATTAACCATGGCCATCGTGAGTGTCGCCATGCCTGCAGTGACCTGCTGCTCCTGTGTGGACAGTAGGCACCTGAAAACAGCAATCCCCAAAGCCTTTCCATACTGAAAGCCTTTCCATACTGAAAGTCTTTGGTTTTTTTTCCGACTGATGGAATTCTATTTGCATCTTGCTGGAGACTCTTATCTCAATCTCTCTCCCTGCTACCCCCCGCAGTGATATGAATTTAGTTGCATGTAGAGCTCCTGATAATCACCAAGGAATGACCAGGATCTGGGAGATTAAACCTTTTTTTCTGGGGACTTTTTGTCCTGGGAGGGCTGATCTCTGTATGAAGGGAAATGTGTTATTCTTCAAACTTTGATTTCTCACTTGCTTTTTAGGCAGTGAACTGAGCACTGATGGCCTTGCTTTTGAAGAGGAATATCCTGTGTTGCAGCATCGCTGCAGGACTTCAGCTCTTACACCCTGGTCTATCTGCAGTGCAGGACTAGGAGCAGGAGAGAACGCAGCTGAGGTTGTACTTCGTGCTTATCTGAGAGACTTCCCCAAGAGTCACCAGATTGAAAGTTTTTCAGAAAAACAAGGATAACACTGTTGGAGTCAGTGCTGTGAACATAAATTAATACTCACCAAGCACTATGTAAATATAAAAGTAAATTCATTTATGTAGCACTTTAAATACTCTATAAATTCAACCTCCAATGAAAGCCCCTACCCAAAGATTTATAAAGAACTTGTACATTTTGGACTGGGGAGGAAGAAAAATCCCTCCTTTTTAAGTAAAGGGAAAAACCTAACTCAGAATGTCTTGTTATTTACTCATGCATTCATATTGCACAATAAAATATTTACATTAAAATGTGTCAGTTTTCAAAAGCAACTCGTTACTCCATTTTTCAACTGAACTTGGCCAGGCTAAAAAGAAAATTATATATGCCAGAGGACTGCAGTAAGAGATTAAGGTTTTCGAATAGTGTAAGAAAGACACTACAATAAGTGACCAGTGGACCAGTCAGCAATTTTAATTAAAACTGGGCTGCTTATTGATCTGTCATACAGATTTACCCCATCTGCAACATTTCAGAAATGTTCCTATTTCAGAAAATAGCACTTGTAAGAGCCAGTAAAGAATATGGAAGTTTAGAATTGAAATGTTTTATAACTGTGACATTTTGTACTAAGATCTTTTTCCATCCCATTTAAGCACCTCACATATCTTCACACAAAGATGAAAGCAAATATATGGAATCTGTAGGATATTCTATCCTTGTCTGGTGGAAGGTGTCCCTTCCCATGGCAGTGGCATGGAATGACATGAGCTTTTCCAACCCAAACCATTCTGTGATTCCATGATACTGCTTTTCTAACTTAATGCAAATGGGCCCACTGCATGCCAGTGCTAAGAAAAAATCCAAGAAGTCTAAAATATATTGGTATTTTAAAAGATCTCATGTTCTTGAAACCAGTGGGATCTTTAGTGGTTGCATCTTCAAGGTGGGCATCTTTCATCCCTGAACTAATGGAAGTACATTTCCATCGGAAAAACCAAGGAAAGTACTAAAAAGGAGCTAATAAATGCTCTGTACAGATGTGGAAGGTCTGTGGTATCAGCAACTGCACTTGGTAGATCTGCTTTGTTCCTGAAGGGTTTGCTTATTTTAAAATTCTAATTATTTAAAATTTCTATTTATAAGTAACATGGTGAAATTAAAATACCCTCAATGCAAATTTGGCACAAAAACCTGGTTTTAAAGCCAGAAACATGTCCTGAAATAGCAGCACCAACAGTGGCAGAACATCTGCATTGGAAGGAACTGCTGCCGTGCTCTGGTTGAAAAGAAGCACAAACTGGAGGTGGTGATGGTGATGCGTCTGTTGTTTAATTAAATATTTAATTAAATACATGCATGTTGTTTAACGTTTATGGAGAGCTGTGCTGTGTTTACAGAGCAGCATGTGTGGCAGCACATGTGATGTCTTCTCTTCCAGGCAGCCTCTGGTGAGCACCCGGTGTCGGCAGCAGGATGAAGCCATCAATGATTATCATTCTTATAATTCAATAGCTGTATTTTAAGAAAAAAAAAAAAATTAAAGAAGGACACGTGTTGAGTTAAATTGTGAAACCCAAACAGCCGGGAACTTGCTGCTTGCACATGGGTCAAGGGCTTTGAGAAATCAGGGATAGATGTAGAGATGGGTTTTTTGAGTGGGAAACATCATCGTTTTATTTTTTAGATGAGAAAAACGTCTCATTTGGCTTTTATTACCCCAGAGCGCTCCTGCTCACCGCAGTGGTGTGGTGAAGCGTTTAGCCCACAGACGGCCATACAGAGCATGGCCTTTTCGGGTCCCCGCTATGCGGAGTTTTACCTGGGGGCTGATTCTCTAGCATCCTGGGGTGACAGAAGTGACAAAGAGCGGTCACACGCACCCCTGGCTTTGCCCACTCACGGCTCCCGTCAGGCCCCGCAGCCACTTCCCGCCTGGGGACGGCCCCACCCGCCATGCGCCTCGTCCCATTGGCTGATAGCGGCGCGGGGGTGAGGCTACACGCCATCCCTCGATTGGCGCGCGGGGCTGTCACTCTAGGCGAGGGGGCGTGGCCTGGCGAGGCGGATCCCCGCGGGGGCGCTGCGGCCGCAGTTGCGCTCGGGCGGCGGCGGGTGATGGCGGTGGTGATGGGTTCTGCGCTCCTGCTGTTCCTGGCTCTCCTCGGGCCCGCGGCCGCGCTCGCCGGATACATCGAGGTGTGGGGGGGTACGGGGGCGGGCGGCGGGGGCTTCCCCGGGGGTACCCGGTGCGCAGGTGGGAGGTAAGCGGCGTTCGGGGTGTCTCGGCTGCTGCGGAACCACCTGGAGCTTGTCCAGCCTCTCCGAGACCTTCTCGGGGTGGTGAGTTCGTGTTTTAAACGTGTTTTCGGGAAAGCCGCAACCCTCAGACCGCGCACCTGGACGGGAGCTCCGTCTCACCGGGATGGTTGGGGCTGTTTTTTTGGGGACGTGACCTCGGCATTCTTGGCACGGGAGCAGGACCGGCCAGCTTCAGATGGGTCCGGAAGCCTAGAAGACTGTTAGAGGGCAATTGCCTAGCTAAAAACCTCGGTTAAACGAATCCATTTGGTTGCTGATGGATCCAAAATAAAACTGGTGCCTTGGCTTTCGGGGAGGATGCTTCAGCCAAGTGTAAAGGCTATCCATTTCATGTAGAAATGGCTTAGATGCCCGTAAGGGTCTGTGTATGTGTGTATATATATATATATATATGCATATATATATATGCATATGCGCACACATATACGAGTATATATTACTTTTGTATATACGAAATATGTATTGTGTTTGCATATATGAAAGTAACTGGACAGAGGAAATTCCGGCTTTATCCTAAATCCAAAAGGTCGATGTAATCTAGCTCTCCAAACAACAAGATGGGTAGGAGAAAATCTTGTGGGTTTAAAAACTTAACCTGTCTTATTAGAGGGAAGCAGCAAAACAAGGAGCAAAGTACGTGCTGAGCTTCAGACATGGCACGTAAATAGAGTTTAATAATCTACGCTTGAATGGTGTTTGGAAATGCAAAACAGCTGCATCCGTCTTGTGAAGGTTCTGGGTTATTTAGGGCTGGATAAAGAACAGGCTTGTGGCTGCTTGTGGATGGCTTGATTTGAGAGTTTACAGTAAATTTTAATAAGCTTGGTTAAGCAGAACATCTACCTCAGTGTGATGCATAAAGCTCTAAGCTGGTGGTAATTCCTAACTGGCAGTAAATGTGGTTTTTGGATATTTTAAATACGTGTTGTATGGAATTGGTCTAGTCCATGATTTCTGCTTGTTTGGTTGCTATTGTGGAATAGTATTCCGCATACTTTGTACCAATCCTTCTGTTAAATTTCTGTAAATCAATGGAACATGGTTGATAACTGTTTGTGGAACAACTTATGCATCGGTTACCTTGCAGAAAGGATGGTGGAGCTGCTCTGAGGGCATAGAGCTAATGCCCAAATCAGATGCCTTGGCATTGCCTTGGTGGCAGGGGACTGTCCTGGCTGCTGGTGCTACATCCAATCTCTTGCACCTGTTTGGCAACTCCTCCAGCTATAGGTCACTTCCTCTCTTACATCTGAGACAAATTCGGCTGCTGTGCACATCCCTTCTGGAATCTGCTGCATAGGGACATGTGCCATGAAAATTCAGCTTGGAAAACAAATCTAGCTGTCATTTTTTCCCAAAGCCTGGTGTCTGTGTGATGAAGGAGATCCCAGGTTTTGCCCATCCCAGGATGGGCACAGAGGGAGAGCAGCGGTGTCACACCTTGATTCTCCAGGAGGGGCCAGCAGCCCAGCAGCAGGAGAAGGGGGCACTGACCTTTTTGACAAGGATTAAAATGAAAACATTCCTGCAATTCAGTTTGCATCCTCTAAAGGCATGATAGCCACCTTCATCTGCTGGCATAAAATATCAACTGTGGCATTTTAATAATTAGTTTTGCTGCATCCTCTCCCACTGTCTTGTTGGTGGGGGAACTGCAGCTCTCAAGTCTTTATTGCTGCCAGATTTGCTCAAGAATAGCTCTTGATGTAGAGCTTAGGAAGTGAGTGGAGTAAATTGTTCTGGGTCTTATACTGTGGTTGTTACTGGATTTTATCAGATAATGTGATGAAAAATATGCAAGCAATTGATTTTTTTCAATAATCAAAATGACATTTGAAAGTTATGGAAAACGCATAAAAATGTCTGCAATTATTAGTTCAGTTGGATTGGCATGTTCGCATTAGGTAGATTTTCTGTCTTTTGATTATCTTAGCTCCCATTCCCTGTCCCTGGAACACCCGGTAATCTTCTTATCAACTACAATCTGTTTTTCTTTCTGTCCTGCACAGAACAAGGGGAGTGGCAGTTTATTTTTTTTCTCTTAAATTGGTGGTATCTGAACTCGACTAGGGCGTTCCCAAGGCTTGGTGCTGGTGACAGTTGGTCTCCCTTTCAGATAATAGTGTGGGGATGGCTGATAACCTCTGACAGTCTCTCTTCTAAATGAGTATGAATGGAAGAATTTAGAGAAGTCATGGATCCTAGTAATTAATGTGTTTCTTTCCATAGCAGTATCTGTCTGAATTTTGCTTGTTTTGCTTGTGAAGTCCTCAAGAGCCTCAAACAGGAGACTGATGCCAACTGGGAAAAAAAAAATAAATCTATGCTAATTTGATCTGTAGTCCAATGGTAAACTACTTCTGCTGTGCCCTCAAAGCCTTTAAAGGTGCAAAGTTTTTTTATCACTTGACCTTTTTGTGTAATCAAATCTGAGGCAATGCGGACTTGATACTGCTTTTTTTAAATCACGTTTGGTATTTTTCCAAAGCTCTCTTGAATGCTTACATCTGTTACCTGCCTGCTTGAAGTCACCAGGATTTGGGGGAGGGGAAAAAAAAAGGGTGCATTTTGCAGCAGAATTTCATGTTATTATTTTTGTCTTCTATTGCTCAAATTCTCCCCGACAAAAATATCAGTCTTGTGCCATTTCTGCAGACCTTGGGGACTTCTAATTGCCTGCTGCATCGAACAAAGAACTCCACCTAGGGAAATTTCCACTTCGGTGTTCGAGTCCTGAGCAGAAACAGCTCAGGAAAATTCCAGTCTTGAGCCTGTGGCCTTTAGTTTGCTCTCAGTTCCTAAAACTTCGCTTCCCAGTGTTAGGAAATACACCTTGCTATGAAGGTGATTATATGCAGTGCTTCTTCTAAGCTTCAATAAAAGCTTCTCTGAAGCAAAGATATGGAAATAAAGCAAATCTGATACTGCGGAGAGGCTCTGGAATTTATGCTGCGTTGTAGGATGGCACATGAAGGTAAGTGCTCCTTTTTGGAGGAGGCCTTCAGCTCTCCTTGTTTTACCTGTGAAATAATTATCACCTCTCTTAAATGTTATTTAGGCATTAATAGCTCTACAAGGGATTGAATGACTTTTTTGTTAATGTGGTCGTTACATCACCTGCAAGTTATTCAAAAGCTGTTCTGTAGGTGGCTTTAGCTGTATTATAATTATACACTGCTGTTCCTCCAGCACCTGGCAGTGCAGGGAAGGATTACTGCAGTTTTCTGTGCTCTGTACCAGTTGTGCTTCTCTTTAGATGTGCCTTGTAAAACTTCTGCCTTTGCTTTTCCCTGCGTGTGTGTCTTTTGGAGGCGTATGGACTCAATCCTGGAAGTATAAGTCACTTTGACTGCAGCATCTGCTTCTACACTTGTACTTAAACCAAAGCCTTGTTCCTCAGCTGAAAATAGAAGAGACATACCCGATCTCAAACTATTTCTTGTTAGAAGGCAAAGCCTTTCCCTCTCTTTCTGCACTTGGGCATTTCACTCTCTGCTTGTTAACTCCTCAGGCTTTCTAAATTGATGCAATCCCTCAGACTCTTGCTCTCTTGCTTCTTCTGTGCAGTAAAACTTGGTGTCATTGATTTTAAGTTCAGGCAGGCGGCACCTCTGAAACATGGTGTTAATTTGTGTGTGCTTGCTCTTGATTGGAAGGCTTTGAATGCTCACAGTGGCCCAGAAACCCTTCTGGTGAGGCTCCTAATTCAGAACTGTACTTGAACTTGCAAGATTGCCCCTTTTTTTCCCCAGAAGTGTTGTCTGCACCCATAATGGACATGTTCTGCTTTCTCTACTTGCAGTGAGTTTGTCACAGTGAAATGGCATCTCCTACCACAGGTTTTACTCGCTGTGTATCTTAAATGGAGTACTTAGGGCTCTGTGACTATGCATTAACTATATTAATTTTGTAGTTTGCTTTTGGATATTCTCCTTTTCAGCTTTCTGCTGTAGGTGCCAATAAGTCTCAGGTTTGTGGGGAGAAATGGGTTGACAACATTGTGCAAACTCTTACAACTTTTCCATATGTAGATATATACTTATTGTATGCTTACTAGTGTGAGTTATAAAGCAGTAAGAAGGAAGATGTGAGTGGAGTAAATTGTCAGGTTTTTTTATTTTATATTTCTTTATTGTGAATTAACCAAAATTACCTATTTTTTCTGGTGTGGGAGGGCTGATGGCTCCTCCTGAGATACAATAGGATAAAAGTAACTTTACGTTGTTAATACTGTTACTTGCATAGGGCAGGTGGTCATTCAGGGTTGGTGCTTTAGGAGCAGCGCTCTCACTCCTGAGGGGCAGTGCACAGGGAAAAGTGCATTTTGGGAGACATAATTTGGCTGAGGTTTTCTTTGAGAGTAATTTCTTGACATTAGATTTGACTTATTTTAATTTATAAATTCCTGCAGCTGTAAGCGGGGATATATATATATATATACACACACACACACACATTTCACATGGAGATCTAGCTTGTGAATGACACTCTTTTTTTAACTTGTTCAGCATTAGATTTACTACTTTCACCTCCATCTGCCTTCTCAGTTGGAGTTAAATATATATTTGTGACTGAGTGTTCTTTAAGCTATACTACCTTATGTGAGAACATGGAAAACCCACGTACCAAAGAATACAGAAGTGAAACCCACCTTTTAGCCTGGCTTTCAAATGTCCATAAGTTCTAATGCTTGCTCTAAAGGATTGATGTTTAAAATGTAAAATTTTGTCTTTATGTGCATTTGTAGGAGTTTTAAGTTCCAACCTGAGATGAATGATCAAAATGCCAATGTTCTGCAAGCGATGTTAAACTAATCTATCTAGCAGCCAAACCCAGCCTGCTTGGCTTTATGTAATCAGGTGTCCACCTGATCAGGAGCACATTTGGCTAAGCCGCTTACCAGCTCTTCTTTTGGAGGTATTACAGGGATGTTTTGTATACAGCCAGTGAGGAAAAGGATGTACTCCTTATTCTTGAAAGATAAACCTGTATATGGACTAAATTGAGTTCTAACTCCTTGTTGTCATGTTTGGCTGCCGTGTTAATGCTCTTGTACAAATGAATGTATTGCAGACCTTCATTTTGGTTTATATCTTCAATAGCCTCCTAGTCACTCTTAACTAGTGTGCACAGTCAAATGTTGCTGCTCTCCGTGGCATTTGTTGATTTATTTCACTTTCCAATTTTGGTGGTGACAATGGGAAGTCAAATCACATGTTGGCCCTCTGTTTCCTGAGGGAGAGAACTTCTGGGTGAGGCATGGTCCAGAAAGCCTTTTGTTCTCTACTACGGGCAGACCTGGTTCGTGTGCGTATGTATGTATTCATCTGATTTAGAGATCTCTTCTGGCAAGACTGGCCCAGTAGTCTGTGAGGACTAGTGCAGCTGGGCTATCTTGTTGTTGGTGCGTTTACTGCGAGGACAGTGGCTTCACTTGAGCTGTTCTTTTCCTGATGATTTGTTTCTCAAGATGACTGTGTTGGTCTGTGCAGTAACATCTGTTAGCAGTGGTTTGAAGGAATTCTTAGCTCTCAACCTGCACATCAGTGGCTTCTTACAGAGTTTAGTCTAATCTTCTTTGCCAGTGGTTTCCTGGGGGATTCCTCCTCTGGACCTTCAAAAGGTTATTTCTAGTGCCAGGATTTCCTGCACAGGTGAGCTGTGGAGTGGGATGCTGTGGCTAGACAAGGCCTTCAGTTGATGAAGCAGGGTCTGAAGTTGTTATTCCATGCAGTGTGTGAGCTTCAGAGAAGCTCATGGAAGAGACAACTCATTAATTGTTTGGCTTGGATAGCTTCATTGTGCTTCGAGACTAACGGAAAATCATTAGCAAATGATGACTTTGAGCTCAAGTTTTTCAAGCTACCAAGTATGAAGGGCATTAAAATTGCTGGCATAACTTAGATGCAGCATGAAGACAACCCAGCGAAACCCACAGAAAGTGGGAGCTGCACCTTGGTTCCCAGTTGTGCTGGAGAAGCTTTGGGCTGAGGCACTGAGTCATTGGTGTGTTACGGCTGTTGGCAGTGTCACTGACCCATGGTATCGTGCCGAGGTGCAGCAGATGATAAACATGCCTCAGCACTCAGATCCCAGGCTCTGGCTCTGTGACAGGGATGCATTTAGGTAATTTCATACAGTAAGCTTCTCTCTAACAAAATTACAGCAGTGCAAAGTGTATTTTGATCCAGGTCAAGGACAGGGACAGGCAGACATGCACGGGCACACTGAGCTGGCTGGGGCTGTACTTCACTTGATTCTGACAGCAGGTTGATACTCAGTGAAGTTTCCATTTAAGAGTAGCTAATTATCATCTCCTTACAGGTGACTTCATGTTTAAATAAAAGCAGTGTTTAACCTTGAAAGTTCCTGTTCTCATTTAGGTCTCTTTTCCTCCAACAAACATTTTCTTGGTTATGTTATATTTTCAAATGTCTGAGATGTTCTGGGGTGTGGGTCAAGGCGTTGGTTTCCTTCAATTCTTGCATTAGTGAGAATTTTATTATTCTGTTAACTCTCTACTATAGCAGGGCTTGTATTTTCTTATGGAGATGTTGTGCTTCTTTAACCCATCACCACAAAGCTCTAAATGTAGCCAGTGAGGACAATTCAAAAATCTTCATCTGGTGACGCTGCCGAGATGAAACAGAGGTTTAGCAAACTACTTGGTATTTTCTAGGAGTTGCCTTATGCTAACTTCAGTACTGAGATGCTTAAATCAAAAGCCAAACATTTGCATTTTTAATCTTTGGGCTTTTCTTTGAAGGCTGTTATGTTATTTTTAGCTCCAGCTCCCTGCCAAAGCTTTGTTCCTTTTCTTTTGGGTTGATGAATCTCACTAGTTATGATGTCATTGCATAGTGTGAAATGACAGCAACAAAAAGAAAAATCTTACCCATACCATCTGTTACAATAAATATTATGCACTCCTGTTAGATTCCAAGCAGATTTGGATAGCATATTCACAACAGAAGCTGGTCTCTGCTTAGACGTGTGGTACCGTCTAGCATAAAGCTTTTAATCACCAAATTCTCTATATGGTTTTGGATTTGACATGACACATTGCCAGGTCTAAGTGTAGTTGGGTTTTTTTATCGGTGTTTGATCTTCTCTCATTCATATACGGCCTAGTAACTTGCCAAAAATGGTCCTAAAGGTATTTGCATGAATTAGAATAATTCACTAATACCAAGCATTGGTTGACTTCTTACACTGGTCGTCTTACAGTAATTGTGGCCTGAAATAGAGAGTGGCAGATTTGCTTTAATCTCCTAAGTATTCCTCTCAAAAGATTAAATGCAAAATGTTGATTCAAACCTGTGATTGGTGTTCCCAGAGAGTGTATCGGCATTTGAAGGCGAGTCTTTCCCTGCATAATTTATCAAAGCCCTCACTGAAGAAATTGAATTTGATAGCTGTTTCGTTTTACGCCGCAAGATCACAAGCATGTTTAGAACCCCTGAAGAATGAAATGGTGTCAGGATCCAAGCAGAGCACGGAGCCTGCCTTAGCGGCCTCGGTCAAAGATGAATTCTGAAATGCAGGGTACAGCAGTGCTTGTGCATGGACTGAAATGTGCTGCCTGCCAGGAAAAAAGGAGACTGAGAGATTGTTGAGGGTGCATGTTATCGTGGAAACCGGTTATTACTCTTGAATGGAGCAGGATGCTTGCAGCTCCCATTTGGACTTGGGGTAAGATTTAAGTGCCTCTAAGTAGTTTGAGTTGCAGGGTTTCAATAACCACTTCATTTCCAGAGGCTTTAAGTAGAGCCTCAGCCTCAGTGCTGGAAATGTCAGGCAGTGGAGAAGGTTTTCCCTTGGTAACCAGGCAAAAACATTGAGATTTTGCATTTGCAGTATATTGGTGTATTAGAGCTCAGCCTTTGGGCATGGATGGACATGATGCTGTGGCGTACCTGGGCAAGAGCCAGATCCCAGGAGAGGCTGAGGGAATTCTTGAGGGGGTCACAGAATGAAGTTGTGGTGTTCCTGTGGGTGTGTGAAGCTTGGGCTTGGGACAGAGCATCGTGTCACAGCAAGAGATGCTTACTGGGGAAACAAGGGAAAAAAACCCCCATGTTCCTGCCCCTGTCACTCCTGATAAATGCTGTCTTGTTCACATTGCATCAATACTTGCCCTGCAACAAAGCCAGTCAGTATGTGGATGTCCTGTTTAGGGCACAGCTGCTTTCTCGGAAGCAATTTCCCAATAACAGAGGCAGAGATGAATGGCCTGCCAGAGCAAAGGCTGGATGCAGTGGAAGGGTTTGCACTGCTGTATCCTTGCCTTGTCCAGAGCTGGCTTTGTGGGCTGGATCACAGCTTGTCACCTGTTCCGTCCCTCTCTTTCTGCCTATGCGCTCATGCGCTTTTTGTCTTTTTTTTCATGGTATGTGCATTTGAGTTTGTGAATAAAAACTTGCACTAATCACAGGAGCTGAAATCTATTACCTGTGCTTGCATAGTGCTGTGTTTTACGCATAGTGTTTTTAATTAATCCTTCATTTTAGATCCTTGCATCTTGCTTCAGAGTATATCTGTGTTTCTCAGGTTAAGAGACAAAAAAAAAAAACGTAAACCAGCTGATCACCTCGACATCCTTTTGCCTTCTCTCCCTGCACAACAGGTCTTTCCCTTTGCATCCTGGCTGCCAGGAGGAGGAACTAGAAGAGCTGGATTCCTCCTGTAGTAGGGCTTTTAAATGACGGGAAATCTTCTTTCAAATTTGCTTAAATGTAAAATCCACAGTACAGACAAAAGATATTTTGAAGTTGGGGCTGAAATTCCTGGGTTTGGATGGATTTGTTGAGCTCAATTATACTGAGCAAGCTTTTGCAACTTGCTTCACATGGGAATTAGCGTGATGAGAATACTTTTCGAAGTATGACTGTATGGAGGCTTTCCACAGAGCATCTACAGCATGTTAATTCCCTCTTTCACTGCAGGGCCCTGAGTAGAATGCAGCATTGTAGTCCTTTTGTAATAGATGCTGATGGATTTCAGGAGCAGTGCTGTTCTGAAATGGCCACTGTCATACTTCTGCTGGTGTGTATGCAAACTGCTAAACTGGGTGCTCCGAGGAAGAATATTATGGAGACACCCAGGAAAATTTTGGGCTGCAAGCTTCATGTGTGCTGTAGCAGAGACATAAGGAGCACTGCTTTCCAAGACCCTAAATGGCCTTTTGCTCCAGGCAAAAGCAAAGATGACTTTACTTCATTTGCTTTGCTGTCCTTGGTTTCAATTTGGCTTTTTGAGCTTTATGTCACTGTCTTTAAAGATTTTTGCAAAAATTTGAATCACTATTCCTCATTATGTAAGTGGCTGATAGCTTTACTCATAATTTTCTGTTCTTTTATTTATTAGGCTGTGATTCTTACATTTATTTTGATCTTATAACCGGGGGCATAACAAACATTTAGCCACAGCTGGCAGTAGCATTAGCTAAGATGGGTTTAATGTGCTAAACTTTCGGCAGCTCTTCCCCTTGCGTTGACTTGGAGATGCATTGCCACTAAGAGTCCTTTGTATTTTTTTTTAAGACGATGCTGCTGACCTACTCTAAGGAGTTTCTCAAGCCATAAAAGAGGGCTGATTTTTACTGTTTATAACAGCGTGCTTTAAATACACCACATCTAGCAAAGCAGAGATTTCTTTTTGCTTTGTAGTATTTGCTTTGGAATGACTTCTGTGCTTTGGAGTGGCTCTTCAGATAGATCTCTGAGCAGCATCCATCTCACAGTCTGTATCTACAGCATGTCCAGGATGACGCTCTTCACTGATGAAGAGGATTAAAATAGTCATTAAGCTGCAAAACACACCACATGTCCTGTAAAGTACAAAATAAAGATACAGACAGACTGAACATGCTGGAGTGGTACAATCTGTTGGAATGCAGCAGGATGGGAACATCTTTAACTTGAGCCAGATTTGAAATGCTCATATCACAGAAAGATGAAACCAGGGCTTAGTTTGCATATGGAGACACTTGGCCTGGTGCTGTCTGTAGACGCTTTCTTGCTTTCATTTTTCTCTGCTGTGTTTGAGTGGATAGTTGGTCCCTTCTGCCCACCTCAGCTCCTGAGTGACCCCTAAAATGGTGTCACTACTTGTTAGGATGCTTCCTGCAGTGAATTAACTTTGGGAACAGCCCAAAGCAGAGGACTGTTCTTATTTATTCCCACCTCTCTGGGTTAACACTCACATCCTTTAATTGACAGGTGTAACTATGGAAATACAGACAGCCTCTAACGCAGTTGTGTGACTGTGACTGAGTAGTTGCTCCATTTGCCTTTGCTGTCCAGGCTGTAGAGTTGCCACACAGCCTTGACACCCACAAATCCATTTTGTGCTGGTTACCAAACCTGTTCTCCTCCTCCAACAGGTACTACAGTGAGATACACAAGTTCTCAGTGCAATATTCTCAGAATGTTCCCAGCCTCATAACACAAATCCATGTAGTACTGGTCCTCCTGCTGTCCAGGCTGGCTGGGAATTGTGCAGGGGAGGGGCAGCCTCCAAGACAATTCAAGCATGGTCTGGTAAGGAACTCATTTGGGCTCCCAATGTTGTTTTGATGGTGGGTTTTTTTGGTTTTTTTTTTTTTTTTTTTCTTGGCTAAGATGTCCAAAGTAGGGATATGAGAATGAGGTATGTTTCTGGCTGTCTCATGCTGTTGCATCATCAGGCTATAATTTCAGCATAGCTTTCTGGGGTCAGATTCTGGCAGAGTTAATATTTGCAGCTGAGATGTGCGCATAGCTGGGTTTCTGAATTAAAAAAACACCGTAGTGGGCCATGTCTGAAGTCAACCAGTGAAACATAAAACCACCACTCCCCAGGGTTAGAACTTTATGCAACATTTTCATCCTTTGACTTTGAGAAAGAGCTATTGAAATGACTCAGCCCATGGCTAGGAAAATGGTGAGTGGCCAATTACATCAATAGGCAGATCAATCTACCCTCCAACCGCTGTCCCAGTGATGGGATTTGCATGTTCAGTCAGCATTTCCATTGCTATCCTCGTCTGCTTGTAGGGTTAAGGAAAGCAAAACTTGTTTGGAAGGCTTACTGTGTATTTCGTTTTCATTCAAGTATGTTTCCCAAGTGCATCTGAGCAGGCAAAAAAAAAAGCATCTCTAAGTAAAAGTCAATAGTCACTTCTTTCCCTGCATGATAGTCTTTTCCAAGCAGGAAAATAAAGAATTGTTTGGAATGCTTGTGTTCAAAAGAACATATCTTGACGGTTTTCTTTACAGTTCCTCCAGCTGGTCTTTATACCAACAAAAACCAACAAAACAAAACACCCCAAAAAAACCAACCAACCAAACAAAAAAACCCCCACAAAACAAAAAACCACCAAAAAAAACCCCAAAACCCAAGCCCAAAAAACCCCAAAAAAACCAAATAAAAAAAAGCAGCTGCTATGATGGACAGCCCGGGCAAAGGGTTTTTAAAAAAATTTTGAAATACTAGTACATTTCAGAGACCTTCAAGAGGAATTTCAGTTGAGGTGATGGAAGTTCTCAGTGTGTAGTGCCTCTTTAAGGCCTAACTGGATTGTCTAAAACTCTTCTGCCTGCTCTTTTTCAAAGAATGATTTCCCTTGCTGTTGCGGAACAGGCAGTTTTTGCTTCCACCTTTGTAATAAAGCTTTCAGCACCTGATGGCTTTGCACTTCGAAGCCCTCAGTGAAGTGTCAGATTACTTAAAACTCATCAAGGACCCGACCATCAGGTGGGTGCAGCTGCAGGGTGGAAATTCTTCCACTAACCTTATGGTCAGTTGTATTTCAGCTAAGCAGACAGAAAAGAACCTTGTTCTCTCCCCTCCCTTGAAATTTTTCAGAAAATGCGCAAGGAAACATCAAGGAAATAATTATCAGTGTGCACAGGATCATTCTTCCCACTGAAATGTGGGAAAGACTATTAACAAGCTAAAATCTCGTGTTATCAAAGATAAAAATCACCTCTCCCATTTTGTTTTATTTCCATGCAGTGCTACACAATCTGATAACAGCTCAATAGAGTGAAGAGCTATACAATTCTGCATAAGAAATTCAGGTTTTCAACATGCAAAGTCAGGTAAATGTTCTGCAGTGATAGCCCTGAAATACTTGCTTCTGTGGAGGTAGTTTTACTTTCTGGATCAGCAAAATCAGTGAAGGGCATCTCAGCGCAGCCAGCTTGAGTCTGTTCTATAAATTACCACTTAATTTTCTAATAGCATTAAGCCGCTGTTCTAAGCTCTGCTGCTTCCCGTGAAGGAACTGGTTAATACATCCATTAGAGCTTGTGTGCAAGCCTAGCTGTGGGGTGGTGCTGTAGCTGTTAAACCCCAGCTGATGAATTAATGCTTTGGAAATGAAATGCTGCTAAATTACTAAGGATTGCTTTTAAAGACTAGAAAAAAGGGAAATGCATCAAGCCATTGCTGAGGTCCTTTACTTTCTGTGACCCTGCTGCTGACAAATTTTGGGGGTACTTCAAAAGGCTTTTTGTCATTTGACTTCTCTTGTGTCAGACTGCTCAATCCAGGTGTTTTGAGTTCCAGGGAATGTATGGAAGTCCACTTTTCATCCTCTGCTTTGGAAGAAGGTAAATGGTGAGATTTGAGCCTGAATTCCGCTGATAGCCCCAGGATCTTTTGAGGACTGGTTGGCTGTATGTGATAAGCTTGAAAATAAACAAATAAACCTTTTGCCCTCAGACTCTTGGAAGTACGAAATGTTGCTCCGAGCCTTATTCCTGCACTCCAGCCTCTTCCCTACTTAACCAGAGTAGTGCTTGGCATTTTTCATCCTGCCCTTGCTTGTGGGCTTGCTGTCTCACCTTCAGTTTGCCAGCTGTAGTGGAAGGCAGCTGGCAGCCTTTCACCACTTCTATTGCTGTTTACTGGGATCAGAAATAGCTGCAGTCAGGAAAATGAAAGACTGTTTTGGTGAAAATTTGAGATGGTTTTGCTAAGTTAATTATCTTGCATTTATTTTTTTGCCATGAGTGGTAGGAACTTTTCCTAATGAGCAGCTAGTGGTAAACTAAACTTTCTTGGGGCAGTGTTCACATTGAAGTTTTCTTTAAGGAAAACAATGTTGTTTACTGTAGCTGTCAGTGTAGGAATCTCTTTAAAGCACTGATTTTTGCACACTTAGACATTAAAGGTTCTTAAAAGATTTTGTTTTGTGTGTTAGCAGTCATGTAAGCTGCTGCCTCAAAGATGCTCCTTAACAACTCTGAATAAATAACAGGAGGTGTATGGGAAGATGGTTTTGGTTTAAAATCCCAATTTCCATTCTTTTCCTTACAGATTTACTAAGAGCCAGAGTTGCTACCTGTTCTCAATAACAGGTACTAACTGCTGACCGTTTTCATAGACTTGAAATTTGTAGAAGTAACCTGTGCTTTTGGGTGGACTTAAAAAGTTCAAAGTCTAAAAGTATTCTCAGTTTTTATGCTGGAAACAACAAGGCTATTCCATAATTTTTTTGGTAACTTGTTAATTTTGGTCTGGATCAGCATAAGCTTGGCAGAGCTCAGGGAGCAGCAGCAAGGACAAAAGCAGCCCTGTATTTTAGCTGTGGTTTCCAGTTTTCAAAAGGTGGTCATTGGCATGGTTTGGAAAGCCAAGACTTAAAAACCTCATGGTTTCCTCTGCAGATTTGAAGTTTTATCTGAGTTGTTTGGAGGGGACAGAATTACCAATTAATTGGGTTGGGTTTTGGGGTTTTCTTACAGAAGATTGTGAATGTAGGGGTGGAAAGCAATAAGCATGACCTGCAGAGCTCCAGCGTGGTCAGAGCAAGACCTGTTGAATCATTCCTGTGCGCTGTCAGGAAGTTGCTGTGTAGCCTAATTGCAGGACTTGAAAATCCCAAGTATTTTATCATGTTCCAAAACACATGCAGTCTGTGCACATAAATAACCAATCTGTGATACTGAACAACATCTTTAAGGGGATGGATACTTGAACCAAACTTGGGGTGCATTGCAAACTGCATTCCTGCTTGTTATCCTTCTTTTATCTTGCTTTCTTTTCCCCCCAGGTATTTTTCCTTGCCACTTCAAATTCTCTGTGAAAATGTGCCCTTCAGTTTCCTGCTTGCCTTTTGGATCAGTGTTTTAGAGAAAAACACAATCTCTGCAGCCTTTTTATCTGGAGTCAGCTGAGTGGTCAGACACGTGGATGGAGTGAGGAACCACAGGTTCCTGCAGTGGCTCTTTTGCGCAGCTCCCAGTGAGCTTCGCAAGATCTGTAAAACAAATGTTCATGCTGTTTTGAGGAAGGAATTTTGGTTTGTTCCCTTCTGGAATGCTAAATCACTTTGAATCAGTAGTAAGGGGTTTATTTTTCTGTCTGCCTAATATTAACAGATTATTCTGTCTCCTTTCTGCCAGTTTTGACCACTAGGAAAGCTCGTGGAGAACTTGTGTGGGTGTGTGACTTGTGATGAGTTTTAGTCCAGGAGTTATTTTTGCCTTGAACAAATTGCTTTGAGGTGATGAAAGATTTTCTAAAAGTACTTTCCTGTGTATTATGGAATCTGTATCCTGGTAACTACAGTGATTATATTCCCTAATTCTTGTATAGCTAAAGTGCCTTAAGATGGCTCAAACTCTCCTATCAAACCATGGAGAAGTCACTTACAAAATAGCATGTCTCAGTATTCCTCCACATGTGCTGCTTTCAGTGATGCCTTTGTGCTATCAGCAGTGATGGTTCATACTAACAATCAGCTCAGAAATGAAAGATCTGGGAGTTAAACTTTTCAAACACTATTAAGCCATAGCCTCTGTCCTTAGGTTTTGGTTTGGATCTCCCTTCTGGTTGTCCAGGAAGGCAAAATTGCCCCACGGCCATTTTTTCAGTAGAATATTAGTGAACGTGAGAACAGTAACTTGTACTCAAGTTTCCACTTGCTGACTGGCTAACAGGACATCTTGGGTCTCTGTGCCTCAGATGCCCAGATAATTAATGTGGGAAAGCAGCAATTAGTCAGGCCGTGCAAGACAGAGTGATGACACAGATTGGAGCGAGGAGACGAGGATTAAACCGAGCTGAGCCCACTGCTGGGTGACTTTAGGCAAGTCACTTGACTTTGTGCCTCAGTTTAGCCCAGTGATAAATAGGTCTGGCTCCCTGTGCTGGGATAGGACTTCGGATGGCACCATAAAAAGGGAACTTTAAATAGTGCCGTGGCAGTGTTCTGCTGCGAGGGGAAGGAAGTGGCCGTGAGCGTGTCTGTCTGACGCAGCTTGGAAATTGTCCCTGACGTCCTTGGGACGCGTGGAAGGCGACCTGGCTGATTAAACCTATTTGGACCTACCTGTGTGCTGTGTGAGGATTATCAGTGTTTGTGCTTTCCTCTTCTCTTGCCCTTATTTTTAGGGTGGCTTTGTCTTAAACTGTTCCAGTCCCAGCCATTACACCCAAGCTGTACTTTTGAAAGCTTGAGGCCCTGCAATTAATCTTTTTCAAAGGACACAGTTCTGGGTACAGTAACATTTGTTCAGGGAATGTTCAAGTGGAGTTGTTATGAACTTTGTCTCTCCAGGGATAGAAAAGAGGATGCCAAAGGCAACCATGTTACACAAGCAACTTCAGGAAGCTGAGGCAGTGCTGAGTCGTGGCTTTCCCGGATTTGATCACCTCTCCCCCAGCCTAGCTGTGCACCAGCACTGCCTGCAGTGTGGCACTCCCTATGGAAATGTGGCAGTTTCCAGTGCAAATGTCCCACGGGCAGGTTATGTGCCCATTGACTCATGTACGCCCGGTATATGGAGCATGGATAAACTAGAGGAGGAGGGGGTACCTCCGAAGTACAAATTCCAAGGGCAAAAAGGCTGCCCATGAGTCACAGGTACTTGGAAATCTCCCCTTTTCCTTGTAGAAAGGCAGTGGAATGTGCAAAGCAGTAAGGAATGCTTTAAGCTGCAGCAGGTCTTTGTAATCCTGCGGTTCCTGTCGGCACATATGGGAGTGCATGGATTATTGTCACTGAACTTCCGAGCATTCAAGGCTTCATGTCGGCCATAAACACAGGCATCTAAATATAAACTGCACCCCAGCTACCGCTGCAGCTTCTGCCTTGGCTCCCAGTTCTCTGCTGGTGCAGACTCCTACACCACAAAAGTCAATAAAGGACAAGCAGATGAGAACTCCACCCCTTCCAGCAAGTTAAAGCAAGCCAAAGACTGCTTTAGTGAGATTTCTGCCATTTAAATTCAAAAGCAAACACAGGCTGGTATTATCAGCTCACACCAGATCTGCCTGCAGACAATAATTCTTCCTGTCTTGGACCCCTGCCCATGTGCATTATTGTAATTATCAGCAATTTAAAAAAAAATAAAGCAATAAAGCTAGGATGAGCTGCTAGTCTGTAGATTTACCGCCTGCTGTGTCAGGCATTCATTAGCCTTCCTGGGTTCAAGCCACCTATCTGCTGAATAAAACCAGGAAGAGGAGCTAAGGAAAACAAAGCATGAAACACCATTTGAAGCATGAATTGAGAGCTCTGCTCGTGTTTACAAGTTATAAATCCAAAACCAGGGGAGTTTTAAGTATTCTGTCCAGAAGTTCTTGTGTGTAAAGTACCTCTGCCAACTTCCCTCATTTTTTAGTCGAAGTGTTGGTCTCCTGAATACTGACTTATCATTAATTCCCAGGTGAGATTCATGGCAATGAATGTTAAGGGCCATGTGACACACTGTGACCCAGGAAGGCTGGGCTTTACAATGCCAGCCCAGCTGTTCTCCTTCGAACAGCTTCAGTTTGTGACTGCAGCTCTTCTTAATTTCCATTTTGCCAAGGGCTGGCCTCTCCATGTGGAAGGAAAAGGCCCGTGGACGTCAGCTGGAGGCAACAATAATGTGGGGTGTGCGGTTGAAGCAGTTGAGTCCCTGCACAAACGTTCATACCAATTTTTCAGCGCAGAAAGGGCAAAACATTAGAATCCTCACACATTCAAAAGCAGTAGTCACAGCGGGTTGTGTTCACTGGAAGGCTGGTAAGGTAACAGGGTTCGTTTTTGTGTCAAAGGAACTGCTAGAGTTCCTCAGTGGTCTTGAGAGGGTTCAATTTATATCCTCTGTATTTGTGGGTATTGCACTGACATAGGGAGATTTGCAGAGTTGCTCCAGATAGAGTAGGAAATGGAATTTAAAAAAACAAATCCAGAAAAAGCTCTTCCTTTCCTTTATTTAAGGTGGGCAGTGTGATTTATCTGGATAAGGACAGTGCTGAACAGACAGTGCTGTTCTGAAGTCCCTCAGGTTGTGGTTCACGTCCACCCTGATTTAATAACCAGTATTGCTTTTGAGGGGCTTCGCTTAATTAAAAACAAACAGTGCAAGTAATCTTTTCAAGTGCTGCATGGCTTTTTTTTTGTCACTGTAGCAGCAACTGGTTGCGGAATACATGTAACTTCAGGAACAGGAAATCTGATCTGACCTGTAGAGAATTCTGCAAAAGGCCCTGCCTTGTCACTTAAGACAGGATATGCCCTCAGCAGCCAGTAATCTCTTCTCTGGCCACCAAGTCAATGCAGTTCTCCACTGGAGCTTTCTTCAGCACCTTATAAATTCTAGAGGCCGGAGTTTCAGTCTTAAAACAGCTTCATCTTCCATGGTTTTATGCGGAGAGCTACTCGTGTTGCTGCAGGGAGAAGCCTGATGGAAAGCACGGGCAGTGTGGGTTCTTCTCACAGGCTCTCCAAGCTTCTCAAGCTCCCATACGCTCTGGTTTTGCTGGAATAAAGGCTCATTCTGGCTAATCTGATCAGATGGACAAGGCTATGGTCATGTTTGACCCCACCGAAAATGCAGAATTCAGTTAAATATGACATTTTGCGGATACCTTTGTGGTATTAAGGAAAACTCTCAGGAACTAATTTCTGTGAATTATAGTTATCAGCTTCTCTTCACAAGAGATAAGCTCCAGTCACCCTTCAATCCTCAAGTCCCCAGCAGCATGCCAGATGGTTTTCCAGAATAGCATTCCATAGGGAGCTGAATGGACAGCATGTGAAATAAGTTATGTTGTGATGAGGCTTAAAAGATCCTGGCAATAGAAGGCAAAGGATATGGATGTGGTTTTCATGTTTAGGTCTTTATAAACCAGAACTGCAATGTACTGCTTGTGTTTCAAGTCTCTAGCCTTGTGTCCCTCCTTCAGGATCAGGGATACTTGCAGGAGGAACAGATATGACTCTTTTTAGCACCTGGAGCCCAGGCCTCCAGGTGGGTAATGCTCATGCATCAAACGCTGTGTCACAAGCTGAAGAGGCCAGTAGTAAATAAAAACCAGGATACTTGGGCAGACACTTCCATCAGAGTAAAGGAAAATTTAGAGGCTTGAATTCCAGTGTTTCAGGACCGTAAATCAGGCATTGCATGGCAGGGTGAGGAATTTAACTGACATTAACTGGCCGGAGATTTATGTGTTTATGGAATCAAAAACTTCTTTGGTCTTGGAAAGCAAACTGGATTAAAGAATTATACCAAAAGGCAGAGCCCAGTTTCTCCTGAAACATCTTGTAAATGCAAGTGCCAGTGAGGAAAGTAATGGTTTATGGAACAGTCTTTTCCCAAATAACATTTGTCTTGCTCTCATGTTATGGGTATGTATTAATAGGATAATAGCTACTAAAATAATGTTCAACAAGGTTGTACACGACTGGATGAACTCTCTTCCATCATGTGTGTGTTACCCCTCTTGATCTGTCAGGCTGCTTATTTAAGGGATTGAATAGTTGCTCCCCAGCACCAAAAGAAGCGGCTGCTTCCATTTATGGCTGGGAAATTCCCAGAGAAAAATGTGCTGTCAGTTTGTTCATCCCTTTGCAATGTGGAATGGGTGAATTCTCTGAAGTACTAAAGAGCTTAACTAAGGACATGGCTTTATCTCAAGCTTCGGGCTGGTTTACATGTTCCGCAGCCTTCCTTTTGCAGAGTGATGCTTGAGTGTAGCCTGAGGGATCTGCTTCCAGTTTTGATACACCAAAGGCAGTGGTGGGAAGCATCAGAAAGTTTCTTGGTCCCAGAATGCTCTTGTAGGTGACCTTTTTCCCTGTTTAAGTATCAGTGTTAAAGGTGTGGCCTCCATGAAGTTTGGAGGTGCTGTATTCTCTCATTACAGCTAAAATTAGATTAAAGTACTAAATTAAGTAACTGATATGATTGAGGGCTGGAGTGGATTGCCAGTGAAGGAAAATTGAAGCCCATTGCTCAAAAGTCTTGCCTTGCAGGTCCTGGGGTTAAAGAATCAACTTGTGTATCTCAAAGTTCATTAACTCACCCAACAGCACAATTCAAGAGAAGATTTCTGCTGGTTGATTAAAAGTGATGAAATCAAGCAAGTAATTAGTCTCGTTTGTTCAGCTGTGAATTGGGGATTAGCATGTTCTGGTAGCTACGGCAACAGCACTCGACTGATATGCGAACTATGTGGGCAATCCAAGGAGGAGGAATGATACCTTTGCAGGGAGTGAGCCAGAGAGGCAGCAAAAACAAACACTGGCTCGAATCAGTATGTAAATAGTGGGTGGTCATGATTTCAGGAGGTTGGTATGTGTTTGAACAGGAGTTTTGCTCACGCAAGAGCTGTGATGAATGGATTACTTACGGATGTTTCTGCCTCTTGATGGAGCCTGCACCTCTCCTGCTCACAAAATTCCCTAATTGTGCTGCAGACTTGTTAAGTTTGCTTTGAAGGAGCCAGATTTCTGGCATCAGCAGTGCCATCATAGCACATTTATTCTCTTTTGGTGTCCTGTATTCTTAAAAGGGTTTAAAATGCTTCCTGGGTTCTTGATCTTGTGTTTCTTTTAGTTTTTTTCTGGGGGTGGAACTTGGATGTGGTTGCAGTGTTGTCATCAAACAAAACTGTTTTGGGGGTTGTTTCCTTTAGCATGTCAGGTCCTGTGCTCTCTGGAAAGTGGTGGTTGTTGGTACCAAAGTGGTGTTTGTCTGGAGAGAGATAAAAAGGGCCTCTTAGAAAGTTCGTGTGTGTTTAGTTATGAAGGATCATTCTATGTTTGCCTCTTTCTTCTAAAAAGACAGCAGGGAGGAGGGTGGTGCAAGACCTGTCACAGGTTCTGCTGTGTGCACTTGTAAGATGTTTATTAAAGGCTTGATTTCTGAAAGAACTGAGTTACTGCACCATATTCCCAGCCTCAGTCTATTCCTCAGTTCCTCCTGTACGTGAACTACGTGGCTCTTTTTTCCTTAGGACAGAGAGTACAACAAACGTACCCTCACTAAACTTGAAAATATATGTGAACTTGGCAGCATTTTGATACTGGGACATTGATGCTGCTATCTGTTACACATAGTTTGGTATTTCATTGCTTTGTGGTCTGTGTTAAAACATGCTGTCATGAGCACCTGTTGGTTGGAAGGGTCAGAGTAAGTAGAAACCACTTGTATAAGACTGTTTCTCTTAAGTGATGCACAGGTGAATAGTACTTAAAAACTCAAGGGGTCATTTTTCTGCAGTTAATACTTGAATTTATGCTTTTATGCCTCAGGTTGGTTTTCTCCCCCAAGCATTAATCTTGTGTTCAACACTAAACAATCCTTGACTTTCTGAGTGTTGAAATGTCTTATCTCCAGGCAGTGAGATAAGGGGAGGGGGAGAAATGAGCTAATTATAGTGGAGTTATTCTTTTTCCTAATATCCAGTAACTAGGAGCTGCACAAAGAAGTTGTCCAGTTGAATTCTACTCTTTATTCCTTTGTTTGCTTTAGGCATACAAATATTGGCATGAGTTGATGGGGGTCTGCAGGCAGTAGGGAATGAACAGTGCCCACAGTAACTTATGCATTTTTCAGTGCACAAAAAGTTAAATATGAAGGTAGGACCGGTAGCCTGGGGTTGTGCTGCCTGCCAGTGGAAAAGCAGCTTAGGGCCAGCAGACTCTGCATTGCTGTTTCTATCTGGAGTAGTTGAAATGGATTTCATTCCCCTAAACACCTTAAAGAGCTTTTGATTTAGGAATTCATCTGCTTTTTTGCCTTATGCCTCTTTCTCTTTTACAACAGCTAGTAGTTATTTAAGGAGAGCATGTTCAGCTCCCACCATCCACTTGGTCTTCTCAGAAAAAAAAAAAAAGTCTGCAATTTAATGTACTCTTCTTTTTCCTCTTTCGGTCAACCAGCAAGATTTCAGAAAGGG
The DNA here is from genome assembly GCA_013399195.1 of Dicrurus megarhynchus. Taxonomy (NCBI): domain Eukaryota; kingdom Metazoa; phylum Chordata; class Aves; order Passeriformes; family Dicruridae; genus Dicrurus; species Dicrurus megarhynchus. The sequence goes on along the minus strand of VXAD01000376.1, from coordinate 1,973,235 downwards.
GCCCTGACCTTGTTTTCGTTGACCAGTCTGCAGTTTGACCCAAATGTGGGCCTGAGCTGTCGGGTTTTTGTCTGCTGGTGCAGTTTGGGAAGTGCACAGAATACACATCTGAAACAGCTCCCCATAGGAGTGCACTGAATGGGACACAACAGGCTTTGAGGAGCTGGTTGCCACAGCTAGTTTTTCTGATTCAGCAGAAATCATCTTTATTTGTATGTTTGAGCAAAAATCTTGGGTATTTCTATCCCAATTATTCGATGATACTGGGATAAACACATAGCTTTAAACTCTGAGCAGGATTCTTGCAGTGGGATGCAGTTATTTTATTATTAGTACTAATACCTGCTGTGTGTAACCTCACAGAGGTCCTCCTGCCAAAAGTTATTAGTATTAGTTATTTAGTAAGTTTTTCAGACATCTCTTTTACCCCATGTAGGTGCAGCCTTTTAGTGGGAATTGATCTAGGTTTTGGTAAGCTGTTGTTTCAATTATAAAAACAGAGTTTGGGAAAACAAATGCCTTGCTGGAGAAAACTTGGGGTGGGCTTAGCATCTCAAGGAATGTTGTTACAAAATAGTTTGCAAGACTCCACTGATATTCTGGATCAAGCAGCAGCTGTCTGAGAAGATGCCAGAGGGTCTCTGGTTCTTTGAGTTGTTGAGCCTTTGATCAGATAGTGCATCAAGGTGTTCTGTTTTGGTTTGTCTTCACAGGCCCTTGCAGCCAATGCTGGGACAGGGTTTGCGGTGGCAGAGCCTCAAATTGCCATGTTCTGTGGGAAGCTAAATATGCATGTGAACATCCAGACTGGGAAATGGGAACCTGACACTTCTGGGACCAAGAGCTGCTTTGGAAGAAAGGAGGAGATTCTGCAATATTGCCAGGAGGTGAGATTTTCTGTGTAATCCTGACTCTTCACTGCTGGGAAGGAATTGGATTCCAATTTAGCTGCTCAGTAGCAAATTAATCCTGCAGGAGATGAGCTTGCTTTTGCCCTAGTCCAATTCCCTGCACTGTCCTGCTGAGTTATTGCCCAGGAAGAGCAGGGAGGACACTGCAGTGGGATTTAGAAGCTGCCTCAGATCAGTTCACACTGCCACAGAAAGTCCTTGGTCTGTAAGTCAGAGGTATCTTCGTGTATGTTTGCAGGGCTTTACCTAAATGTTCTGCCCCTGAGCTGGTTAACCAACGTCTGCTCCCTGTTGTGTAAGATGGAACCTGACACCTATTCTAGTTAGAATGTGGCTGTGCTGTTCTCAGTGATGTGTTCAGATCAGCCAGAATATTAAAAAAATATATTAATCAAGTTTTGACAGTATTTTTAAGCTCTTTGTACTTTATTGCAAAAGATATAATCGTCTTCTAGTGTGTTTCAGATACACTGTAACATATTGGCCTTGTCCAGTGTCTTTGATTGCTCCTCTGAGGTGACAGGCACGTAAAATACCACAAGGAATGCTTTTTTTTTTTTTTTAATGGGAAAGCAACAGAATGTACCATGTCTGGACTGGAAAATTTTTTAAACTGTTTTACAAGGCTGATATAACTGGGGCTGCATTTTTTTCACATAGTAGAAGCCTAAATATAAGTCAGTGTCTGGACTTGAGAACTTGAGCAGGGCATAAGGATCAAATTATTAATACATCATAAATGGACCAGGCACGAGGAAACCTGAGGAGGTGGGTGCATAACCTAACAAGTGATGAGAGAGTCTGAAGACGTTACTAAACCCTGTTAGTTGGTGATTGCTGTTTCAGGGGGTATTGTGCTGCTCCAGAAAGAATTAAACAGCTACATCTCTTCCAAACCTGAACACCCAGATGCTCTTCCTCTGCTGCTATGCAAATCCAGACCCCTTAGCTTAGTGCCAATGAAGACTCTTGCCCTGACCTGGCTTTCTCCTGCCTCAAAGCAGTGGCATATCCATTTCTGAAGCCTTGTGTGACAGACAGCTGGAGCTTTTTTAATGTCTCCAGCTGTCCTGAGTTTGATCCAGAGGAGAGTGTGTGTCCATGTGCGAACTCCAGCTTGTTCCTGTGTAGAGAATCAGCCTCACTACTCTACTACACTACTAAGGTAGGGGCTGCTCTGCACATTCTCTGTCCTTTCTGGAGAGAAACCTCTCTGTGCTATTCCCCAGATGTACCCAGACCTTCAGATCACCAACGTGGTGGAAGCCAACCAGCCCGTCAGCATCGACAGCTGGTGCAAGCGTGGGAAGAAGCAATGCAAGGACCACACTCACATCGTCGTGCCCTACAAGTGCCTGGGTGAGTGTGTGCTGGGTGTGCTGTGCATTCCTGTGGGAGAAGCAAGGAATTGCCTCCTGGGTTCCTACAGAGAGACCAACTCAGTTTGTAAGACTTTTCTTGTATCAGGTTGTCACTTCCACATTCAACTTCCACTGAAACGTTTTTCTTTCCACAAGATGGAACTCTGCCTTTCTGGAGCAGATCAACAGCTTGGTAACAGCTGTGGTGGAATAATGGTGCTTGGCATGAAAAACAAATCCCCATTCTCTCTGCAACTGCCATAAAAACCTGAAGGCTATTGTATCTGAGTATCACAAAGACATTGGGATTTAATATTTTGATCCTATTTTTGTGAAGCTTTAATATTTTGTTGCCTTGGAGACTTAAATGCTCAGTGTGCTCAGGCTTCCTGCTTGGTCTTGGCAAGAGATCTCTATTCTTTTTCAATGACTGTATTTAAACGTTGCTGTTTCAAAGAGGCCCTGCTTCTTGCAGCTGTATCCCCTGTCCCCATTTTGAACTGTGAAAGAATATGAGATAAACTCTGATGGATTTCATGGTGCGTTCCAGAATCTCCCCACCCACTGGAATCAGGCAGCATGTTTTAACTGGTTAGCTTGTGACTTCTGACCTGTGGGTTGTGGCTGACACTGCGCTGCCCCATGCTGTCCCAGCTTAGTCTCAGCTGGCTGACTTTCTTTTCAATTATCCACTGGAAAAGACGTGTAGGAAGTCTTGGAAGAGTCTGATTGCTGGGAGCATTCAGTAGGAACCAGTTTTCGTAATTTCTGTCCGTATCTCAGGTTACCATGCGATTTGACAAGGAGAACACCAGCAAAGCAGCAGAACCATGTGGATGCTTTGTCCTTTATGTAATACCTTCCATTAGACAATCATAAAGCAGTTCATTAAACGTAAAATTTATTGTGGACACATCCTGGGAGAAAGGTGCTTGTCTTTATAGATGTGGAAATTGAGGTTTGGGAAGCAACCAAGCCCAACTGATCATAAGAACTTCTGATGGAAATAAGGATGAAAGCAATATCCCTGGATTTATAAGGAGTCATCTTTTTTAGAAATAATCCTTCCCCAAGCCTATTCTCCAGATGAAAAATAAGCTGATTTTACTGACACTGCCCTAAAATTTGATAAGCATTAAACTATTTATTCAGGTTTTTCATTAGTGTATTTCACACTGTTCATGACTTTCAGGCCCCAGCCTGTGAGGCAGCTTTGGTTTTCAGATATGAGTTGCAAGTCTGGAGTCCATATATCTATACAATCTCTTTGTCTTTAGCATTACACAAATTGCTTGTTGTAAATGGAGGTTTTTCTGGGATTATAGTCAAACTGTGGGATTTTGTTCCCAATCTTGCTTGTGTTTTTCTTGTGTCTTGGTTCAAGACAGGTGTCTGCTAAGGAAGGCAGGAGCCTCCCTCAGAATGGAAACTATGACCCCCTCCCCTCCGAATTATTATAATTTCAAAATTAATGGTCTTTTGGGCAAAGATATGAGAAAAGGAATAGCAATTCTTTACTAGTGTGTGTATGTATAGTGAGGCAAATGACAACAATGGTGACAACAACAAACAAGAACAGCAAACGCAATGAACAGTCTCTTCCCGCTCTTTAAGCGCTTTCCCCGTTGGTGCAGCTCCGGTCACGGCCGGCAGGGGCGCTGGTGGCTCCCGGCCGGGCAGGGCGGGTGCGGGGATTCCCCCGCGGCTGCCGGGGGCGCTGTGGTGCAGGTCCGGCTGCCTCTCTCAGGCGGTAATGGTGGCTCAGCCAGCGGGAGGGATGGAGAAGGTGCTTTTTTTACAACCTCCCAGGGGGAGCCAATCCCGGTGCCCTCTCTGGATAGCGAAAGGAGCTGTGGCAGGAACCTCAGGAGAAGGAAGCTGGAATGGCAGGGTGGGCTCATCTGAAGGTAGCAAGCAAGAGGCAGCAGAAACTCTGCAGCTGGGAAGGGCAGGCCCTCCCGGCAGGCAGGGGTGAAAGGTACAGCGTAGCAGAAACCTGGGAACAGCAGAGGTACGGTGAGTGTTGGGCAGCAGCCCCTGGTGGGAAACTGAGGGTACTCTGGGGTCCCGGTGGGGCACGCACCAGCTCTGGGCTTCCCGACAATAGAGCAGTAAAAGAAGCCAAGCCAGGAGGCTTAGGCACAGTGCCAAAGCAAAAAAAAAAAAACCCCAAAAAGAAGCAGGCAAAACCCACAGGAACAGCAGGATCCCTGGTCAGAGATACCGGCCATGTGTGCCCAATCGAACAGCCTGCCCAAAAAAAGAAGGAGCTGCCCCTCACCCCGCCGCCAACTGTCCCCAGAAACCCCAGCCTGGCTCCCACGCATCGCGCTACTCCCGGAGCCAGGGAGGATGGGGAGGCAGCCCCCGGAAACAAGACAAAACAAAACAGAACAAAACCCCCCAAAATTATATGGGATAATAAACCGTCCCCAAGACACCTAGATACGTTAACGCGCAGAGTACCTTGAGGTAGGATCCTGTCACCATACCCTGTTTAGTCTTCTCTGCCCCTCCCCCACAAAGGAAAGCTCCTTTGTATTTCAAAGGTGAAGAGAAGAACCCATGAATCTTCTGCCTTCAGCCCCCAGAACCACAGTCTCTTGGTTTTAAAGTTTGCTCAGTTTTACTTTTCTTATCAGAAGCATTGAAACCTTTCCTGATAGAGTAGGATGAAAGATTATTGACTCAAAATTCTGCCTGGCCAGTTAGGGGTCAGCAGGATCACCCCGTGCTCCTGGTTTTACCTTGGAATCTCTGAGGCTCTGTTTTTCTTTAGATTCTCAAAGATAGTTTTCAGAGCTGGTGTGACTTGTCTCCTTTAAGAATATACCAAACCCTCAAGGCACATGCAGAGAGTGCACTTTGGGGGAGTTCTGATGGAGGCTTTATTTGCTGTTGGAAGCTGGATGAGTGTGAACTGTGGCCATTGTGTTTTTCAGTGGGTGAGTTTGTAAGCGACGTCCTACTGGTTCCTGAGAAGTGCCGGTTCTTCCACAAGGAGCGCATGGATGTGTGTGAAAGCCACCAGCACTGGCACACCGTGGCAAAGGAGGTAATGGAGTCGCTGGGACAGGAATTTGTTTATTCTGGATCTGTCCAATTGGATGCTTGTAGCGTTGGAGCATAGCAGTGTTTCTCTCTGGGTTGCTATTCCCATGTTCCAGTCAATGAACTGAGGCAGACAGCAAGGAAATAAAAATTTAAAAGTACTCAAGTGACTTAAAAACCTGTGTAGCAGTTGAATTATTCTTCATGAAAAGCTGTCCGAAATAGCTTATCCATATCATAGAGCTAGGAATTGAAATCAGGGCTCTGGGATACTGCTTTAACCAATGGTTCATCCCTCTTTCTTTCCTCTTTCCAGGGAGATACGGTGGGCATAGGATAGTTCCATGTTTTTCTTGCACATTTTGCTGTAACGTACCTGCTGCTGCTGAGGATTTGGCTGGGAGGGCTTGCCTGGGAGCAATCTGCGTTTCGTTGGGACTGATTAGTGGAGGTTTTACATAAGAGATGGATTATATTCTCAGAATAAGTCTAGCCCATTGTTTTGGGGGGGTTTTGTGGTTTTTTTATCTGACTAGCTAAACTGTTGCGAAAGCTCTGCACTCCCATTTGAAGCAGGGGTGATAAAAACAAGATTGTGATAGAACGTGCATGTTTTCCATTTTGTAGAAGCAACAATTGTAGAAAGAGCAACACAAGGACCAGTTGTTAATGGGATGAGGTTAAGGATGCTCCACTTAAAATTCCTACTTCTTTAAAATCCTGTGAGCAAAAACCCATCTAAATAAAGCTGTACTAGAGGAATTGCCTTTTAATGAGGGTAAACTTCTTAAATGTCTAGAAAATTGAAAAATCATTTGCTTTAAATGTAGTTGGAGAACTTTTACAGCAATATTTGGCTCATTTAAAATCCGTGCTGTAACAAAGCAAAGCACAAAAGGGTTCTGATGGGCATAATAAAGCTTTTTTTCATTCTTTTCTGGGCACCTCAAAGCCAAGTATTTCCTTAGCTTAAGAGAAGTGTATAGACATAATGTCTAAGCATAGTTTATGTTTGGCTTTTTCTTGAATTATCTGATTGATTTTCATCTCTACAGCATGGTAAAATAATCTTGACACAAAGTCCATTTGAGCAATTATTCACTTACTCCAATGTAAAGTTTAATAGATAAAGTTCAATGAAATGGCCAGCCCAGAAAAGCAAACACCCTTTCTGGTTCTTTCAAGTGTTCTCCCTTGAGTTGGCACAAAATGTTTAGGGTTTTTTCCCTGAACTTTGCCAGTCTGACAAACCAGCAGTTCTTGGCGCTGGGGTGTGAAATGTTAACACCAGGAAGTACTGGGTGGTTCTGAATCTGGGACTTCTGTGGGTATTTTTTTACACTACAAGTTTCAAATCCACTTTCCTCTGATGTTCAGATTTAGGTCATATGTTGCTGTTGTTTTTGCCGTAAAATTCAAACCATTCTTGGGATCTCTGATAGGCAAACTTGAGCTTTATCCAAAGGAAGAGCATGATGCTGAGCTGACATGAATGGGCTCCCCTTTCAGGCCTGTCTGACAGAAGGGATGATCCTGCACAGCTACGGGATGCTGCTGCCCTGTGGAGTGGACCAATTCCACGGAACAGAGTATGTGTGCTGTCCTCAGACTAAGATTGTGGATGAGGCTCTGTCCAAAGAGGAAGAGGATGAAGATGAGGATGAAGACTATGACCTTTACAAGAGGTAGAGTTCTTATTGGTGTAGGTGTTGACAGCTTTGTACATGAAGCTGCTGCTCGGGAATGTTTCACCTCCCTTGTGGTGAGGATTGAGTGAACTTCTGTGCTTCTGAGTTTCCTAAAGGAGTGTCCTGAGCCTGAAGAGGACAAATGGCTTTGCAGTGCCCCTTTTACTGGAGGGGCTAAACACCTGCTCTCTCTTCATCCCTGCAGAGAGTTGGGGTCATTCAGTCTGGAGAAAAGAAGGCTCCAGGGAGACCTTAGAGCCCCTTCCAATTCCTAAACAGGCTCTAAGAGAGCTGGAGAGGGTCTTTGGACAAGGGGGAGTGGCTTCACCCTGCCAGAGGGCAGGGATAGATGGATATTGGGAAGAATAATCTTCCCTCTGAGGGTGGTGACGCCCTGGCACAGGTTGCCCAGAGAAGCTGTGGCTGCCCCATCCCTCGAAGAGTCCAAGGCAAGGTTGGAGGAAGCTTGGAGCATCCTGGTCTAGTTGAAGGTGTCCTTGCCCAGGGAAGGGGGTGGAACAAGATGGGCTTTTAAGGTCCCTTCCAACCCAAACCCTTCTGGGATTCTACGGGAGGAACCTGCCCCAAGGTTAGGCTTCCACTTAGTGAAAAATAAGAGGCCACATAAAGCCAGGGCCGTGGAGAAGCTCTGGCTGCAGCAGCAGGAGTGTCTGTAATGAGGGATGTCCCATTGCTGGTGGGTGATGGGCTAATCAATAGTTGGTACACTTATTTTTCCCATTTCTGGGAATCATTATTCTGGTACATCCAAGTGATTAGCCTTAACTTTACCCCCTAATTTATCCATGTCCTTCCAGTGAGTTCCCTACAGAGGCAGGTGTAGAAGACTTCACAGGAACAGCTGTGGAGGAAGATGAGGATGAGGATGAGGATGATGAAGGGGAAGAGGAGGAGGACGTGGTGGAAGACCGTGATTACTACTACGACAGCTACAAGGTTGATGACTACATCGAAGAGACCCCCACAGAGCCCAGCAGTGACAAGGCTATGGCTGAAAAAGAAGTGAGCAGCGACATGAAATGTAAGACACATTCCAGTCCACAGGCCTCCTGCTCCCTTGAGATCATTCCTGTTGGCTGTCAGTTAGTGATGGGGTTTTGATCAAGTCAATAAATGCCACTTGGAAGTTTTATTTGCCAGATAAGTTAGCAAACAGAGGAAAGCTGATGATGCTTATGTTTCAAGTGTTGAAATTAACTCTCTAGAGCATGGGCCATATGTTTCCAGGTAAACAGCAGTTTTGCTGGCAGGAAGCCCAGTGTTTGGCATGTTGAACAAGCACCTCCATGAAGGTGCAGTGATGAGTCAGAAAAGCCGTATCTGCAAATTTTAGAAATTCTTAAAGGGACATTTGGGGTACACTGTAAATTTAAAATCTGGTGGTTTAAAACCAGCTTAAAATGAGGAAGCTAAAAGTGTTGGGCCATACTCTGCAGAGGTGCCATCTGGTCATTTAAAGATGAGCAACATCCTTGGTGCTGCCTTAGCATAAACACTTCTCTTCCACAAAAGAAAGTCAGCCAGCACAACTGACCCAATTTTATTATATGTTAAGATATACTTTCTGCAGTAGTAGAATCTACTGTGCTGGTGGCAGCTTTTGTTGAGTGGTAGGTGCCCTTGCAGAGGGCTTATGGTGTGGTGCCTCAGCATTATGTGGTGTCCTACACTTTGAATGTAGAAGTGTCTGCAGGAGAGGGAGGAGCTGAGAGGGAATGAAATTCAATTAGCGACAGATCACTGAATCATTGCCAGCAGTTCTTGCATCTTTTTGGTAAAATGCCAGCATGCTGCAGATAATTTTCCTTGCTGAAACGAGGCTTAGGTCATATGTGTACAGGGCTGTTACAGATTAGCAGGTGTTGTAAGAGGCTTGAAGGAATATGATTGGGGTGCCTGTTTTGGGGGTATACAGTCTTTTTTCCCTGAAGTACCATGAACAGTTGCTAATGTATACACTGTATCTGCTCTCTTGCCTCAAAACAGCCCAGCTGCTATTGCTGGCTCACCATGAAGCATTCCCTGTGCCATGGCTGCATGGAGTTTTAATATTTGGTGCATAGATGTTTCAAACCTTAAAACCTCAGTGTTTGAGGCTGGCATGGAGATCGCTCCCTTTGCTTAGCCTGCTTTTTCACTTATTCCTGCACCTCCCCTGTAAGATGTGGAGTGTCTGTCCAGGCAGAGTGCAGTGAACAGGACATCCTTGGATGCTTTAAGCAGCCCCAATGGACTGGCTTTCCATGCTATTGGTTTTATAGAGTGGAGGCTCTCCCACTGGGGCACCCGGGGCGTAACGCTGTGGCATCAACAGAACAGATTCCTGCTTTCCCATCCCCTGGCTCTGGAGAGATCTCTCATAGATGAGAGCTCCGTGTAGAGACAGTATGAGCTGCTTGGCTGTCTCCAAAGCACCACGTGCAGGCATCTCCCTGACCAGCTTGTGATGGATGCTTTGGAGTGTTAAACCCCCCAAAACTGACAGAAGCCCTTGGGTCAGTGCAGCAGCGATGCTGAGGCCGGTGCTTCAGAGGAAGGGGTGAAGTAGAGCCACCTCTGCATCATGTAAATCACTCGGCAAGGCCTGTGCTCCTCACCAGCTCATGTTCTCACCCGTCTCCACACAGCTGTCTGCTCCCAGGAGGCCATGACAGGGCCCTGCCGGGCTGTGATGCCTCGTTGGTACTTCGATCCTAACAAGAGAAAATGCATTCGCTTTATATATGGAGGCTGCGGAGGCAACAGGAACAATTTTGAGTCAGAGGAGTATTGTATGGCTGTGTGTAAAAAGATGAGTAAGTCCTGCCTCCCACTGGCCTTTTGCAGCTGGCCGCTGTCTGGCATGTGGTGTCTCCTCCTCCTTGCCTTGGGCAATAGAGGACATGTCTGTAGCTTATCCCTTTGGTTCTGGTGTCTGTCCCTTTGCAGCAGTCTCCTCCTGTCTCCGCTTCCCTAGGTCCATAGGGTGATTGTTCCTGGGGAAAGTGGCTCTCACGATATGCTGTCTGTGCTCCCTGGTGACTTGCAGCTCTTGCTGAGGGCTCAGCTGTCGTCTTCCAGATCTATTGCAGGGACCAGGGGCTGTCTCTGACCTCTTGCCTAATTGGCTTTTTAATAAAAATATACGTAAGGAAGCCCTTGCTTTCCCCAGTCATGTTACCATGCATATGTTTGACAGTAGATCCTGAAAAGCAGACTGCTGTTCTCCTGGTAGTAGGCATTTTCTTGCTATTTTAATTTTGGAAAATATCAAACAAGTAGTACAGAATTCAGATTCCCATTTTCAGCTTGGTATGAAATACAAATCACAACTCAATCCCTGTGTTTTTGAGTGCTTAAAGTTTTTGGCACCAATTTCAGCTGGCTTTTATGTCAGATGATAAAACTACCAAAACCATTTTAACCTCCTTATTAATCTTATTGTTGAACTCCAGCACTTCCACTTCAGCTACCATTAAAGCCTTTTGAAAGGCTTTTTGTGTTATCTGGGGCTTGGCAGCCTGACTATACAGCCATAATCCTGTTTACAAAATGTGCTTCATGCAAGTGCTTTAGATTGGGCTGATCTAACTGAGGCAGTGAAAGAAAAGATGTGGATGTCAGGAGCTTTTTGTACAAAAGTTTGTCCTGTTACAGAAGGATTTGGGGCTGGGAAGAGAGTTCTCTGTGTCCAAGCCTGGTTCAGAAATGCCAGGAGCAGACCAAGACTGTGGGCTGATAGTCCATTGTCCCTTGCACGCAACAGCAGTGCCTGTGTTGTATGTTGTCATTATTTTTCCCTAGTTAGAGGGAAGGTTGGTGGATGCAGTGCATGCCAAACTCTTACCCCGTGTTCATGCTGAAGTGCCAGGTAATTTTTTTCTGAAGCATGCTGTCTAATGATGTGTTGGAGGTTTTTTCTGCCGAAATAACTAATATGGATGAGAGGTTGCCTTAACTGTCCCTTTGGGCCCTCCCTCAGGTGAAGGGCAACAACAGAGAGCATCATGTTTGCCACAGATCTTTCAGAAAGGCTCTGGGATATGTAGTTTCTAAAACTGTAGTTAAGGAACATGTTCAGCACTTCCTGAACTGGAGTATATAGAATACAGAGCCCCTGATGTGGATTCTGCAGATGCTTGAAGTTTATCAGTTCTGAAATTCTGTCTTTCCCCTTGTCAAATTTGGATGTCTTGAAGTTACAAACTGTCCAGTGTATTGGATAAGTCACTTTGTCACACTGAGCCTCCTTCTGTCACTGTCTCGTCTAATATCATTGCCTGCAAGTCCTGCATGGTGCATCTGGTGGGGAAGGTAGGTTTGAAGTGTAAAATGTTGGTTTTGTGCAGATTTGTTGTTAAGCTCCCTAATCATATTAATGATGTCTGGAGCCACCTTTGTCAGCGAACAGCTAATGCACAGAATGTCACTTAAGCCATCCAAAGCCAATGTGGAAGGGAAGGGAAAAGGAGTTCTTTATCCTGCCATGCCAGGCACTGTGTTTCTGGAGCTGAGTGCTGCTCACCTCAGCACTGAGCAGGCCAAACAGTGCTGGGAGCTGTGGTCATCGCTGCCATTTGGGCTGATGGAACTGATGTTGGACAGAAAATTGGCACAGTAAAGATTCCAAAACGGACTCTGGAAGGTGGCGGTTCAGTAGGCTCAGCTTGCCAGGCTGTTAATTAGGCAGGCATGGAGATTCTTCTCCCTGCCCTCTGCAATCCAGGATCGTGGGTTTCTGATGCTCTGCTTACCCTTCCCTCTTCATGCAGTGCCAACTGATGATGTGGATGTCTACTTTGAAACCCCTGCTGATGACAATGAGCATGCCCGCTTCCAGAAGGCCAAGGAGCAGCTGGAGGTCAGGCACCACAACCGCATGGACCGGGTGAGTGTCAGTCTTCAGGCTTTGTGCTGGGCAGTTGTTCATGTGTCAGGTTGCCGCCCCTGTTTTACTGGAAAAATTGGTGGTGAAGTGACTTGCTTTCCAGTTTCCAGCCTTCTCTGTGTTTCTTTCAGTAGGACCATACCATGGCAGTCAGTTTTTTATTTCTCCAGTGTTGCGAGAGGGAATTAGATTAGATGCTGGGAAGAAATTCTTTACTCAGAGGGTGCTGAAGCCCTGGCACAAGTTGCCCAGAGAGGTTTTGGATTCCCCATACCTGGGAGTGTCTAAGGCCAGGTTGGACAGGGCTTGGAGCCATCTGGTCTAGTAGAAGGTGTCCCTGCCCATGGCAGGGAGTGGAACAAGATGAGCTTTAAGGTCCCTTCCAGCCCAAACCCTTCTGGGATTCTGTGAAGCTTGGCTTTTTGCTCAGAGGGATTAAGTGGTAGGTTTAAACCCCACAACAGCTCTTTTGTGCTTTCAAAAAGCCAGGCTATGCTAGGATCTGCCTGTGAAGGCAAATCAGCTCATAAAGATCAGATTTAAATTTGTGTCTTGTTCATGTGTTCTGTCCTTTTTCTGTCCAGGTGAAAAAGGAATGGGAGGAGGCAGAGCACCAGGCTGTAAATCTCCCCAAGGCAGAAAGGCAGACTCTGATCCAGGTAAGAATGGAAGGACCTAAAGAGAAAAGTTACTGAGAGAGATTGCAATATTTAGAGCCAAAAGAGAACCGAGATGCAAGAATAGCCTTCCTGCTCTGTCAACAGCTGCCTTTTAGAGGAGGTTTGAGTCAATTGCTTGCTTTGTTCTTAAAACTGGAGATGATCTGATACTATGCCAGGTCCTTTCCTAGACACACTAGTAAAAAGTGATCTCGCCCCTCAAGCGTAGCAACAGCAGAGCCAAATTGTAATTCCAGACCTTTGGCCTGTTTTGCACTAACCGCAGGCCTCAGAGCCTGGTTCAGAGTCAGCCCTGGCTCTCTGAATACACATTTCCTGCTCGGGCAGACTTAGTGAAAACTGCTTAGACAGCAGATAAAGCTGGTGTGCTGCCAAAATGCCAATCTTGTGCCTTACGAGGAGAGTTCAGTTGGACTGTGAAGTTAATCAGGGGTATTCGCAGTGTGGGATCATTAGGGGAAGGCTCTTCTGGCTTTGACAACTCTGAATTTCTCTCAGACCAGTATCCAGCTAAGTGACTGACTCCAGCTTTTAAGCCCACTTTGGATTTTATCCTGGAACACAGTTTTCTCTCTGCGTTTTTTAATATAAGTCACTGTTTGGAACTATGTGCAAATCCAAGAGTTTGTCATTATCTCTATTGAAACATAACGCTTAGTGGACTACTCTGGTTTGTTTGGAGATGAGGGTTATGACCTTCCTAAAAGAATAGAGAGAGAGATTTGATGTGAAGGCGTGCTGATGGAAAATTCCGTATGCAATACCTTTGTAAACTTCTGCGAATTCAAATTAATGGCTCCATGCGGAAGGGATCAATCCTGTTTTCTTATTGCAGGGTCGAGGGCAAGAGTTAATATTGTGTCAGTTGTTCAGCACAGTGTGGATCTCCCAGCCCCAACATGGGTTTTATGTGCGAGGTCATTTTCCCTCTTCAGACCTTTGAAACGGCTTCTGAGGGAAGTTGAGAAGGCAAATTGTCACCAGTGAATCTGCAGAGATGAATTCTGCATCAGCATTTCTCCATGCCTTTCTCTCCTAACTGTAAATGGGTTGCATATGGAGTTGACAGTCTTTGTTAGTTCTAAAGGGTTACAGGAGTTGTTGGTCACGTGGTGCATTTCACACAGATTACTTTCTTTGCTCTAGCACTTCCAGGCCATGGTGAAATCTCTGGAGAAAGAAGCAGCGAGTGAGAAGCAGCAGCTGGTGGAGACTCACCTGGCTCGTGTGGAAGCCATGCTGAACGATCGCCGTCGCATCGCCCTGGAGAACTACCTGGCTGCCTTGCAGGCTGACCCACCACGTGTGAGTTTCTTCCCAACACATTTGTCCAGTAGGGTAGCACTGGGTAGGATGGCAGGTGGGAATGTCTTGGTGAGAATATTGCCTGTGACTTGCAGAAACTGGGAATTGGTTCCTAGGAAAGCTTCTGTATTGTGGAATTTGGTGCTGCAGACTTAGCGGTGGATCTGTAATTGACTCTTTCTCCTTCCTGCCTGGGGAAAAAAACATCTGTTTTGTTTGGTGTCCATAAGGCACAGTTCATAAGGTGTGGTGTTCTGAGTCATACAGACTTAACATTAAGTGTTCTGAGTCAAACAGGCTTAATTTAAAAAAATATATATCTAGGGGGGTGAGTGCAGGTGACAGATCTGTCCAGCACCAAAGTAGGCTCACACCTGAAGTGCTGTTTTCTGCTGCTGGTTTGGGTTGACTCCAGGGGTTTGACCTATTCCTGCTCCCGCCCTGCAGCCCCACCGCATCCTGCAGGCCCTGAAGCGCTATGTCCGTGCCGAGAACAAGGACCGGCTGCACACCATCCGCCACTACCAGCATGTCCTGGCAGTGGATCCGGAGAAGGCTGCGCAGATGAAATCCCAGGTATGAGGGGGTTTCTGTCAAGGGAGCTATTGTTGCCCAGCCCTGGCTGTCGGAGGCTCTGGAATCTGTGTTGCTGTGTGTTGCTGGGTACTACAGCAGCTTCATCCTTGTGGAGCTCTCCCTCTTTCCTGTGCTTGCTTCCTGTCACCAGATACACTCCCTGCATGGTTTTCCCTGGTGCCTGACTCAGTATTAAAAATTGAAACTCCGATTTATACTTTTATATTTTGTTAGTCACACTAACAAGTGGAGAGGTTTAGAACTAGGTCAGTATCAGTTCTGTGTTTCCTTTTATCAAGCACCCGTGAAAATTATTTGCTGGGGACTTGGTTATCTTGAACAGACTTCACTTCTTCACTTCCTCCAAGTGTCTATGTGTTTCTTTCTGTAGGCTTGTTCTTCATAGTGCCTGTGTTCGGGGTTTGTGGGAATTCTCTTGTGCCTCTGCAGAGTTACTGCCTGGTTTCCAAAGTATACTTCATAACCCTTTCCAAGCACTTGATCACTGTCATTTGCTTTATCAGAAAGTCTGGTTTTGATGAGTTTATGTTGTACCATTGCACTGTATTTTATTAATGAAGAGCCAGAAAATCCTTTTCCTTCTGCTGGGTAGTGCATGTGAATATGCTGCTTCAAACCTGGCCATTGTACTCGTAAGAGGACTTGCAGATACTCCACAGATTTTTGGAATTATGTCCTGATACTTGTTTTCACTTGTTTTAAAATGGGGAAAGATGTGCTGAAAGGATGGAAATTTTCCAACTGATGGAAAATTCAAATCAAGACTGGCAAGTTAACACTGAAAGATCTGTTTGGAAGGGTGTGCCCTTTCTCAGGTTCAGAGAGAACTTACTGTCCAGTTGCAGCTTTAGGAATGTTTTCCTAGTCCCAGTTTGTGGCTGGTATGCTGCTTTGGAGCGTCTTTGAATTCTGTAATGCACAAAAGATAAGCAAGAAGAAGAAAGAATGGAGAGCTGTAGGGAGACAGTGCGGTAGAGCGCATCCAAGAGGAAGAAATAGGCACTGAGAAAAAAATGCATAAAAAACTGTATAACCAGGAGGTGGAAATGTCCTGGGTTAAGGGTAGGACAGGGACTGGAGCCTGTTGCTGTCACCTCTGGTGAGGGGCAGAGTGGTGTCACAGTGATTTTCCAGAAGCAAACATCACACTGGGAGGTGGCAGATTCCATGGGTTCCACCTTGTTTCTGGGTGCTGGCAGTGAACCTTTGCCTCATGTCTCCTGGTCTCCCACTGCCTGTGGGATTCTTGTTAAGTTGCATGTCCCCAGGAGGAGTGGTGGCAACTCTGGTGGTTATGATGGTGCTTGGCTCTCCATGCGGAACTCATGGTCACGTTTTCAGAGACACATCAAGCACAGCCCGGCCCAGCACTTTGTTCTGCTGCTGCCACAGCCCAGGAGGGAGCATGTGAACTGTGTTCTTAAGCTAAACCTGAAACAGTCCTTAATTCATTCTGAAGGCTACAGTGTCAGCAAATCAACATGTGAGGGATGTGGGTGGTACCGTTCAATTTCCATTCCCTTTACTTTTCAGATGCACTTTAAGCTCCTCAGTTGATTCCCTTGATTGACAAGCTGCCACATGCAAAATTAAATTGTTTTCATCCTTGCTCTTAAAAGTCAGGCACACATCAGACTGTGAAACAGGTCCATCTGACTCTTCAGCTTTTTGCAATGTTTGGCCTTCCATATACATATTTTCTTTGCTCTCCATGATCCCTGATTATGCAGCACCCTCTTCAGGTCAGGCCTGACTTCACCGCTGGATTTAATGTGCTTGGGAGGAGTGTTTTGAGCTTGGCCAGAGCTTGAATGTATTTCTCAAAGGAAAGGAGAACACTGCTGCCAGTGAGTGGGTGTAGGACAAATGTAATGCCGCAGTTGGTTTGAAAGGCACCTTTGATCTGAAACCAGAGCTGATAAAATACCCTGTCTGCTCCTTTTGCCTGTATCTTTTCTAGCAGTCAGGAATGATAATCCATTTGATAAAGCACTCACTTGTAGCTGCTGCAGGAGATGAATTATGACTATGTATGGGAAATACCAGCTTTGGTGGCATTTTAGTGTTTCCAGTGGAGAGCTGGTTACAGTGAAAGTCAGCTGAATCCTCTCTCACTCCCAGCATTTCCCAAACTCCTGATACACTTGTGTACAGACAGCCAGTTCCAGTGAAGCGTGAGAGCATCAGTCAGAGAACTGGACCGGATGGATCTGTGTCCCCTACTGCTCTATTGCCATGGCAGATCCACCAGTAATAGATATTTTATTGAGCAAGAAAAGAACTGGTACTGTGAAGTGACTGACAGTCTTTGCTTACTCCAACACACTCTTGTACATCTGCAGGTGATGACACATCTTCATGTGATTGAGGAGCGGATGAATCAAAGCTTGTCTCTGCTCTACAAGGTGCCATATGTGGCTGAAGAAATCCAGGATGAGATTGGTGAGTGTGTGTGCCAGCCCCTATGCTGCTGTGTTAAGACTCAAAGTTTTTATATCCACTGAGCTCCCAAAAGATTGTTATCTCCTTCGGGGGGGTGCCCTCGACAACAAGCGCTTGGGCTCAGGGAAGGTACTCTCTGGATGTTACAAAACAACCAGTCAGAATAGCTTGTTCCCAAGAATTTTAACTGACTGTTTAAAAAAAAAATCCACAATGTTCAGAATAGCAAAGCTGTCTCTCTAAGGGAGATTAAAAAGATCCATAAAAAAACCCCAGATGCTTTCTCCCCTTATAGTTTAATCCCATCTTGCCAAAACCTCTTGCCACATCAAACCTCTTGGCCCTTATTTGAATGTATTTCTAACCAATGCCTTTACTGAGAATTCCAGATGAGATGTGCAAGATAAAATAACCTGGCAACCCTTAGCAGTGTTCCTCTGCAGCCCTCCCTCAGCCTGGTTCAAACCATCTGCCCCTCTCTGTCCCTGCCAGGTTTCATCAGTTTGTGTAATAATTCCTCTTATTCCTTTCAGATGAGCTGCTTCAGGAGCAGCGTGCAGACATGGATCAGTTCACATCCTCCGTTTCTGAGTCCCAGGTGGATGTCAGAGTGAGCTCTGAGGAGAGTGAAGAAATTCCCCTGGATGGCAAACCTTTCCGCCCGTTCCAGGTGAAAACCTTCCCAGCCTTGCCTGAAAGTGAAGGTATGTGGAACTGAACCTTGGGTTCCCTGGTGGTTTTCCTTAGACAGTAGGCTCAGCTGGAACAGAGAAAGCTCCATCCCTTTCGGTGATGTAGAATAAAGCAGTTGTCCTGACAGGACCCCTCAGTCACTCGAGAAGCAGTGCTCCGAGTAATGTTTGCTGAGCTGCTCTCTTGATTTTCTAATTCTTCTCTTTGCAAAATTGTCCTCTTTTTTCATTTTGCAGCAAGTGTTAAGTTTTTACAGTGTGTCTTGACTCTGGAATTAATTTTCAGTCTTTAACAAAAATGTTCTTGTGTAATGTTACATCTTTGTGCTGTGACCTGCTGAAGGGCTGCAGGAATTCCCTTTTCTTTTTTTTTAATACATATATCTATTTTTTTGTATCATTGGGTGTTGACAGCTGGTGTGTGCGTGTGTATTTATTTTAAAAACGCTTGAACAGAGTCCTGAGCTTAAAGCTGTAGACTAAAAGCTTTTCCGAGGGTCTGAGTCAGAAATCATGCACAAGGCTTTTTTCCTTTCTCTCTTAATCTCCTTTCTCTGCTATTTTTGTTTTTGTTTTCCCTCCTGCTAGATCCTCAGCCGGATTTGTACCATCCAATGAAAAAAGGTTGGTTCTAAGCTGCTCCCTCACAGTGCTTTCAATCACTCTCCTACCTCCTCAGTGTGTTTGATAGCTTCATTTTAGTTCCATACTCACCTTGATTTTCATTTCTGTGCTTTCGCTTAGATCAGTAATGTTCACTTTTTCTTGTTTAGGCCTAGTGTCAAAGAAGCCAGCTAGTCTGAGCATCTAATTGTGTGTGTGTTCCTCCCTGATGGGTTCACTAGGGTCTCGGAGTGCCTGGAGTGGCTCTTAGCCCTTGGGAAGGGTGGCCTTGGCCAGTGTCTGCAGTGGTGCTTTGCATCTCTCCATGTGTGACACTTCTCAGATTAAACCCTGCAGTGCTCGTGGGGAATAGTCCTGAGGCTCTTCTGCCTCTTGTGCCATCTGTCCTTGATGCCCCATGGCGCCACAGAACTAGGAATGAGTGTTCTTCGGGACACAGGCTGTTTCCCATCTAAGTGTCCTTATGGAGTGCAGCTAGCATGGGACAGATAAATCAGGAGATTCCTCCTCCGTGTTTGTGCTTTCCTTGGCATCACCTTCCCACATGTAGCATCTCTCCATACCAGCAAAGTGTGTGTGGTTTTCCCTTTCTCCCTTAGCTCAGGATTAATTCTGCAGTAGCTCAGTGCCTGTCTAAAAGGGGGCTTTAAGAGCAGCATAGAAATATTAGCATTAAATAATGTCTCTGTTATTGATAGGGAATCAGGGAAAGATGAATAGAAATGGGAGGTGCTTGAAGAGTAGTGCTACGTGAGCTGTGTATGGAGTAAACCCAGTGCTTTAATTTGCCTGGTTCCAAATATATTGTGTAGATCTCAAAGGAGAGCAAAAGATTTTGCTAATAGCCATTTCATGTGAGCACACGTAGTTTTGTAACAGGGTGAAGGCTAGATAGCTTGAAACTATTCTCGTTATCTGCGTTTCTCTACAAATGTAAGTCACCTTCATCCCTCTTGTGGAACAGTGTATAGCCAATTCAGTGTGCTGACTGCTCTGGCAAGAATTGGGACAGACTTTAGTTTGATTTTTATTTATTAAATTTTTGAACAACTGCTTTGTTGAATTGAAGATGATAAATTTGTGCTAGTTCTTCCTCTCTGGGTACATGTAGGAGTCTCTGATGACCTGGGGACGATTGTCCTACACGTGTTTCTTCTATCCCTTCCCTTTACGTTGAATTGCTCGAGGGCTTCGAGGGAGTTTTGGATGGGGGGGGGATTTTGTGCAGGTGTGTGCTGTGCCTTTGAGCTACATGGAACTGGGTCTGTTGCTTGGTACAGCACCCTGAGACAAATAGCAGAGCTCAGTGCAGCAGCTGAGCCCTCAGCCCTGGAGACTGCTGGGTTGGCTCTTGAGGCTGGAATAAAGCAACCATAGGCCAAAAGCTGACACAGTAGTTCTGAACAAACTACTTGTGGCTGGTCTCTCCCGAAAATCCCAATCATTGACTTCCATAATAACATGACCTGCTTCAACAGTTGTGAGAAGTCAGACTGGCAGTCTTAGCTGTGCTTGGAATCTGATTACTGCCTCCAAAGAAAAATGTGATGCACTAAAACCTGAGATGCTTCATAGTGAAATGTTATTTCTGTGGCATTTTCAGGCAATAAAAGCTTGTCACTGTAAAAACTTGCCTTGGAGCCAAGTAGCCTTTCCTTGCATCTCATCAAAGAACCTGCTGCCAATTCCAGCAGCATGACATAATGTCTTGGGCACCTTGCAAGCTCAGCAGTTTGTGCAAAGGGGGGGGTTTGCAGTCACCAGCAAAGCCTGAAGTGCTATAGTAGAACTTCCCCCACATCATTGGAAAGATCCCACTGCAGGTTTGAGGCTTCACTGTCCTGCTTTTGTACTAGTGCGTCACAGGTCATTACACTGTCTCTGCCACCAGTGAAACACTGGTGTTCTCCTAACATGCCATCAGGTCAGGGCAGTTTGCATCAGACTCTCATACTGATCTGATCTATTTATAAATGCCTTGGATCAAAACAGTTTATGCAGACCTTCTGTTAATTGATATTCTTCTCCTGAGCCAGTGCTGGCTCCAGCCTGGAAATGGGGTAGTAATGTTCTGGTACAAAGGCTGGTGTAGTTCTCTGCTTCTCCCTTGCCCTGGGATTTATTGTTTCTGGGCTTGTGCCAGATACGGGACAGCAGCTCATTACAGAGCCATGCCGGGTGACCTTGGAATTCTCATTCCTGAGGCACTTGCTGATACGCCTGATCCCACCAGAATGGGGTGATGCTGACAGCATTCCCTGTGTGCTGGTTCTTGGCAGATGGATGTGTGTTCACTTCCACGCAGGGTCACGGAGGGGTGTTGGTGACCCGGGGTGACACCTGCAGCTGTCACTGCACTCAGTGTGTGTTATGCCTTGTCTGGGGCCATCTAACAGAAGCACTTAACAGTGCGGTTTGTCTGGATTGACACCTTAGCCTGATTTTGGTGATGAGTCCTGTCTGGTCCTCTCATTGCCACCTCATTTCCCCTCATTAACAGCCCTCCTAATCATTTGTCACTGTAGCTTGTGAGCTGCCTTCTGACACAGCAGCATGAGGACAGGTTAATACTCAGCAGTCTGTGCAGTTAAACACACGAGCCATGGCAGCTCTACACAGAGTAGGTGACCCTTCCAAAATGTTCTTAAGGACTGATGGGCTCTCCTTGCTCTTTTGGTGCAGGTTCTGGCATGACCGAGCTGGACGGGCTGATTGGCGCTGAAGAAAAAGTGATTAACAGCAAGAACAAGGTGGATGAAAATGTGGTGAGCTCTCCACCTTTATTTTGTGCAGCTAAGCCTGCCGTGGACACTAATAGCAGTGGCTTGTTTCCATGTCTTGTTCCTGCTCACAGAATGTCGGTGTGTTCATTATCCATATGGTGTGGGGGAGTCGGTTTGGTGACTGTTGTAGGCTCTTAATACCGATTAGCATCAAAAGGGTGGGAGGGGGAGGGAAGGAGAGAGCTTCAGATCTTTGGCAGTCTGAGTCTGAGAACTCCCTGATTTAGGAATGTTTTTCCCAAGCAGAGACCCTTTGATGTCCCTTTACTTTCACTAGGTAGCTCACTGTCTGAACACACCAAATGCTGGTGTGTTCCATCTGTGTTCCCACTTACTTTTCATGGCAGGAAAGGCCTCGCCTTCCTCTGAAAGTTAGCAACCCAGCAGGAATTGTCTCTATCCACAGTGTTAAGAATTCTCTAGGTTCTAGTGAAAGCCATTTGGCCTCAGTTCCATGGGTTTAAAAAAATTTAAAAGTGAGGTTTTGAATTTGTTTTCAATACTGTTTTAAAGTCACAGGTTAAATCTTACATGACAGAAATGCTGGGTCCAAAGTTAGGACCTATTTTTTTATTGTTTTTTTCTTTGGGGCTTTAGTTTGAGGTAGTCTGGAGATTATTAGTTGTAATACTATTTCTGGTGGTTGTATAAGAGCTGGAGAACATTCCGTGCTGCTGAGAGTAGGGGAGAGATGGTAAGTGGTCCTGAGCCTTTGTTAGTGTTCATTAAAGGTCTCTTGTCTGGCTTCCTTCTCCTCCCTGTTTGGTGGGGATCGTTCCATAAAACGCTTTTGTGGCCATTTTTAGGTAATTGATGAAACCCTTGATGTGAAGGAGATGATTTTCAACGCGGAGCGTGTCGGAGGGCTGGTGGATGAGCCGGTATGTTTGTGGCTGCTGAATTCAGGGACTGGCAAATTCCTAAAGCTGGATTTTGATTCCCGTTTTTACTGAATTCAGGGTTTTGTGCCTGGATGCTGCTCTGGGGGCTCATGCAGCATGAAACACAGTACAGCCCTTCTGCATAAAGATGTAAACAGTGAACAAATGTTAGATACTAACCTGACTCCTACTGTAAAAGTGTTTTGTGGGATAGGGAAGCGATGTGGGCCAGTGCCTGTCCAGAGGTACTAAGTGGGGAAAGAATTTTGTGTTTGTTATCCTTTCAATGGAATATTTAGAGGTGAAATATTTAGGGTGGATTACGTAGGGGTGAAATATATACACTGTCTAGTGTATAATCAGTCATAGCTTCATACCACGGTGGTCAAAGACCTTACTAGTGGCCATGGTTTAGGTTTGTGTTCAGCAGTGCATCTCCCTCATTGCTCTTCCTCAGCCTGCTCTGTTTTCTTCCTTCCAGGATAATGACAACTCCCTCCGTGATGACTTCAGCTTCAGCAGCAGTGCCCTTATTGGGCTGTTGGTGATTGCTGTTGCCATAGCTACTGTTATAGTCATCAGCTTGGTCATGCTGAGGAAGAGGCAGTATGGGACCATCAGCCATGGAATTGTGGAGGTGAGAAACAGCTCCATAACCAAGGATGAAAATAGTCAGTGTTGAATCACATGTTGTGTGTGGGGGTAGAGGATGGCAGGAGCTTCCAGGCTATGGACAGTTCTGCTCCTGGCTGGGTAGGAATTAACCCTGTCCCTGCTGACACCATCACCGCTCGTTCCTCGGTGTGCAGGTGCCAGTCCCCGGTGTGCCGTGCTGGCACCTGCCACTCCATAGCTGCATTTGCTTATCACTAGGATTCAATTAGGCTTCCCTGGCTGGTTCAGGGTAGGATTTAGCAGTAAATGAGCTTTTCAGGCGATATCTTTAGCAGGGCAGTCAGTCAGTCAATCCATAGCAATTTGTCCTCTTGGCTAATTGACGATTCAGATGTCGTGATTGGCCAAGCGCTAAAGA
The DNA here is from genome assembly GCA_013399195.1 of Dicrurus megarhynchus. Lineage (NCBI taxonomy): Eukaryota > Metazoa > Chordata > Aves > Passeriformes > Dicruridae > Dicrurus > Dicrurus megarhynchus. The sequence continues at coordinate 1,950,299 of VXAD01000376.1, read as the reverse complement.
GCAGCTCCTTCCTCCTTGCACATTTCTAATGACAATTTAATGGAGCCCAGAGAAAGCTGCTTTTCCCTTTGCTCCACCCATGCAGGAGATCATAACCTCTTTAATGAGAGAAGGGGGTCCCTGATTTGCGGTGTTGGCTGAGCAATGACAGATTTGTGAGAACATCCCCACAGGGGATTGGGTGGGCAGGAGGCATCAGCTTCTGAACAAGCAACTCCACTAAACAAATTACCTTTTGCAGTTTACCTTTTTTTCCTGTTTACTGCTCACCATGGTATTCACTCAGTGTTTGTCTGTTGCCGCTCGTTCTGTGGAATCAATCCTGGAAGTTTCTCCTTGACCAGTATTGTGTGTTTTTTTCAAAGGTTGACCCAATGCTCACCCCTGAGGAGCGGCATCTGAGCAAGATGCAAAACCATGGCTACGAGAATCCCACTTACAAATACCTGGAGCAGATGCAGATATAAAAGAGATGAAGATAGAACAGCCCTGATGGGAAAAGGTGCAGGGCGAAGGGCCAAAGTGGTCCAGTGTTTTGGATCAACTACTGACCAACAGTTGTTCAAGAGGACTTCATCTTACATTCAGAACTCCTGGATCATTAAGACTATAATTACTACTGTAGAGTTGCAATTTCCATTCTTTTAAATGGGTGAAGAAATGATAATATAACAATATGATATATAAATCTCCTTAAATGGGAAAAATGGATCTATTGCAGATATTTGACTGAGATGTAGTTTTCTTTTTTTTTTAATAATCTGAAAAATACCAGTTCTGTTGTACTGTTGTCTGATACAAGCTCTCTCTATATAAAAATGGATAATGTTGATTTTTTTTTTCTGATAGACCACCTGTATATTGAGGGTCGTTTGTACCAGCCCACCTTGAAAAAAGGAGACAGTTGTGGCTCTTCAGTCATTTTGGCTTTTATATATAAAACAGTATTCTTTTTTTTCCTTTTTTTTTTAAAGTGAATTTCACTGGGAGTTGCAAAGAGATTAATTTAGGGATAGGAGCTATTACAGCATAAGCAAGGAAGCAATTTGGAATGGTAACTAACAAAATTCCTTATAATGAGAAAAAAAAAAAAAGAGAAAAAAAAAGAAAAAACCCCATCCTCATATGCCAGTGGTGTGCACCATGCTGCTTAGCAGCTCGGGCTCTAGGAATCAAGACTCCCTGGAGGCAAGGAGTTAAAAGGCTTCTAGCATCTCTGTTTATAGTTATTCTAGTGGAATGTTAGAACATGGTTTGTGCATACTGGGGTCTGCACATTCACCTTCCAGATTCGGTTCTGCTCTAGAGTTGGAAGTTCTGGTATTGAATTGAAATCCTCTGTTCTCAGCCAGTTTCCTTCAGTACTCACCTGGCATTAACAGCCCCCTCTTGCTACTACTTTCTAATTTCCCCAGCTCTCCTGCCTCACCAACATGGTAAGTAGTTAAGAACTGCAGGTTTTTGAGCCTCTGCATCTCCCTGGTTGATGTTGGGCCAGAAACGACAAATCACTGCAATAACCGGGACCTTGGGAGCTGACAAACACAGAGCTCTCCTTGCTGGGGAGGGAAGAGAGTGACACACTGGGGGAAAGGGATGCTGCCTGCTTTAAGGGAAATGGGATGCATAGGCCCCAGGAAGGCCAAAAGGGGCATTGTTCCACTCACCATCATGTCTTTGTAATGCTTGTATAGTTGGTGTTAATGCTCACGGCTTTTTTAAATCTGGAGGTTCTGGTAACCTGTGGTGTATTTTTTCTATTTTTCCTGTGACTTTATTTTTTCTTCCCCTTTCCATGTTTCTTCCCACTATGCACAGATTTACCTGCAAACTCCTTAGTGTGGTCTGTGGGGAATGTACAAAGTTTAAACACATCAATAAACACTTTAACTTCCAGATCGTTTCTTCTCTTTATTCATGGGCTCGCTTTAATTTCCCGTCCTCCCACCATGTCCTGCCAAACCCACAAGACCTTTCCCTGGCAGTGAGAAGGACTGTACGGGTATTGATGTACAACCACGCCTGGAGTCTTTTGTGGTATTTCCAGATCCTGATGACCTTTGTGGAGAGGAGGAGGCAGGATGCTAAACCAAGGGCCTGGATCCTGAGTAGCATTAAAGCAGCCGCTGGAGCGCAGGTCGGGGAGAGCTGGGGCTGCTGCTCTCTCTGGCTGCTTGTGGAAGATCCTGTGCATGGTTCTCCCCCTTCCCAGGATGCAGGTGGCTGCTGGCACAGCCTGTGGGAGTGAGCAGAGCCAAGGCTCTCTGCGGTGACAAGCTGTTCCTGTCCCTGGCCATCCTCCTGCACTTCCTTGGGAGCCACAGAGACGGGCCTGGTTTGCAGCCTGTGCTGGCTGTGTGCTCAGAGCCTGTGACACCCACAGGCCTCAGGACTGGGGCTGGGCAGAAGGACAGCAGGAAATCTTAAAATTCCTACATATGAGGGTGTGGAAAAAGACCTCACAGTGACACAGTTTCCATGGATCCTTCTTGTGGATGGCCAGATCTGAAAGAATTAAAGTCATAGAGCCCAGGGCAGGAATCAGCTAATTATGGCTAGCGTTCACTGTATTATTGCTGCTGCTGCTGTTTTATGAGGCGAAATAACTGTTTGCTTTAAGTCTCTCTTCCAGAACACCTAAAACTAACAGCCTGTAAAGCTCCAAGCTGTTTCTGCTCCTGTGTGTCATTCCTCTCTATTCTTCTTTGAGGTGTGACCTCAAGCACAGATTCCTCCTCTCTCACGTCAGTGAAATGACCAAAGAGTCATTGCCACGTGAATGTCGTTTTAGAGGTCAATAGACAGAATTAATTTTCCTCCATATTGATTTGTGCAGTTCCCAATACGTCTGGAGCGAGAGGAGGAAACAAGAAGGTTTAGCAATTTTGAACAGGAAGCACTTGTGGGTCCTGTTTCTCCTTACACATGGGCTCCTTGGTTCCACTGGAACTTATGTATTCTGGTTAAATTATTCAGACACCAAGGAAAGAGCAGATGCTGTCCTAGAAAATGCCATCTGTTGGCTTGTCACAACTACTTGGGAAAGAGTTTTGATTTTAAACTAAATTTATTTTAAATGATGCCAAAGCATATCTGCAGCCCAAAGCAATTCTTGGACTGCACCCTCAGGTAGGGTGACCTGCAAGAGAAACAAATTACAGAGGCTGCAGATTGAGTTCCAGAACTGAATTTGGGTACTAGATTTTTCCTTTGATAAATTCTATTAGTCCTGCAAAATAAATACATCAGGCTGGAATCAAAGTCTATTTATTCCATGCTTTGGCCCAGCCTGCCAAGCACTCGGGATCGATTCTTTAGGATGGATTTTGACCACAGCTTCTGAAAAGTCATGTTGAAACTTAGCTGCTTAGCTGGGATGCTAAGGCAGGTCCCGGGTGTTCCTGGTATCAGCTGTGCAAGCAAAGGGGCTGATCCCAGAAGGCCATGGGGTAGTTTGGGGAAGTATCAGCAGTTTCATGGCAATACGACACTTATAATTAAAGGATTCAGAGCACAGTGGAGCAGTTGGTTGGGGGAAGACTTGCAGGGTGTTGTAGACAGCTGCATTCCAAAAAAAAAACTGATTTTAAAGAAGAAGTTCTTTAAGAGGAGCAGTGTAGCTCTCTGGTGAGGAAACAGGATGTTTGAGAAGGGCCTTTGGGAATGCTGAGCAGAGGAGGTGCTGGGTCAATTTGTCTCCCTTCTCCTGAAGCTGTTTGTAGCCCTTCTGCAAGGGCACAGTGATGGATGTCAAGCCCCTTCTGTGCACAGGAGCAAGTGGATGGAACATGGGTGGATTGATTTTACCAGCCCTACTTGTCTCTGATGTGCAGAGCACCATTTGTGTTAAGTGTGGTTTTGATCATTCAGCCCCAGCCAACAGACGAGATTAAAGGTGCTCATGAGGAGCTCAAGGAGGTGGTGATGCAGTGCCCGGAGCCTTTCCATCTGTTACCCCATCAAAAGGTGACATTCACCTGATGGAGCACATAAACCCTCCTAATCCTTTGACCTGGGGTGTTTCAGGTAGGTGTTTGAGAGCTGCAGGTGTCCTTTGGTCCAGCCTGAGTGTGGCGCTTAAAGTTGGTGTCACCACATGAATTTGGGTGATCTCCAGAGCAGGTGCAACTCGGTCAGTGGCATCAGTGGCTTTGTTGTGGTGACAAAGGCTGCCAGATGTGCACAGCGAGAGGCAACAGTGATGAGCCAGAAAAAGACAGTTTTTATCGGGCATAGTAGAGTAAGGTAGGGAAGGCGAGGGTGAGCGGAGCCATTCCTGCTTTCAGGTCTCAGTGGGACCACGTGCAGATCACCTGACTGTGATCCTTAGCAGCAGCATGGGATGGAAGCTTCAGGGAGCTGTAAGGCAGCAGGCTCAAAAGCTGTTTCTCCAGTGCAGGAGTCAGAGCATCCTTAATCTTGGAATAAGGAACAGCATCTCTGAGGTCTGTGTATGATAAATAATGAGGTCTCCAGTAACAAAATTCACCCAGGCACAGATCCTAACCCACCTTGGAGAGGCAGGGACTGCAATGGAACAAGGTGTCCAGCTCCCACCTATTTCAGGGTCCCCTGTGTCCACAGCACAGGACCAGCAACAGTTTTGGGTGGACAATGGGGGCTTTACCAATCGCTTGAACCTTGCCTAGTCATGGAACCCCAGAATGGTTTGGGTTGAAAGGGATTTTAAAGATCATCTCATTCCAACCCCCTGCCATGGGCTGACTCTCTACTCAATGAGTTTTATTCCTTTCCAGCTTCACTGGGAGAGAAGATGTTTCAGGAAATATCAATCCCACACCCAGGCTAGCTGGGAACTGTTCAACAAACGCAGCCACAGCCCCAACAACCTCATGTCTTCTTTCTACTCTGTTAACACAATGAGCATTAGTCATATCTCAAATATGGGGCAGCTCTATCACCTAACATGGTAACAGGTAATTTTGGGTGCTCTGATCAAAGAAACCCTCTTGGTCTTGGAGTGTGATCCCACTGAACCTGTCAAAACACACAGCAGGATGATTACTATTTGCTCTCACATTTATTCAAAGAAAGAAGAAACATCACCAGCAAAACCGACATTTTATGCAGCAAAACCCTCAGTAAGAGATTCAGCACTGCAAAGGTAACATTAGGGCAGGAAAAAAACCCAGGAAAAAAGTAACATTAGTTGATCAAAGGGGAAAGAGATTGTTTTCCTCCCTCTTTTCAATCCAAGCTCAGTACACCAGGTTGTAACCTCTGCACTGAGCTTCCCATTAGCGGCAGCCAGTCTATAACAACTTGACACAATGACCCCACTTCTAGTCCCAGGAGGATTATTAACAATGGGAACACATCACCTCCATGGAGCACAATACAAGCTCTCACTCCAGTACTGGAAATCCACATCAGCCCGACTTAAAGGCAACCAGATCCTGGAGAAACCATTGCTCAGGAGGGCAGTCTGCTTTGGAACCCCAGTTAACCATCCTCTGTGTGTGGGTGCCAAACATGGGAGCCCAAAATACTGCATTTACTTGTTTTTTTCTGCTCCTCAAGGTTTTTTTCTGGACAGCTGCCAGCAATGCAAAGCATTGTTCTTCTTCCCTGCTCCAAAAGGAGAAAATATAAAAATAAAATACAAAAATGCCAAATGAAAAATTAAATAGGCAATACTCACTCACTCTTCCAGGGAGCTCCCATCAGGCTGGGAATTGCAACTGGTTTGAGCCAGGGGGGATTTTTCTTTCCTCCCAGCCTGTGCAGCCTAGCAGGCATGTTTTCAGACTAAACTGGCTCTTGCATTTCTTAGGGGAATACATTAAAGGTGTTGGAAGATAATAAAATCAATGCTGTTTGTGCTCCCCTGTTCACCCAGCCCAGCCCTCAACCAAGGACATGGCACAAGCCTTTTAGATGTTGATGATGAACTTTTGGACGATGATTAGTGACGTTCTTTCACTAATCCTCCTAATGCTATCTTTTAAATTCGGTTTTGTTCTCAATGGCAGGAAGGTTCTCCCCACACTGCTCTGCTGCAAACAAAAGGAGACACCAACAGCAAGGCAGACACCCCTAATGGGAAGGTTTTGTTTGGAAGTGACCAGCTCCAAGGGGGGAATAAAGGTGTTGGAGAAAAGCTGAGATCACTGCAGGGCTCTCAAAGACTTACCAAGGCCGTCCATACACCCACTCCCAGCCAGCTGAAACCATAATTTTGCTTCAAGGGTCTTTCTCCAAGCTGAGCCCCCTGCCCAGCAAATATCCCATCTCCCAGGACCACTACACCCCTGGCTCATGTGCTTCTGATGAAAAAACAAGAAGGAGAGCAGCTACCCTCCACCATTTCCATCCACTGGCCACCCACCCATCCCTGGGCAGATTTGTCCACGTTAAATCACACAGAGTCCCACCCCTCAGATATTTCATCCACTGCCCAAACCATTTTGAAGGCAACATTGCCTTAGCCTGCAGCATTGTGTTCAAGAGATCCATGGAGGAGGTGTGCTAAAGCACTTTATTGGTGACCACAGATACTCTGTACATTCAGCTGTGTACAAAACCCTCTCCATTTACACCAGAGTGAGCGACAGCCACCAGGAGCCTTGAACACTAGCTTGGCTCCCTTCTGAGGAAGCAGAAGGGAAAATAATGTTAAAAAAAATAGTCAGATTTGCCACACCATTTGGACCCCACCAGCAAACCAGTCCTGCAGTCTGCAGCCTGGGCTGCAGCTCAGAGAATTAAAAACTTGTGGCTACAAAAGAGATGCACAAAGAAAGGCTTCGCATCCCCTGCCACGCTCCGCTCAGGGTCCTGCCTCCTACTTCTGATGCTCCACTGTCAAGTGCCGCTGTAGTTTATCAAGACTAATTAAAAACCTCATCTCAAGAGCTCTAAAACAGCAGGGAAGAGATTTCCATGCCCGCCATAGCCTCATTTGTCATCTGAGCTGCTCTCCGGCAGCAAGGCGCCACTGGAGCTCTTCTTCCCTCTGGGGAGGCACAAGCCACAGTCCAGCTCCACGTCGATGTCCCCGAATTTCAGCTGGCAGGACTCATTGCAGCTGCAGGAGAGACAGTGACACTTATCAGGGATTTGTGGGTAGTGAGAGACACTGGCTCACCCCACCCTGCTCGGAAAGGCTGCTCTGTGGTGGCATTTCCAGCCAAGCCATGCTTGGATACGCACGGACACCCACACTCCTTATCCCATGACACACTGGTACATGGATTTCCCACCGCAGTGTTGGGTCTAAGCATTGCTCTTGGCCACCCCAGCCCATGCCCTGTACCAGGACCCCTCATACCAGCGGGTCACGGCAGCGTTGGTGGCCACCACGGCGAGAGCGCCCACGTAGTGCCAGCAGAAGCACATGGTGAGGAACAAGAGGTTGCTGGGGTCGCTCTGATCCCAGCCTGGTCCTCCCCACGGAGGGGACAGCACAAACCCAGTCTGGTCACAGATGAAAAAGAAGTCAGGCTTTAGCACATCCCTCCTGTTTTCCTCCTGATTTCAGCCCACCTGCTGCAGCTGACTGTGGACTAGAGGCACTATAACCCCAAGTAACACCTGGGGCACTGCCCTTGGCTTCCCCAAGCACCCTTGTCCCCTCAGACTGACACAAGGGTGTCAGGAGGAGGCGGATTCTCTGCAGACAATCCTTAGGGCTTGCAGTGCAGCCCAGCATCCTGGAGAAAGGTGACATCCCAAAGGTGACATTGCCAGTCTGTACATCTCCCCCTAGACCAAAAGCTGGGTGATTACATGAGAGATTTGCAGATGTTTCCAGTTACTTGGAACAAACAGTAGAAGAAAATGGACCTAATAAAATTAATAAAAATTCATGACTATGGTTTCCTTCCCTTGTGAGCTCCGATTTCCATTTTCCATTCATTTCCAGGACTGCACATGCTCTTCTTCACAATGGCAGCTCTGGCACTGAGCCTCATTTCCTCATCTTATTTACAATGATATTTGAACAGCCTACAAGTTTAACCCCAACAGATGTGCCTAAAGGGGCAGAGCAGCCCCACTCCACTTGCCCTCCTGGGTGCCAAGCTCTGGGGAGAACACTGGATACACACTGACCTGCCAAAGCCAAGAGCCCTGGAGAAGGAAGGAGCTGGTCCTGAAGGTCTCCAGGATGATATGGTCTCGGAGGAACACCTCTAGGAGGGCACAGAAGGCTCCAGCAAAGATAGCCGTGGCCAGCAGGGAGTGAAGGTGGTGGTCCAGCACAGCATCACTGTAGTCACGGAAACAGAAGAGCAAACCTGCCAAGATCCACCCTGTGTTAGCAAAGGACACTCTGGGACTTGTTCTCTTAAAAAATCATCTGAAAACTCAGACTATGCTCCAGGCCTTGACATGATCCGCCTTGGGGGGAAGAACCAGTGAGCCACCAGCTGCTGTCACCACCTTCCCTCTGCAATGAACAGGCAGCCCCAGCACTGGCTCTGCTCTGCCCTGAGGAACCCCTGTACCTACAGAGCTCCCTGCCCCCCTGTACCTGTGGGGATACCTGTGCCCCAGCCAGGGCTGCAGGAGGAGCACAGGAATGTGCACCTTGAGCTCAAAAGATTGTGGGGAGCTTTGTATCAGGGTCTGTCCCCCTGCATCCAGCCAAGGTGGGGGGATGACACCTTTTTGTAACTCCAGAGTGAGCGAGTTGCTGGCCACCAGGAGAAGCACAGATCCCTCAAGCATCCCCTGTGGCATCCAGCTATGGCTGGATCCATATTTAGGGGGAGCGAGGAGGGGGTGACATTGTCACACAGCCAGTGCCATCGTGCATCCACACCCCCTCCAGCTCTGCCTTTGTGGCCCCCAGACTGCCCAGGAGCTGACACATCCATGAGCACTGCAGCAATTCCTTATTCTGTGTCCCCTCCTCTCCCAGCACCAGGTGCAATTCACCTTCCACGAGCAGAGCCAGGGACAGCGAGAGCCGGTCCAAGCCTGGTGGCAGCTTGAGCGGGGAGTGTGAGACCACGTCTGTGATGCCGGAGAGGAGGAAGAAGAGGTAGATGGTGGAGTAGTGCCAGGGGGTGAGATCAGTCCAGCTGTGCGTCTTGGGGCTGTACAGCTGCAGGTGGGGACCCGCGGGGACAAACTGCTCCACCAGTATCCCTGGGCAAAGAGAGAAAAGGTCACTTTCCCTTATACATGGGGAAATGACAAACCTGAGGGAATGTTGCTTTGCAGGGGTGAAGCAGTAGTGGTGTTTGCCCAGGAGAACGACAGCAAGGTCCCATCCTTGGGCGTGCCACAAGCACGTCCCCAAACCCTACTGTGCCAGAGGTTTCCCACTACAAACAGCCCCAGTGTTGTGGGGGAGAATGGCTGCTGTGCTAGTATATATTGGGGCAGGGACTCATCATCGTAATCTCTTACCTACTAGAGCAAAGAAAGCTTTGACTGCCCCTTCGAAGAGCTCTGCACGCCCATGGCCCGGCTGGCCCTCGGCATCACCTTTCCTTCTGAGGTACTTCAGGGGGTACCGCACTGACCACCACAGGCCAAAGGCGAAGAAGAAAGTGCCCCGGAGGGCACTGCCCAGAAAACTTGTTGGCATTGGGCTTGTTCTCTGGACCTGCAAGGACAAACAGTGCCTGATGGCCAACCTAAAGCATCCCCAGGGGAGTTGTTGGGCTGCTCAGCACCCCCAGGGATCCACATCCTGACAGAGCAAGTGCACATGGCTCAGCTCAATCAGGGAGTACCAGAGATGGATATCAGCACAGGAAGCTGCCACTGTGCACCACTGTGTATATGTATGTATATTTGTATTTCTGTGGCTGCACATAAAATCATCAGGACTTCGTGCCACACAACAATACATTAGTGCCCAAGAAAGCGTAACAGCTATTAGGAGAGGAAACACAATAAAGTTTTTATCAATAAAAAGCAACATGACAATTATTTCCTTAGACCTTAAACTTGCTCCAAACGAGGCAATTACCAGGGTGTGAATCCAGTGCTGGATTAGGAGCTCCAGCCAGTGAAGGCTTTTCTGGGCTGGGCAGGAGGAGGCAACCCAGGAACCATTAACATTTGGAAAAAGAGCCTGATGCATATTCCACACAACCTTTGTGTGACACACAAGTGGTGATTTGACACAAGAGATTTCCTCTCCATAGGAAGAGTTCGAAGACTAGAGGCATAAAAAAAGCCTTGACTAAGTCAGATCAATGCCAGAGTACTAACCAAGAAGGATGGAGAGGAGCAAAGGTATAGCAAATTTATATCCTGCAAAGTATTTCAGCCCTTATGAAAATTCCTGAGAAAAATCCCTTGTGTAGCAAGCACAGAAAGGAATAACTAATGATCTAAGAGTTTCTAGCATCGTTTTACCTTGGGATGGTCTTGTTCCCTCCAGAAAGACCTCTCTCCTTGCTCTCTGTAAGCTTCTACCAGCTAAGGAAGACTCACTTTTCTCCTCCTCATGGGCTTTCCGGTCCTTTTCTGCAGCTCAGGTGTGCACAGAGGAAGGCATTACTCATCCCCAAGCTTCCACATCGACCTGCCCTTGCATCACAAATCACATCCTCGCTGTGTTTATAAATACCAAAGCAAATTACAGAGGCTGGATGAACAACTCCAGCACGTTCTCCGAGTCCTCCCACACTAGAAAGTAATTAGGCACTGCAAAACAAGGGTAGGATGTGGTGTGGCAAGTGCCTGAGGTGAGGGAGAGCTCTGAAAGATGTTCCAGGTCGGGTTTTGGCTGCAGAGCTGGCATGAGTCAGACCGGCTCAGCTCCGTGTGGCAAACGCAGGACTGGAATGTAAAAACCATTGTCATCCTTTGCATCTCTGGGACACAGGCAATCTGGGAAAGGCTCACTCTGTGCTAAGGCTTCCTTTCAGGATGGAAGTTACTAAACAGCCTTTCAGGTAGGTGAGAAATGCCCCACCCAGGAGCTGGGGATCAGGGATGGCTCTCTACTCTATTTTGGGTGCCTACATTAGGGTGAGGTGGCTGATGCCCCAGGAGAACCCATGTCTTTCCTCATTATAGCCTGGACATCCCAGCCAGGACACTCATTTTCCCTGCACAGACATCTACATCCGAAGTGACTAACAACAAAGCACATTTAAGGGCAGCACAACTGCATAATACATAACCAAATTTTACCATTGTCCTACTTGTGACTGCAGGGGCAACAGCCTGAAGCTGTAGTGCACCCTGATCGAGAGACATGTCAGGAACGTTAATTTGACATGATTAATTGGAGGAGAGAAGGAGAGCAGAGACATCCCAGAGCCCAGAAATGACAAACGTGTCTCACCTGCAGCTCCAGAGGCTTCTCCAAGCCATGTCAGCATCCGGGATTAACCCCACACCCACCTGCCATCTCCCCCTTCACCTGAGTTACCAGCAGACCCAACCTGCTGTTTCAGAGCTGTCCCTGGAATCTCCTACCCTGACCATCTCCCTCCCAAGCAGAGCAGCCTTGCTCTTCCTTGCAGTGCCAGGGACCCTTTTGCTTTGCAAACCCTTGGCAGCCCAATCCAGCAAGGCTTTGGGAAGTTGTCACGAGTCTCCTTTGCTTCCCAGCAACTGGAAATAGCCCTTCAGCAGCCACCACGGATCCCAGAATGGTTTGGGCTGGAAGGGACCTTAAAGCTCATCTCATTCCAACTCCCTGCCATGGGCAGGGACATGTTCCACTGGATCAAGTTGCTCCAAGCCCCATCCAACATGGCCTTGAACAATTCCAGGAATCCTGCCATGTCCTGGGACATCTCTCTTGTAGCAGAGATGTCCCAAACCACCATCAGACAAGCAGAAGCTTGCATGTAACTCACTCACAAAAACCAAAACCAAACCAAACAAAAAAACCCTCCTTCTTTTATGAAACAGCCACTATTCTGCATCAAAACCAGACGTTTCCAAGCAACAGTCCACTTGCACAGCTCACGTATTTGAGGCACAGAAAAACAACCCCCCACATTCACAGAGCCCCTCGACCAGCCCAACGAGCCCAGCCCTGACACCCCTGACCCACTGGCTTCCCCCACTCCAGCTTTGGAGCCCATACTCTAATAAAAGCTCATTTAGCTCCAAGTGGCAGCCAGGAAAGAGCAGAGACACCAGGTTATTTATTCCTCCTGGGAGCTGGTCTGTCTGTCAGAGCACTTGAAATATGGCTGCAGTCAGAAGTTATTACCTGAGCTGCCCTTCTCCCTCCACAGCTTCCAGGCTGTGAAGCTCCTGCTTAATCGCCATAGGGGAGCTGCCTGCTGTCCTGACAGAGCCTTGCCTCACTGCCTGCAGCCTCCTCAGGCTTGGCTTGGGAAGGACAGTGTTCCTGCCCAACTTCCAGGCTCTCCCCTGGAGCCATTGCAGCTCCAGACCGTTGCATTACCATCCATGATTTTGACCCCACTTGTTCTCGTGGGGGGATTGCTGCTGTCCCTCTGGACACACCAGCGTTCCCTACAAGCACCCATGGGTGCAACTATCAGCATTCCAGGACAGCCAACTTCTGTGGAGAGGGCAAGCTCAGCACCTGGCCACAGACATTTGAAGGGTCTTCTCTTTGTGAATCCTCCTCCATCCTCGGACACTTGCAGGGGTGGGGCAGCCACAGCTTCTCTGGGCACCCTGTGCCAGGGCCTCAGCACCCTCCCAGGGAACAATTCCTTCCCATCCATCCCTGCCCTTTGGCAGTGGGAAGACATTCCCCCTTGTCCTGACACTCCAGGAGCCCGTCTCCAGCTCTCTTGGGGCTCCTCTAGGCACTGGAAGGGGCTCTGATGGCTCCCCAGAGCCTTCTCCTCTCCAGACTGAACAACTCCCATCCTCTGTTATGATGCAGCTCCAAAACACAATAACCCCCATTAAAAAGGGCTAAAGCCAGAGATTTCTGGCACCATCAGCACCACTTCCACCAGCCTCACCCACAGCTGTCATCACACTGAACCTTTGTCTCTCAGAGATGTTCTCCCCACATCCCTTCTTCCCAAGTTCCAGCAGCCATGTCCGTTCCATGGCACAGCTGCTCACCAGTGTGTGGATGGAAGAGTTTACCTGTGACTCCTGCCGGTCCTTCTCCCTCTCCAGATGTATCAGCAAGGAGGTTATTACTCAGAAGAGGCAGATAAAAGGAGAAGCCACCACGGGGTGGTGCCCCTCAGACAGGATGTTTGGAGCTGAACTTCCCGAGGGCCAGTTCAAAGCACCCTGAGTCAACCACCTTTCACAACCTGGGCCACGTCCTGTCTGCTATTAAAAAAACAGCAACAACTCTCCTGGAGTTTGCCACAAAACTCAGCATAAGCAGCCAATTTCTGTTCCCATGGCAACCACGTATATTCAGTTGTTACAGTGGGGTTGGGGATGACTGGGGAAAGAGCCAAGAAGAGATAAGGCGGCAGCGAGGTCTGACAGGGCTCTGCTAGAAGTCTCTGAGCTGGGTTGCCAGGGACACGATGACTCTTTTAGGGGGTCCAATCTTATAAAAGTTGCCTGGGGGCAGGAGATATTGGGCCAGGAGCTCGCAAATCAGAGCAGAGCCTTTGTGAGCTCCACCTCCCAGCCCACAGCAGCTGAGAAGCGGGGGGGGCCACCAAAAGATGGGCAGGCAGGACACAGCAGCCTGTTTCCACTCCTTTTTTCCTTTCTAAAACACAACACTGCCCTTCACCAAGCAACCACAGAAAAAAGCCACCTCGAAGCTGCTGCCCATCCCACTGATGGCTGCAGAGATGAGCAATGCTTCAGGCAAATAAATACCTCAGGCCACCCCAGTGTCCCCATGTCCTTCCACAACACTGAGGTGATGGTGCAGAAACACCCAGCATCACCCCAGAGCACTGCCCAGGCCCCTGACCCCAGGGCAGCCACATTCCCAATCCAGCAGTTCTCCTAGGAAGTTGTGTATTTCTCACACTCGTGCTGCCAAACCCACCCCGAGCAAGCCTGCAGGACCAGCCCTGACCAGAGCCACATGTGTGAGCCAAGGCTGGAGCAGCATGGAAGCAAAGCAGCCTCCCCAGGGTGATGGGCTGTGGTCCAGCACAGCCAGAAAAGCCACCAAGCCATAGCCAGGAGCCTTTTATTGCCATTATCTGTATATCAAGTGGGAGGAAGGAAGGAAAACAAGAGGCTGTGCAGTACACCCAGCACTGCTCACTTCCAGCGGTGCCTGAGAAGCAGGATGAGGGGAAAAGGGATGAGCACACCTGCAAAAGGGTCCTGGGAAGCCCACAGTAGCAAAGGGGCTTCCACAAATGCAGTTTCACCCAAGCTTTAGCTTAGGAACTTGTTATAACATTAAATCCAAGCATAGGGAGAAATACAACCCTCACAGGGGTTCTTCCTTACAGACCTACCCCAGAAAATAATGCAGGACAAAAACCTTGCCTGTTTTGCTGGAAAAAAAGCAGCAGCACCATCCGCCGAAGGGGACCTCTTTCAGCTCAGTTTTCCTTTCTGCAACCACCCACCTCTACAAACCACTACCCCAAAGGGCAAGAAGCTGCTTCCCAAACAAGAGGAGTCAAGTCCTTGGAGAAAGTGGGGAAAAGTGAGGTGGGAGTGCAGAAGCTGGAGAGTGATGGGAGGAAATGAGGCCCAGCTGGAAAGTATCTACTCAGAGGATCAATGTACTTTTTTCCATAAAGGGCCAACAAAGAGTAAAGGCCAGAGAGAAAGCTTCTATGAAAAGGGCAACTTAAGTTACAGACAGTGAAAGAAGTTTTCAGTGCCTTAAATAGTTGAGAAAAAGGGGTTTCTTTTGAACCATCCCCATGAGAAAAATGAGGATTTAACTCTGATGGGTGGTTGGGAACAGCCCAGTGAGGGGGACCCAGAAAAAGATGGCAAATGCCCCCAAATCCCCTAGCAGGTCACTGACACTCCGTGCATGGTAAAATCACTGTGGGCACAAAAGGATGTGATTCCATTCCAGTTCCTTAGGGAATATATTTATTCTTACTCCTAGGAAAAGCCTGGGGGTGGCAGAGCTGTGTCCGACCCTCTCCAGCTCCTCTAACGTCCTCAAGCTAAACCCTGAACTGATTTCTCTTTTTTTTTCTTTTTCTTTTTCTTTTTCTTTTTCTTTTTCTTTTTCTTTTTCTTTTTCTTTTTCTTTTTCTTTTTCTTTTTCTTTTTCTTTTTTTCTTTTTCTCAGCTGTAACGGCAACATCTTCACCCTGAAGGTTCATCATCAGTCTCAGTGCTAATGAAAAAATGTGATAATGTTTGTCTCCTTCCTGGGGGTGGTGGGAGGCACAATCTAATTAAAGGTTTGCAAGCAGCTCGAGTGCTGCAGATGGATGGTTGTTTGGGAAGTGCAAAGTATTATTACTATTATTATGATGAGTGCTAACACCAGCTTTCATAAACAGGCAACAGGAGGTAAAGCAGGTGGTAAAAGCAGAGGCAGGGCTTGTTCTGCTGCTACACCTTCATTTCAGCCTCATGCAGAAGTGGCTGTGCGGGGTGGCAGCGGGAGATCCTATCTCCGCCCCAGGAATGAGTGGCTTGTGGACAGGCTGTGCTGGCTCCTGATGAAGGGTTTGTCTTTCCAGCTGCAGGAAAAGCAGCTGCCAGGACCTTTGGCTGCTCTGGGGGTGTTGTCTGGGCTCCTTTGTGAGAAAAGGGGAGGATCAGCAGCTCCTTCCGGCCGTGGATGAGCAGGACACCTGAGTGACGAAATCGAACATCAAGCTTCAATTACACAAGGAAAAAACATACCTGAGACACCACCCAGGGCATCCTGGTCTTTTTAAAATCAGTGTGGATGTGGATACAAACACAGCCCCAGCCCACTCCAGCTGCATGGCCAATGGGTTCAGTACAGAGACACTTTAACTCAATTTATGGAATCATAGAATTGTTTAGGTTGGAAAAAACCTCCAAGACCATCAAGTCCAAACATTATATGCTGAAAAACATGATCCAGAACATCTGTTTGATGTTAATGTTGTGTTAAAAGCAAGTCTCCATCTAGGCCTGTCCTAAAATATCCATCATTCAAGAAATAAGTGTGAGGATGGCTTATGGTTGCACCTCTATATAATAAGCCATCTCTGTACCACTGGTCCAGACACCTTCATACCTTTTTTGGGTACCTAAACTATTTACAAACTGGTTCTAGTTAAAATGAAAATCATTAATTCTCACGCAGAAATGAACCCCAACTGTGTTTCCTCCCTTAATCACAGGCTGGATCTCTCCTCCTTTGCTGACCTTCATACCTTGGAAAAGAATGTGCTCCAGAGCTGGAAAACAAATTAGTGAGTGCTCTGCTGACAGTCCTGGGATGTTTGTAGGAGCAGGGAGTTAATGAGGCAAACAGAAACTATTCCAGACACTGGGTGCTGTGGAGGGAAAAGGTGTTTTGTGGCCCTACAGTGGCAGGGGCCAAAGAAAGGAGGGGGAAAAGGAGACAACAATTTGATTAAGAGCTGTGAAGAGCTAAATGAACACTATCCCACTTCCAAAAGCAAGGAGTGCTTTTAAAAACCAAGTCAGCTCTCATTTGTGTGCCCTGGAATGGAAAAAACCTCTGGCTTTTGGGGGTGGGAAGGAGGAAGATGACTGCATCCAGCTTGGATCCGTTCCTGGTCCAACTGCAGCTGCTGCCCTCCCCTGGCTGTTTAGTGGAAATAGTGATGCTTGGGCTGTTTCCTAAAAGCAAATAATTCAGAGAAGACCAGAAAAAATTCAGACCATCACACAAGGCCTTTTTGCTCTTCAATGAATCCATCCCTGTCCTGCAGCATTCCCGTTAACTTGGTTTGTGCCCTTCCTCACGGTGGGCTCTCTGCCATTAGCATGTGGCATCTGCAGAATGGGTCGTGTCTCCCCACAGCAGCCAGAGGAATTAGTGATGTTTGGAAAAGCTATTCTGGCTTGGAAAAAAAAAAAAAAAAATCTACAAAATACTCCTCATGTTCAGTGGTTACGACTCATGAGACCTAATCATGAGTTTTTGAGATGGATGTACGGAGATGCAGCTCTGCTGCTTCATTCTCATCACGCCCAGTCTGTTTGCACCTCCCAGTATCCAGCCCTGCAAAATAAATCGGCTTAGCAGTGGATGTACAGGAAAACTGGCATTCAAGGGAAGCTAGTTAGTCTTTGTAGCACTGTTAATAAGCAATACAATCCAGGCTGTAGTCTCTGCAGTCTGTGACAGGCTCTTTGCACAAGGGGAAAGGGTTTAAAAGACGAGCTTTGATTTCCCTTGGACCTGCCAGGAGCTGCTTTTCTGTGCAGTCATGAACATGAGCACAAAAATCTCCTGCCATCCATCCCCCACTACACAGAAGGGAGAAGATCTCAGTGCAGAGCATCCTTCCAGCCCTGGGGTTTGAGACATGAACAATTGCAATTTACTTTGTGCTGGTGGTTATTTTATTTGTTTTTTAACATCTATATATATAATTTTTTTTAAAATCCCCTTACTTACTACTAGCATATTTTCCTCCTGTCTAGGAGGTGACATTTCCAATAACTTTTTGCAAGAAATTAGCTAGCAAAGGCAGCCTAAAAACAAACCATGTGCTTGTTTCATCTTGCTTTCCAAGCTGAGGGGGTTTATTTTCAATGGAAAACTGGGACATTTCATGAATCCCTGCTGCTTAGCTATGTATCTTACAGTCCTTCAGGCTTTGCGGGTCTGGATGGATTTTTCTAAGCTATTATTACACATTCTATAATTTATCAGTCTTAAATTTAAGAATATCAGCTCAGCAAGGATTTTTATTTCACATTTATTCACTCTCTTAGCCCTTAAGTGAACATGAAAACGATTAACAAAACCCCTCTTCAGTTCAAAGCTTCAGTAATAATATTTGTATTGTGTGCAATCAAGCCCTAGTACTGCAAAAATTGCCATTATCTCACATTCAACACTCTCTTACTCGTCCTCCTTGGGGTGATGCCTTGCTCCAGAGATGCATGACCTTAGTCTGGAGATTTCCCTGACTTCAGTCACAGCAGGTCAAAGCCTTGAGGGTCTTGGAAAAGTCAGCTGGCCAAAGGATGACCTCCATCCCTATGGGAACACACAGGGGAGCCCATAGGATGAAGCAATCTTGTCATGTTGAATTTCCATGCTTTTTTTTGCTGCTGAAAATCACTTCAAGCTGTGCCCGTGTCCGAGCCAGAGATACTCGGGTATGGATGGACGACAGCCACCCCTGCGTGCTCAGCCTTCCTCCCAGCAGCACCACGGGGGCACCTCTCACTCTTCCAAAACATAAATATTTCATTAGATTTCTTTCTTCTGGAAAAAGAGTTGTTCATGTGTTTGGAGCAGGAGTTTGCACCCTCTTCACTCTTCATCGGAGCCATTCAAGAAGGCAGCTTGGGAGCTGCTGTCACACTTCTGCTGCCGGATCCCCAGGCTGATGTAGGGCTCTCCACTGTCTCTTCTGAACCTCTGGAGACAGCTGTAACACAGGAGCAATAAATCATTATTAGAAAAATCCCCAACCTAATGCCACTCACCAGAACCCTCATTCTAGAGGTCCTAAAATGCTGTTGATGGGGGATTGAGTGGTTTTTGTTCTGTATAAAGTCTATTTGATGGCATGGACTGAACTCTCCATTCTGTAGCTCACACAGCATCCCTCAGGGCATCCCTTAAAGTGGGATAATCTTCCCATCCCCTTGGAAAAGCCAAACTGGGGGCTGGTAATGTTTTAGGTTTTGTACCTCTAATAATTCAGTGACCCTCAACCGCTTTGAAGTCCTCGCGAGGTAGGGGACAAAGTGTCAGGGGGTCTTGGTAATGCTTTGATGTCTCTATCAAATTAAAGTTTGACTTCAGCAGTCACTGCAGAGGAAAATAAGCAGTGTGACTTCCAGGAGCACCTCTAGGGACTCAGTTCTTTGACTTCTCCCTGTTTAATGCCCGTGTCTCTCACTGACACTGTTTTGCATTCTGTGCACTCAACAAATACCGTGCCCTGAAACCTGCACTAGTCTGGGACTGCTTATTCAGCTGTGACTTTGTACTGCAGGAAGGGCTGGGGTCGATCTGTGTCTCACTGCAGACATCCCGCCCTGCCTGCCCCCCCCAGCCCTGCCCCAGTTCCTGTCCCAGCCCCCGTCCCAGCCGTACCAGTAAGTGAGGGTGTAGTTTACAGCCAGGATGGCCACAGCAGCTGCCCAGTGCCAGAAGAAGCACATCGTGAGGAACATGATGTTGCTGTGGTCATTCTCATCCCACATTGGACCTCCCCATGGCTGGAACAGCACAACACCGATCTGGGTGGAACCAGAAGTTTATTATGTTGGGAAAAAAATTATAGAATCCCAGAATGGTTTAAACCACCTGTGCCAGAGCATCACCACCCTCACAGTGAATTACCTTTATTCATGTTGTGACCAAGGAACTTGAGCCCTGACCAGGACAGAGGTTTCTGCTGAGAGAATGAAGTCCATCCTTGCAATGAGAGGCCACACAAAGCCAATCTGTGCCCAAGATATCTCTCTTTCTGTTCAATATCCGGACACAATTGTCCCTCAGCATTCCAAACTCCAAGCCATTCTTCAAAAACTCCAGATTTAGTATTTCACAAGCTCAGGCCAGTTTTTAACCTCTGAATAAAGGCTGGTGTGAGCTAGTGCAGCCTTGAAAAAGAGAAGGGAAAGGGGCTTGGTTTTGGGGTGGTTTTTTTGTTTGGTTTTTTGTTTGTTTTTGGTTGGTTGGTTGGGTTTTGTTTCTTTTTTTGTTTGGGGTTTTCTTTGACAGCTTAGTTTTGAGAGCAATTATCTCCAACTGATTTCTTTGCTTCTCCAACTCCTACCAAAGCAAGCAGCTGGCTGTATTTTAACTCAGCTGTTTTATTGCTGGTGAGGTTTGTATCTTTCCACTGAACCAGAGGGAGGGCTGTAGGGTGCATTAGACACATTAAGCAATTAGTAATTGGTCGTTAGATACTGCAAAATGTTGCTCACTTGCTTTCACTCTTCCCCCTGGAGGAGCAATAAGCAAAGACAAACAGCTCTTGCAGCAGGAGCAGCCATCAGAGATGACCTGTGATAAGTAAATTTTCATTCTGGGTTATGAGCTATTTATGAAGTGAGCCTGGCAAAATAATCCTTGGGAGATGTGTGATTGATACGTGATGTACGACTCCTTCTCCTCTTTTCCCTTTGCTTTGTTGCTCTGGGAAGGCAGAACTGACCTGCCAGAACCACGTTCCCTGGACGATGGTGATGCTGGCTCGGAACATCTCCAGGACAATGTTGTCACGCAGGAAAACCTCCAGCAGGATGCTGCCAGCCCCGGCAAAGATGGTGATAAGCAGCAGGGAGTGGATGTGCTGGTCCAACATGGGGCGGTGAAGGACGTGATAATAGAAGAGACAACCTGCCAAAGCACGAGCCCTGCTCAGAGCAGCATTCACAACAACAGCCATGGCCACCGAGTCGAGTAAATCACCTGCCTGGTTGGCAAATTGAGACAGGCCACCACTAAAAGAAGGGACTCCACATAGAACCATCCCCTAGGCCTCTCGGCATCCCAACATCCTGGAAGGATGAGATACCCAACTTTGGGGCAGGAGGATCTGAGCAATACAGGGACCAAGGACAGGGTAGTTTTCTTCCCACATCTGTGCCATCACCTCTTCAGACAACCCCTTCCTTCTAGCCAGGCTTCTGCCATGTCCTTCTTTCTTATTGCTGAACTTCACCATTTTTTGGGAGCTGTAAATGATAGATTTCCTTACATGCCAAACTGTGCATGTGGAGTTGCCCCTGCTATTGCTGCCTCAAAAACTGCTGTGATCGGGAAAGTAACAGGACCTGTGCCTTCATTAAGGAGGTTTCTATATAAACACGACCTTTTCCCATGGCAGGTTGGAACTAGATGATTTTTAAGCTTTCTTCCAAGCCATGTCTTTCTATGATTCTATGATCCAAGAGGGGTCTGGAATCCCGGCTGGTGACTTGCAAGGCAGCCTGAGGACAGAATGATATTCATGATGTGCTGAAGCCAGAATAAATCACTTCAAATTGCCACGTGTCACGCAAGCAGATGAGGCTGATGGTGCCTGCAGTGCAATTAATGGCTCTCGGGGGGAACGTGGGGCAGGAGAACGTGGGACGGCAGAGGAATGCAGAGTCCACCGGCTGTTTATCATAACAAGGAACCTCATTCTGCTGCTTTGCACCGCGGTAGCCCCAGAGATCCCAAACCTGAATCTACCCATGACTGTATTTCCCAGCTCATTCCATCCCAGCCTGCCATAATATATCCCCTACAATGCGTCTTATCTCCTGAGGCATGTGGAGCAGTATCTCAGTCAGGCAAATTTTAGTCCTTCTCTGACTTGGTCCCCAATATCCCTCCCCAAATTAAACTCCACCTTCTACCAACCTTCAACAAACACGGCCACGGCCAACATGAGGCGATCCAGACCCCGCGGCACCGCCTGGGAGATGTAGGTGAGGACATCCACTACCCCGGAGAGGCCGTAGAAGAGGTACATGGTGGTGTGCTGCCAATTCATCAGCTTCACCCAGTCGCGCTTCTCCCCGCTGTACAGGTACAAGTGGGGGCCGTCTGGGACGAACTGCTCCGCCAGCATCCCTGCAGGACACCCAAGAGCATGGACTTTCTGGGGGTTTATTTGCAATGGATGAGACCACTCCTTGCTGCTGGGGGTTCTGAAGCAGGAGCTGGTGAGTTTGCATTCGGGAGAAAAGACTGGATGGAAAAATCAGGCCTGCGTTTAATGGCAGCTCAGCTTTGGGAAGGGGTATGAGACTTGCTTTTCCACATCAAACTATACCAGAGATCAAGGCAAGGTGGACATCAAGGATGTATCCAGGCTGCCCAGGCGAGTGCTGGGATCACCATACTTGGAAGTGTTCAAAAACACGTAGATGTGGTGTCAGGGATATGGTTTAGTGGTGGACCTGGCAGTGGTTAATGGTTGGACTTAATGATCTCAGAGGTCTTTTCCAGTCTTAAAGATTCTCTGAACCTTCACATCTAGACCAGTTTCTCTGGAGTCAGGGCTCCTGTACAGTCACCACTGCAGGCTAGGTGAATACTGGCATAGCAAGTGAAATATAACCCTTACCTACTAGAGAAAAGAAGATTTTGATTCCCCCTTCAATGGCATCCACACGCTGGAAACAAGAAGTCCTGTGGGGTTTCTTATTTACTTTCTGGCTGAGATACTGCAGTGGGTATTTCACAGACCACCAGAGCCCAAAGAGCAGGAAGAAGCTGCCTGGAAGTGCGTGACCCTTAAAATTCGCCATCCTGTCAAGCTTCTCTGGCTACAAGGCAAAGAAAAACAATGTCATTTTTCAATTTACACAAGTTATTTGGCAAAATAGGATTTTGGAAATCCTATTTTGGATTTCTCTTTCAGGGAGGACTGGAGAAGGCTTGACCAAGCACATGGGAACAGGAAGGAGCATTGGGAACACCTGGGACCTCTCTGAGGTCCTTGCCCCAAGATTTGGAAATCTCAAAAAAAGCCACAGTTGTTTCAAAAAGGCCCCAAATCTGCTGCAATTTCTGACACATCCCAGCCTGAACCTTGAATTCCAAGAATCCCTCCCAGCAGTAAGTTCTGCTTTTCTTGCTTTTCTGCAAGTATGAGCATAAGGATCTGCTGCAGACCAAGGTAGGGTGGGCTTTTTGGGACCAGGTAGGAGAGATAATACACAGGGAAAACAGGAATGTCTAGGGGTAAACACCAGTGTGTTTCTTTAGCTCCTTGAACTGCCACAGAAGTGGTGTGCAAAGTCCAAAATTTTTTAAAATCTCTGGAATTATTTCAGGCCATGGAAGAGGTGAAAAATACCCTGCATCTATTCCACAAACCAAAGCATTTTGTTCAAATGATACCTTCAAAAATAACCCAAAAGCTGCTGGAAACAAAACATTGTGGGTTTGTGACACTTTACGAAAGATATTTTGTTTTTTCTACCAATGTTCAATATTTCACCCTGTCACATAGACAGGAACTGTGAAATTTTTTATCCAATCATTCCAAACTACTTTTACTGCAGGATATGGAGGAATGAAGAAGAAGAAGAAGGTCAAAAAGACAACAACTATCTTTCATTTTGAAGTTTTTTGCTTTTATCTATTTACTATATTAACAAACCTAAAAACTCTAGATTTTTCACCCTGTGACAATCTTACATAATATCCCATCACCTAGTTCATACCCATGTAGATTCTAATTCTTCCCGGAGAGTATATAGTTTTCTCCACGGATGAAGGTCAGAAACCACGCTCTCCAGGGGGGTTATATGCTTAAAAACAGGCAGAGAGATATTCTCTGCATTCTGGACTCCAACAGGTTTGGGCAAACAAACCAAGTCGTTCCCTGCATCCTGATCTGCTCACACTCCTTCTTCCCTCTCCTGAAGATCCCTAAACCAGGATTTCCACCAAGCTGCTGGAGCCTCTGTGCCGGAGCGCACACGCGCACGGTTTGCAGGATGCTGGGGGACCCATTTCCTGGGAGAATTACAGCAATTAGACCCAGCCAGCTCCTGTTTGCTGTTTGCTTAATTAGGTTCAGAACTGATCAGCTCTTTCATGTAGGCTTGCCCATCTGTTTGAGGGCTGCCTTGATGTGAGGTGGTGTCAGGCCGAGTCATTAGGAATGTTTTAATTTATAACAAAGGCTGTGCTCCTGGTGCCCAGGACTTCCTTCTCTGTTTAGTAACTTCTCTGTGCCAATCCACACTTAACACTGGCAGAAACCATCTCCTTTGTGGAGTGGATGCTGTCCCTCCACGTAGCAGGAGTTGCATGGTTTGGGGCTGGATCTGACCTCCCCATCCCAGACATCCTGATTATCCTGAAACCGCCTTCCCCAGCAGCATTTTGGGCTTCAGTCCCCACTCGCTGAAAATATAAACCAAATACGTTCTTATTCTGCTGTTGCACAAGGGATGATTTGCATGCGGGGTTAAACATGAGTTGTTGCCATCAGCCTTGGAGAGAGGGAGTTCTTTCTTTGTCTTTATTAATATCTGATTTCAGGCTGGTTTGTCCCAGGGACACCTTGTTTCATCCCTTGAAGTCCATGGCTGGTGCGGATACCATCTCCCAGAGGAATCTGTCCCTGAGCAGGAAAATCCACTGGGTTAGAACTGATCTCCTAAATCCCTGCAACCAACCTGCCTGATCTGAGCTGGTTTAACCAAACAGCTAATCCAGCAGCTCAAGCTAAGCAAATATTGGCTCCATGTGCAAACATCACCCTGGTACATGCAGCCACACATGGCAGCGCATGGGGCTGATGCCCCTGCAGTGCCACCAGGCTGGTCTCCATTCCTGCCTTCACCAAGCACCTCTGAGCTATCCCAGTGGGTTCATGAAGATGAATTTAGGGGGGGTTTAATCCAAGAGTGGAAAAGCTGTGCAGGGAAAGGGTATGGTAGGGGCTGGCAGCTTTGCAGGTCACTATTAGCACTGCAAGGTTCTGCCTTATTTCATGACTTAAAAGGGAAGATTTTTTGACAGTGGGTGCATTGGGCAATTAAACAGAAAATCAAAGCAAGATGCTGTTTACCAGCAGGGCTGGCACAGTCCAGTGGGTTAATACAATTATCTCTGTAGTCCTTTGAAAGGGGCAATTGGGGAATGGGAGCATCCACCTGTTTCCCTGTGATTCAGGGAGCAGCATTCCCAAGTCATGGAGAAGGCTCAAAAATCTGTATTTTCTGGGTGAGTAGAGAATCTCATCATATACATGAAATGGGGGTAATGGCTTTAAACAGAAAGAGGGGAAATTTAGATTAGGTACAAGGAAGAATGGTATAACATCAGGGTAATAACTGGAAGCAGAACCAAACCCATCCAAGAATACCACAACAAGAATGATTGCAGCCATATCATGCCATATTAATGCTATAATTATAACACGACCACAGCAATATACAATCAAATACATAACCGATGGAGCTGTTGCAGTTACATATTAAAGGCTGATATCAAGTGGGGCCTGCTGGTTTCCCACCTGAGATCGATGCAGTCAAACTGGGATGACCTGAAGAATACACTGATCAATCACAATTGAAAGATCAGCTAAATGGGGTATGCACAGCCACCTTACAGTGCTTATCTGATCTGGGCTGAGCTCAGGGGGTGATGGGGACTCTTTTGGGGTTCCTGGTCTCCATTCCTGCTTGATAGCAGGGAGCACATGGCTCAGATGGGACACGTGACCAGCGAAACTATTTCTCCTGCTTCTCTTCCTCCACTGAAAACATGCAATGGGTAAGCACAGGGGAAAAAACCAACCACAGTTATGTTTGTGCCCTGGGGCATACAGCTCTTGTTTATCCCTGTAACTCCAAAGGAAGTGAGACATGCTTACAGCCAGCAGGGAAAAGAACAAGCTGAACGTCCAGTGGGTGCTGGTGTTGGTGGCCACAGCCACCATCCCAGGGCATCCCTGCTGAGCGTGACTTTGTCCCTTCCCCCATCACCCAGCCTGCATGTTTGGCAACACCTCCATGTCCCTGCTGGCTTGTCATTAGTGCTCTTTGCCCCCTGTTTATTATGGTGCTCTGCACTGTGTCTGCTTAATGATTTACTGTTTCATCTGCTCTTATCACCTCCCAGAGGAGCTGGTTTTTCTTGGTTTATAGCTAATGCACCCAACCACCTGGGGAGGCATCTGGAGGATGGTAAGGAGCCCAATTAGGCTTTCACCTCCTCCTCTCACACTACCCTGGCAGTCACAAATTATATTTTCAGCCAAAACCTGGGCCATTTTACTATTCCAAATGTCTCATTTGCTTTCCTGAGGTTTTTTTTGTTTGGTTTGTTTTTTTTTTTTTTAAGTCCCTTGATAATGTATCAGTCAGGGCATCACTTCCATTTTCCCCAGCTTGGAAATTACAGTCTAAAGTTCACCAGCGGGAAGAGCTCACAGCCATCACCCCTACAATTAACTTTGCCCTTCAACCTCTGTGAATCAGGCAGTTCAGACACACCAAAGCTGGTTTGCTCACTGTGGGACCTGTGCTTAACTCTCAGAGCATCTGTGGGTGACAGGGATGGTCCCCAGGGAAAGGCTGACTCAGGGAAGAGGAGAAATGTCTTGGCTTTCAAAAAAACCACCCAGGCTGAGCTCAGGCTGAGCTGGGGAATGCCACTGAGATGTGTATCTGGAAATAATGAAGCTATTTCCAGCCTTCCAGAGGGACTCTTGTGTTGAATTTGCAGCTGCAGGAACACATCAAACCCACACGCACAGACTGACAGCAGCTGAGGTGCTGTGCTCAAAAAGCCATCCTCAGTCAGCCCCTTCCCTATCCTGCATGTCCTCTGTGCGTATCCCTGAATACAACATAACTGCACAGCCCAAATCCAGCACCTGACGGGGATGGCAGTGGTCTAGACACAGGGGTGAGATATCTCTGCCTCTGAGCACAGAGAGATGGCAGGAGACACCCAAAAGGTATCAGGAGAGGCATCACTGACAGTGATAAGCTCTCCTGTACCCTGCACTGCCTCACTCATTACCAGCACTGTCTTATTTGTCTGCAGAGACACTTCTAATCATAGCAGCACTTCCATTAGCTCCCGCAGGAGCTGGATCCCTAATGCATTAATGTCAGGCTAAAATCCCACTCTGAACCCTTTCATCCCATTATTGTCAGGTTCTCTTTTCCCTCTGTCTCTGCACCAGGGAGTGTTAACAGTGACACTGAGCAATCATCTTCCTCATCTTGGTGAGCTCAGCTGTGTCTGCAAAAGCAGGAAAGCAACTTTTCTGCCTCTAAAGGATCCTCAAGGAGTTTGGACTTAGGTTAAAAAATTATCATCATCATTGGAAACTAGGCTCAGTTGCCAGGAAGTATCTGAAGGACCATCAGGTACTGCAGGAGCTTGTACAGTGGCTACAGACAGAGAACACAAACCGAGATAATCCATCCTCCTGGAATGGGAAAGTTCAACTTGGAAGTTGGTTTGTGGATGAAAGCTTTAAATTCAGGATACTGAACTAGAGGTCTATTTAATAGACACAATGGCTCCACCTGGAAAGAGATACTAAGGGAGAGAGAGATGTAAAAACTAGTGATGGAGTTATACTGCTCTCTGCTTCATCTTCCTTAATGCTGCCTCCTTTTGCCTCCTGTTTTATAAGCCCCTGGTTTGAATTCTCCATTCCTATCCTTGCTCTGAGCCCTACCATCAGGGAAGCAGCAAGAAATTACATCCCAGCAAAGAGAGCTGAGAAATAAAATAAATTAGTCAAAGCCTAATAACAGGGGCTCAGAATGGGCACTAGACCAGGTTGCTCCAAGCCCCGTCCAACCTGGCCTTGAACTCTTCCAGGGGTGGGAAAGCCACAACTTTGCTGGATTCCACAACTTCCCTGGGCATTTTCCAAAAAGGAGAAGAATGCTCGTCCTCAAATTGCCCCAGTTGCCCCAGAATGTGACGCAGGTTAAGCACTGTGTGTCTTCAACACCCCTCAAGGAAAACTATCCAAGACAAAGAATTAAAACCAATTTCATTGCAATATATACCCAAAATATCCATAAAACACATAACCCTCAGCCTGCTGAGTATCACAGCTTGTTCCTGGGTACCACAGAGCTGTGGTCCCCAGCATCCCCCCTACCGGAGCACCTGGAGCCTCGGCCATCGCACCCTGCGCTGCCAAGGTGAGGGGTTGGTCGTTTTTAGTGACAAGCTGGTAGGAAGAATGGAAAAAAGAAGGAAAAAAACTTCCCCTGCAGCAAAGGTTGCCCTGCTCACAGCAAGGGATGTGGCACAAGGTGAGCTTTACGGTCCCTTCCAGCCCGAACCATTCCGGGATTCTATGACTCCAGTCTCTGTGGTTTTAGGCACTAGAAGTGACTTTTCCAGGCATTTCTGTGGGGAGAGGAAGGTGGGGAGGGAGTTTTTGGTTCAGTGCATGCAGCAGCAATTTTGGTTTAGCTGTGAGGCAGAGGGTTTGCATTTAATTTGGCTGGGAGTGGAGCAGGGAGCCAGCAAGGGCTCTTGCAGAGAGGCCAGGGGGTTTTAGGGCCCTGCTGCCCCCAGGCTGCCCTGCTCTCACCTCTGCCTGCTTTGGGGCCCCACATATCTTGTTTATTTTTCAACTTCCTCCTTGGAAAAAGTTGCTGTGGGTTTTCTGGGCTGTCCCATTGCCTCCCAGCCCGGCAGGGACAGCAGCCAACCCCCCCGAGCCCCTCCACGGGGACCCCAGAGCAGGGGAAACCCTGGTGGGCTGAGGACACCTAAATCTCTCCCAAATTTGCTTTCCTAAGGGGAGCGGTGGTTCACCCTCTCTTCCCTCCCTATGGAGTTTGGATGCCAAATTTAGGAGTCCCTAAAGGACAGGCAGGGGGTTCCTTCCCATCCCATGGTGTGGGGTGACCTCCCCCATCCCCTTCCCAGCCCCTTCCCGTGCCAGCCCTGGCAGCAGAGCCTTACCTGTGCTGGTGATCGTGGTGCTGCACCTGCTCCCAGGTGATCTGTGCTCCTCCCCTGCCTGTGGAACCTGCCTCACCGGCCTCCTCCCTGCCTCCTGAACCCCAGCTGGGAGGGAAAGGTGACCCTGGACACAGAAACCCCCCACTCCCGGGCACACCAGGTGCTTTAATTTGCAGTTTTCTCCCACAAAAGTCATCCATGATTTGCTGAATTCCGGCTGTCTCAAGGCTTTCCCCCCCCAAATCTTAATTTTCTCAGATTTTGTGCAATGATTAAATTTCTTTCTCTCAGAGTTCCCCATTACCCACCTCATGCAGGGTGGGACACAAGGGAGCTGTGGGATACAGGGGAGCTGTGTGGGGCATTACCCCACCACCCCTCATCCCCAAAACACTGCATTAATTATTATCTGGATTAATTCCTCCAAAGCACTTCATTTTCCATGCTTCCCAGGTTTGATGGATGCCCCTCCTAGGATCCCCACTCATAACCCATATTTCAACTCCAAATGCAATTTTCTGACCAGGCCTCCTATAAAACTCAGTTTATCCTTAATAATACTTTCCACTTTCATCTCCAGTCCTGCAAGTGCTTTACAAATGTTAAATAATTAACCCTCATGACACCCTTGGGAGGGAGGGAAGCATTATTATGGCTATTTGTAAAGGAAGCTCTGACAGGGCCTTCTGTGCTCCAGCCCTGGGTTTTACTCACTTATAGGGAGCAATGCAGCTACTTACAGCACTGAGAGCAACTACACCTGCCACAGGGAATTTGTAGTAAGAAAGCCAGATTTTAATGTTTTAAATATTTCCACCCTGAGTTATAAATGACTTAAGGGTTAGAAGAGCTGTCTGGCAATCCCCTGTCTTTTTCTTTTATTATTATGTTACCATTTTGATTTATTGACATAAAATCTATTCCCTCTCCTGGTCCCACAATGTTGTTTAAACAGATGGGTTCTTAAATAACAAATAATTATCAACTAATCCATCCTTTCTCACCTCCCAGAGAGGTAAGTGCTGCTGGAAGGGAGGAAGCATCTCACAGTCATCCTCTCCCTTATCAGTGGTGGGGTTAGATGCCCAAATCCTCCGTATTTTTCAGGTGGGATGATTCAAATTTTCCAGAGGCAAAAGCCAAGCTGCAGCTATTTCTTGTCTCTTCATTAAATTGTTTCACAAATGTCCCAGGAGCCTGATGACATTTTGTGTCCCACAGGCCCTGGAATAAATCACCCTGCTCCAGGCGCATAGAAGGATTTACCCCCAGAAAACTACCCCCAAAACTGAGGCTGAGGAATAAATGGAAGGAAAACAACTGGTGAGATGGAGGGCCTGGGAAAAATGAAGAATTATTTAGCGGGGGAGTTGCTACAAGTCCGTGAAAAAACCCCAAGGAATGTCCAGAAATGCAAATGAGACCCTAAAAAATGCCATGGAGAAGTCTTGGTCATGGGTGATGAAGTTGCTGTATCTGTCACATAAGAAAGGCTGAGTTTAACTAAAAACTAAACCTTAGTTAAACCTGACTCTGAAATAGGAACTTGTTCCCACCCAAAGCTCTGCTGAGTCACGTTGGTGTTTCTTGGCTACCAGGAAATTTGCACCTTCAAATATTTGCAGAATGAAATCACGGGGTGTGTAAGGGGGGTGGATCTTACTCTAAGGAAACAAATAACCTCTCTGGGTGTATTTATTGTAGTAAAGACCATCCCTGACCTGGGGCTATGCAGAACCCTAGCAGAATGTTTCATTTCCACATGGCCCTGAACAATCATTTCCTGATAAGACACACCAAAACCTGACATCATCTCCAACTTATATCCATAACTTCCTAGAGCTCAGCCACCCTTAAAACCCTCACAGTTCCTTAGACAGCCTTGAAACAACATGTAAAGGTTGTAAGTTCATCAAACCTGTGTCCAGTTCAGGCTCTCACCATCCTCAGGCACTGGCCTGCCACTGGAGGTGGGAATTCTGCTCAGCACAGCACGTCCAGCCTGAAAAAACAGTCCTGATCAGCAACTTTTCTAAATCTTACTGCCTTCCCATTAAATCAGTCCTGAACAAAAATTCAGAATTCCTATTCTAGGAGTTTTTGAGGCCTCAAAAAAGCTCTTTTGTGTCCTGCCCATCTCTAATTTTCCACCCCCTGATGTCTATTTTCTCCCTGCTTATCTCATGCAGAGCTGCAGCTCCTAAACATATCCACAGGAGATCCGGCAGCACATAACACCCCGGCAGTCTGTTCACATCAACATGCAAAGCTGGGAATGACCAAGAAAACAGGATTTTGCTGCTCTGGGAGTCATCTCAGTATGCCCTGTGGTTAGACAATACCTGCAGTCTCCATGGATGCATTTGGGCTACAGGCTGGAGCATGACGTGGGAGTGATGCTCAGAGAGAGCTCAGAACTAACGGCTCAGAGACATGGGGGAAACGATGGAGTGTCAGAGCCAGGAAATTAGTTCCCTCATTTTCCTGTGCTGGCAGAGGGCACGGGTGAAGGGGTCATTTGCCACGTGGTCACACATCCGGAAAGAGAAGCTGCACAGGCTGCCTGCAATTTTAAGAGGCAGGAAAATGGGAAATCGAGCTGGCACACGGTCAGACACAGGTATTTGTCCGGTCCATCGCTGGAATATCAATGTATTTTCCAACCAAAACGAGGATGTCTCCTTCTCCTGCACCAACAAAACCTGCCTGTGTAATGCAGGCAATGGACCTGCAGAAAAAAGATGCTCCCGTTTCTAAATGAGCCACCTCCTGGTACCCAGGGAATGATCCCTCGCAGCATCCTCCCATCTCAGTGTTGTTTGTCACCTGAGTGCTCGCCCATCGCGTGCAACCCAGATCTCCAGTGATGCTGAAGTACCTTGGAACAGGGGAAGGGGCAGAGACCTGCAGCTGCTCCAAAGTACCATCACCTAAATTTATTCCTCTTTATGGGCCGCTTCGGTCCCCACATACAGTGAGACAGGGAGTTCAAAGAGCCCTGGGAAGGCACAAACTGGGAAATAACAAAGGACATGGCAAGGAACCCACCAGGCTCTGCCCAAAACGTGACCTAATTCTTACAAATACCCTGTTCCCATGCAAAGAGGTCCAGGGAGGAGTTTGCCAGATGGCAAAAGGAGGAGATGAATAAATCCAATATGGCACATCTGCAGCTGCAGAAAGCAAATAGCATCTGTGCACAGCCAGGAGGAAAAGGGACTGCTTTGGGGCAGAGCTGGGCAAGGAAAGGTGACATAAGCAAAGAAAACCCCCAAAGGTTTCTGTTACATCCCCTGTGAACAGATCCAAGACCCCAGCTGGGTAAGAACAGGCAAGAATTAAATAAAAGGAGGGAGGGCTCAGTCCTGATGTGATTCCAACTGCATCAGTCCCAGCTGGATGTCAGCACTGTAGCATGCCTGGACGTGGCAAAAGCATTAATAAGGGACAGAGGATCATTAAAAGGAAATTTGTGTGGCCAGACAGCGGAAAGAAAAGAAAAGAAGTGGAAGACAAAGAGAAGGCAAAATGTGAGAAAACATTGACAGGCAACAGAGAGGGAGGTTCAGTGAGAGGTGGTGAAGGTTAAAGATGAAAACAACAGCACCTAAAAGGAAACACAAAGTGGCCAAACTCCATGGGAATTTTAAACAGGATAAAAAAATAACTCACAGTTGACAAGGAGTTAAAAAATAAAAGTGGGAAGGCAAGGAAATGCTCCCCTAAAACACCTCACATGGACAGCGAACCATCCAGGAGAGGTGCAGGGGAGCTGGGCAGCCCTCAAGGCTGTGCCATCAACATTGTCCCTGGCAGCCACGAAAGATTAAATCTTCACATCCTGGGAGGTTTGATTTGGGGATTTCCCCCGTCCATCCAGCTGCCATTCAGCAGTGATGGAGCAAGGGCACATCTCGGTGGCAGAGGGAGGAATGTCACCTCCCCAGCCGGGCTCGCCCTTGGTATCCATACCCAGATCACCTAATAAAGCAAGAGGAATTTGGGGGGAGGAATTCGTTCATCTTCAACACCTGGAGCTGGAAGAAATGTCTCTGAGTGATGGTGAGATTACTGGGGACATGAAGCTGTGAGGGACCAGAAGATTCAGATGTGGTGGGTAGTTTCCTCTGAAAAGAGAGAAAATCAATTCATCACCTTGACATGTTAACACTGAGCCCTTTGCTTTTGAAATTAGAACTGAGAAGTGTCATTCATACTGATATTAAATGTTTTTTCTTCCCTGTATTCATCATCTTTACAATCTTCCCCGGTCTTATCCTCTTCTCCAGCACTACTGCTCCAACTACCTTTCCCAAGCAAACATTTATAATTTCTGCTACCTTTCATTTAATTTTCAATCCTAAAAGTTGAATTACCATAAAAAGTTATCATGAAAAACCATACCTAGGGTCAGGGAAGAAGAGCAAGTTCAAACCCTGGCATTTGTTGACCTTTAAGCAATGGAAATATAGCTCTGATGTGCCGCAAACCAGCATCTCCCACACTCTGCAGAAGCAACTTTGGATGCCAAAGCATTCCAGCCTTCCCTGTAAATCCATCCCCGCAGAGGAGGATGCTTTGTGAAGCAGGTGCTGAAGTTTTTGGGAGCAGCCTTTACACCTGAGAGCTTGCACTGGGGATTTGTGTTGTTAAACGGCTGAAGAGAGGTGGCACCTGGGGGTTGGAGGGCTTCTTTGTGGATGTAAGGATGTGGGATGTGGTCCCCCCCGCCTCGGAGACCAGCTCAGACATGTCCCGGATGTGCAGAACGGAACCGCGGGAATATTTGGGAACACTAGGTGGTGCTGAGGGCTCACGGAAAGGATTCCACGCTGTCACAAAGGGATGCTCCGGGGTGCGAGGGTGAAGGCCTGGGGGGGCCACGGGCTGCAACCCCATTTTGGGGTTGGTTGAGAGCCCAGCTCCAGGGGTGAGAAGCTCCTTGTGTCACTTTGTCATACTCCTCCCTCTCCAAAGGCACTTGGCAGCAGCTGGACTACCGCACGGGTTTCAGGAAGACCATCTCTATCCCAGTCCCTGCCCCTGCTTTCCCGGGGTTATACCAGACCTCACATCCCTGTTTTGCCAATGGTAAAACGGAGGCCCAAGGAGAGGCGTTACCCAAGGCAATTCCCAACCCACCTGGCAGCATCTCTTTTCCAGAAAGGAGGTAGAATTGCCTTTTGGGGAGCCCCAAAACAAACGTAAAGGGTTTCAACCGTCCTTTAAAAAATAAGGATTGTGACAAAATGCCAGTTTTCACCACGAACCTCTTTGCTGCTGCAGATTTTACGTGCATGGATGAGTTTTCCAGCACCCGGTGAGAAACAAGGGGGCTGCTAATTAGGGTGAAATCTACTTAGGGCTGCCGCCTTCTCCCCCTTCACCCCCTTTCCTCCTCCTCCGCGGGCTCCGGTTACGCCGCGGGTCCATAAACAGCGTCTGAAATAATTGTGCAGTTGTCACCGCCGGGCAGGGGAGGGGGGACTATTTTAAAACGCCCGGCTTAGCCCAAAGGGCCGAGGGGATTGTGGCACGCCCCAGCTGTCCCCGCCGAGCGCGGGCGGGGACTTCAAAGTGCCAGGCAGGATGTGTCAGCGCCAGCCTGTCCTGGCCCACTCGGCCGGGGAAAGGAGCCAGGCTGGCCCGGGACGTGCTAATGGTGTTTTGACATGTTTCAAGAGCAATTGCTGGGACTCGGGAGATGTGGGGAGCAGCTGGAAGAGACCTGGGGGTGATTGAGAGAGAATGGGTGGGAGGTGGGAGGAGGGGGGTTGGGAGGGGGATGCAGATGTGGTGAGATTGTGCATCTCTTTTGACTTCAGAAACTTGAGGTGGGGGGGAGAAGCAAAGCAGGGAATGCTGCAGTGCCTCTGCTCTGGTGCTGCAAGTCCCAAACAGGGCAAACAGGGACATACAGGTTTCAAATTGAAAGAGAGAAGGGCAGATTGGCTATTAGAAAGAAATCCTTCCCTGTGAGGGTGGGGAGACCCTGGCACAGGGTGCCCAGAGCAGGTGTGGCTGCCCCTGGATCCCTGGAAGTGTCCAAGGCCAGGTTGGACGGGGCTTGGAGCAAGATAGTGGAAGGTGTCCCTGCCTTTGGCAGGGGGTGGCACTGGATGATCTCTAAGGTCCCTTCCAACCCAAACCATTCATTTTAGGATTCTATGAACCCAAAGGGAAGTACATCTCATCAAAACATTTCTCCTTGTCCTGTACCACTTCTGACAGTGATACAGGTGACATCTCTGCTCACTGGGGCAAAGCTCAGAGTCTGGAAGAAGAGAGAAACACTAACAACTCATAATCTCATGGGATAACCAAGCTTTGGCCATGACTTGGCCATCCAGGCAGGGCTTCCCCATAGCTCCAGGAGGAGAGAAAACTTTGATGCTGCCTCTAATGTAAGAGCTGATGATTAAAATATTATCAGTGCCCAGCATGCCATTCCCTCTGGTTAGAGAAGGGCTGGATGGCTGAGAAGACAAAGATGGTATTGTCTTTTTGGCCTCTTCTTGTTCTACTGCTCTGCCTTCATGTGAGTGGAACTGTCCTCCCAGGGTCAGCATGGTCACTCAGAGCTGAATCACAGAACCACAGAACGGTTTGGGTTGGAAGGGGCCTGAAAGATCATCTAATTCCCCTGCCTGCCCTGGACAGAGACACCTTCCACTAGACCAGGTTGCTCAAGGCCACATCCAAACTTGGGCACTTCCAGGGATGGGGCATCAGCCTGCTGAAAAGGGGATGCCCAGCTGGGGCAACTCTTGCAGATCTATCACCCAGCTCCCTGTTTTCCATCACTTCTCTGCAAGCCACCAAAGCCCATTGCCTGCACACTTCCCATATTCAGCTTTCCAGAGATGGTCAGCAGCAGATCCATCCCAGCGACCTTCCTATTTGCTGTGCGGCACCACTGCCTTGGCCATCACGGTGAATTTACCCTCCCAGTCAACCTCCCCAAGAGCTGAACAGCCTAATGTAGAACAGCTCCTCTTGTCCGTGTGCTTCTTGTGCCTGCAAGTGCTCCATGCACGGGCAGACGTGCGGGATGCCTTCAGCCTTGCGCCCATCAGGAACAGCTTCCCAAAAGCCATCTCCCATCCTTCCATAAATAATCAACTATTTCAGATCTCATCTAAAGACCATCAAGGTTTTTCCTGCATGTCCTGTGCAACCAGAATTTCTGGATAAATGCAATGTCCTATCCTAACCATTTGGTTAAATAGGCAGAAATTTAGCAAACTGAAATGGGGCTTTACCTGAAGCCAGGACAAACCACTTAAGAACTTCATGACATCTCAGAGAGGCTGAAGACTCAGATCTCCCGCAATGTGAACTCTGAGGATTCCCAGAGGCAGGCAAGAGCCATCCTTCAACAGCTGTGGTCCATTTATTAGGCAGGTTTGAACACCTCTGACGGGGGGGATGGAGGCAGAGAGGGCAGATAAAGGTTGAAAAAAAATTGGGTTAATTACCAGTCCATTTGTATGACGCGAAACTGCCCCGGTCCGTCATCTCATCCCCCTAAGCTGTGGTTTGCCAGGTTTTAAGCTTTCATTCCGGGATCCCAGCGGGACCCGCGTTTCTCCGCATCGCCACAGGGACGGCAGCTGCAGCCGATTGCTCCCGTTAGAAGGGAGCGCCGGCGCTCCAGAAACCATTTCGGCAGCATTTGTCGCAACAGCCTCTGCTAATCTCTCTTTCATTTGTAATTATTTTCTCACTCCGGCGCTCCGACACCGGAGCCGCCCTCCCAACCCGCCCCTGCAGCCGCGGGAGCATCGCCGGCCGCGCTCGGGGATGTCAGGGCGAGATAAAAAGGGATGCGGGGGCGGGAGTGGAGACGCTCCTGCGAGCAGGACGGAGGGCTTCAAACGGGCTGGGGCTCCTCCGGAGGCGATTGAAGTGGGCCGAGGGATGGAGCCGACAGCTTTGAGGCAGCCTGGGCCAGCACGGCCAAGAATAATTGGACAAATAGTTCATCTGGTGACCCAACAGCTGTAGGTAACAGGCGATTTCCAAAGGATTAGGGGGAGCTGTGAAAGGGAGGTCCCACGGGAAGCTTAAAACCCTCATCTTGAATTCAACCAGCCAAGAACACATGCTGGAGCCTTTGGCTTACTTTTTAAGCAACTTTTCTTCCCTCACCCCACCTCCTTTTTATCCAAACTATTCCACACAAACCAGGACGTTTAAGTTGTTGAAGCACAAAGCAGGAAAAATGGGGTCCATGGCAATGAGATGAATTAACAAGTGGTAGTTGATTCCTAAATGGGGTTTTCCTATTTTATTTTGATCTAATCCTGGCGGTAGCATTATAATTTTTGCTCAGAATTTCCACTTTAAGTGTCCACAGCAGCCACCAGCAAAGCGAGGAAAGATTAGAGATGACTTGTGAAGCAAAGCTGAACCCTGACGTGAAGCTGGGTTATGCTTTACTCGCAGCCACTTCCCACTGCAGCCTCCTCTTCCTCTGCCATGGCACAAGCACCCAAAACAAACACTACACCCAGCTGTTGCTTCCCCCGGGGTAAGTCGGAGCAGGTTTAATCCCTAACCCTTCTGCTTTTGATTGCATGTGAATAGATACAGTGAGAGATGAAGATAAGGCACATTGGGGTGGGTTGCAGCTCAGCTATGGAAACTGCTTCTGTGTCCTGTCCCACGGAGTGCTCCAACCTCAACCTGAAGGATCATGTCTGGGAGAGATCATTCCAGCTGTACCTCACGTTACCCTCTCTAAAGACAGAGGCTGCATTGGCTCTGAACCAGGCCCTCCTAAACCTGTCTGAAAGACTGCTGGTTCTGACTTGGACCAAGATTATGGATTTTTCAGGCACAGCTTGCAAGGTCAGGAGCCTTCAGTAGCCAGGTCTCACATTGTTCAGAGGTCAAGTGACACAGAGATGTCACTGTAGAATTGGGGATTGCCCAGGGATAGCCTCCAGCACACCTTGTGCCCACTCTCAATCCACCTGCAGACCACCTCAAAACATCTGAATCCACTACAAACCCATGTCAATCCACCAGCAGACACCCAGAAGAGTGAAACCCACTGAGCATCACCAGGGATGAGCTTACCATGGCCAGACAGACCCAGGATGTGCTGCTGGCTTAACCTCCCTCTCTCTCCCTTTGCTGCAGAGTCAAGACAACCAGTTTTGATTAAACAACTCATTTTCAAACAGCAATGAGATGAAACCCCATTTCCCAGCCAGAGGCAGACTCTGGTCACCCACATGGCACAGCACACCCTCCAAGCCCAATGCTAAAATCATATACATGTATTCACCCCACAACAAACCAAATCTGAGGTTCTCCCCATTTCCCCCTTTGCCTAAACCACACCATATTTATAATGATGAGGTCACTGCAGGTTCCCTCCAAGCCCTGATCTGCAGGAGACAAGAGGACAGAGCTGTGGGAAGTGCTCAGTGGCATCCCCTCATCCTTTCCCACCACTCCAGATCCATCCTCAGACTTCATTTGGACCAAGAGAGGGGGACAGAGTTAATGACCTAATCACTATTTTTAGAAAACTAGTCCTCTGTTGGGTGTAGTGGTTTGGTTCAAAATGCCCATTACTTACTTATTTTCCTTCTGTGAGATAAGAACCAGGAGAAAAGCAAAGCAGGCACAAAACTTAAACCTTAAAAGCATAAAGAAGTTTATTAACAGAACTAAAAAGCAGAAAAAAAAAGTTAGACTAAACCTTCAGAACACTTCTCCTCCCCCCACCTTCTTCTCCTCCTCCCACCAACAACATGAAAAAACAACCCTCAAGGTTTTCCAGAGTCAGTTTACCATCTCTGTAAGAACTTTTCTCAGTCCACCTAGGAAGAGGAGTCCCTCTTGCTCATGCTATGGAGACATCTCCACACAAAAACAGTTAAACAGTTCTCTTGTGGCTCAGTGTCACAGCAAGGCCGCCCGGAATGGTTTCTCCTTGCCTGTGAAAGTCCCTTCCCTCAACTTGCAGCTTTCCCCACAACTGCTTTCGAGGGTTAATTTCTTTAGCTAATGGGGTACCATTTTAAGGATGAGCTGTTCAGAAACAAAAGTTCTCTTTACCCATCTGTGGGTGCATATTCATCTCTAGGAACAGAGGTCCTCCCTTTCTCCGGTAGTGAGAGGGTCCTCATCTCCTTCAAAACAAAAGTTCTTTTCACCTGTCTGTAGGTGCATCTTTATCTCTAGGCACAGAGGCCCCCTTCTTCTCTGGCAGCAAGAGGGTCCTCATCACCTTCAACTGAAAAGGCACAGAGGCCTTCCTCTGGGAGCGAGAGAGTCTACATCACTTTCAACTCTCTCTGTTAAAACTTCTCAATAAATCACAGCTACTTCAGTAGTTGCTTAATGCAGCACAGGTACTTCTACCCATGGGTTGCGGGTTTGAACGCTCTGCCTCCCCCCACCATGCTTCATGAAATTACAACGGGAACACTGAGATATATTATAGTCCATCACCACAGCCTTACAAGAGAATTTCAGCTTCCAGGAGAAGCATCTCCTCTTTCTCCTCTCTCAGGGTTTCAGCTCCTCCTTCTTTGCTGACTTTGGTGTCTCTGTGCTGTTTATTTCACGTGCCATCATCTGTCCTTTTCCTCTGACTCAGGAGAGGATTGAATGTCTGGAAGCTTCATCTGTTCTGGAGAAATCTTACAGCACTAAAAGAGTTAATCTCACCCGGCCTTGCAGCTGGAATTCGCTTATCTCTCCTTGCCGGGCAGCAGCAGTGGGTGAGGGGGGGGCATGGCCCGTCCGGAGCAGCCGAGAGGGCCTGGCCCGCCCGGAGCAGGGCTGGGGCCGGAGCAGGGCTGGGGGGGCCGGGCCGCAGATGGAACAGGGCCGGTTCCAGGGTGGGCTCCTGGCCGGCCCGGCCGGGCCGAGCAGGGCCCGGCCCCGCTGGGCCGTGCCCCGGGCCTCCCCCAGTTACCTGTCCGAAGGCCGGAAGTCAGAGAGAGCTTTCCGGGCTCTGTTCGTTCTTAAATGTGGATCACAGAGGCGTACCAAGCTTCTTAAGTGGCTTAAAGAAGTTGTCAATATTCCAACTAGCCAGTTGATTGGTTAGGTCAGGTCTAGAGGAAACTGTAAGCACCTCTGTGCAAAAAATCACTTCCGAGGCTGAAGGAGTCTTTCCTCAAAAACTCAAACTATGCTAACCCATGACATTGGGTATGTGCTTGGCAATCCACAGAGTTGCATCACCAGCAAGGAAACCTTTGGGAATTGGCTTTGCCTAACTCCAGTCACTCAGCAACAAAATAAACTTTCAAGCCCTTGCCTTGCTGGTATAAAACTATTTTTACTGCCTTTTCACCAGAGCATTATTCACACTAGTTTTAAATTCATAGGCAGTGAGAGCTCCCTGTAAAATTATAGCAATTTTGAATTTATTTTTATTGTAGAGGGAAAAAATATGACAAATTCTGGAGGAGAGATTTGCTGGGGGTTATTAAACCAAGAGCTCTGCAGGCAAAGTTTGGTTTAGGGAGATTGTAAAACACTGACTGCTGAAAACTGCACAATTTACCAGAAAAAAAAAATTGTTCCATATTTCACAAGGA
Organism: Dicrurus megarhynchus; assembly: GCA_013399195.1. Classification (NCBI taxonomy): domain Eukaryota; kingdom Metazoa; phylum Chordata; class Aves; order Passeriformes; family Dicruridae; genus Dicrurus; species Dicrurus megarhynchus. Next base: position 1,910,339 of record VXAD01000376.1, on the reverse strand, counting down.
TGCACAGCCCAAAATTGTCCATTTTCTCGGTGTTCAGTGAATCTGCAGTTTCTGCTGGGTCTCAGCTTGTAAGTAGAAGGGGTGAGTGTGGAGGGGCTAAAGATCCTCAGAGCCTTGGAATCACCCAGCACTAAACCCATTCTTATCAACTTCTACATTTGGTGGATGGGGGTGATTTCTAGAGAAAGCCAAGTTCAAGGCAGTTCTAGCAGACTTCAGTACATAAACCACAGTTCAAGTGGAAAAAGTATGTAAAAAACCCCACTTTTAAATTATAGGCTGACAAGAGCTTAATGATAAGTCTCATTTGTTGGATTTATTTTTTTTCAAGTACCATTCAGTCATTCCACTCACTGGAGATACCTTAAATTGAATCTCAGCACTAGAAAATGCATTACTTACTGCTGAGCTGATGTCACTGCCAAAGAATTTTCTCTTGGCTTAAGCTGTCTGCAGCAACACGCCAGTGGCATGTTCAAGATCTTTCCCTATTTGTGGAGTGAAATTCCTTGTGTTGGTTCCTCACTTTTCCCCCTTTCCCCACATTTTTATTGAATTCCTTTCTGAGGGTGGGATGTACTGCTAGAGCTGGGGGGATTGAAGGAAGCAGTGGTTCCTTGCAAATTTCTGTGGTTGATACAAATAGGAAATGTTCATGTGTCATGGAATGGTTTGGGTTGGAAGGGACCATGTGCAGGGACACCTTCCACTGTCCCAGGCTGCTCCAAGCCCTGTCCAGCCTGGCCTTGGGCACTGCCAGGGATCCAGGGGCAGCCACAGCTGCTCTGGGCACCCTGTGCCAGGGCCTCCCCACCCTCACAGGGAAGGATTTCTTTCTCATAGCCAACCTAAACTTATACATTTTTTGGTTTAAAACCATTCCCTCTTGTCCTGTCAATCCAGGCCCTTGTCAAAAGACCAGGCAGACTGAAATAATTTGAAGGCTTCACTTTAAAGCACCCTCAGCTTTGCTGGAGCTTCAGTAGAAATGAAGCATCCTCATTACTTCATAAGCCCAAATCTTAATTTCTTTGTTTCTCACTGTGGATTTTTCCTGTCTCCCCTTTCTGGTACCCAAACCCCAGCAGTGTCCCCTCTTACCACCCCCCTTCATCTTCTGCCAAAAGGCAGCCAGGACACTACTCACTACTAGTTTTTCCTTGATCCTCGAGGCTCGTTATCCACTTTTCTTCTTGACAGTGCTATCAGATCAGGACTTTTCCACATTTCGACCCCAGTTATTCCTTTCTGTGGCTGTAATAGATTTGCTTTTTCCCCCTTTTGCACCAAGTGAGCAAAGAACGGCTTTTTACCATTTGAATGCAGAACTGTTTCAATCTTTTGTGCATTGGTTCATCCAAACACCAGTTTTGTTTTAAAAAAAAAAAGATGAAAAAATATTCAGCAGGTGTTTATCGGGAACTTTATGCCACCAAAATTGACAGAGAGGAAAAATTGCCCCAATCCCACAATTTGCCTCCAGGGGATGACGGAAGTACATGAACCCAGTGTGGGGACCAGAACCTTTCTGATTAATAAAGTTAATTAACTTCAATAAAAGGAGAAAAGGAGGTCAAGAAACTTTTGCCCCAGGATATCCCACAAAGCCACTGAATTACCTTTATAGGTACTTTCAGCTTACCGAAGTCTGGAAAACACAAATTCCAGCCAAGCACAAGCAGGGAAGGAGCGGACTCTGGTTCCCCTTCCAGCCCCAGAGGTGCCCTGTCCGGGGAGTTTTCACCCTCGGCAGGGACAAAACTGGGCTGCCTACCAGGTTTCTTTCAGCTCTTGCAGGAAAGGCAGCCTGTAGCTGACTCACATTTTAGTAGCTGCTACCACAGAGGGGTTTCACCTGGAGTACTTGGAAACACCAAGGCCATCGACCATGCTCATCTCCCATCCCCTCGAAGCCATGCTCAGAGAAAACCCTGGAAATCAGCTAAAACCGCTGATATTCTGGGATTATTGCATATTTTCAGCCTAGTAAGAGACAGGGGGTTCAGTCACAATACTATCTAGTGTTTTTATAACACCCCTCTCACCCACCCCTGCTTAACTTTTAAAAGGACACATAAAATCTGCCTTGACTTGGATAATTTTCCCAATCTCCCAAGCCCTAAAGCCTTGCAGCTCATAGCCATTAAACAGGGCCAGCATGGAGGTAACCCCAGAGGTGCCAAGGGAGAAGCTCTGAAGAGCAGTTATGCAAAGCCCAGAAAGGTTTCACATCCTAATGAAATTAGTCAGATTTACCATCACAGCAGTGTGTGAGCACCTGGTGTCTGGCCCTCAATACATATTTGAAGTATCACACGGAATATAGGAAATGTGCTGAACTATTTCTATAGTGCCCTGGGCTCTTTTTGTGTTCATTTCCTGAAGCCAGATCAATAAAAATGCACAATAAGAGGGTCTCAATGTACTTTTGGTAATGCAGCTTGAAGCCAGGGCTTTGCAAACCCTTTCTTCCCATCTCCAAGGAGGACAAATGCAGCAAGCCAGCATTTTTGCCAACCCTTTCACTCCCATCTTATTTCACAACCCCTCTGTCTCCCTCCTATCATCCCTTCTCCCTGCACGTACAATTGCTGGTGTATTCCCAAACAGATGCACACCTGCAGGAAAAGTTGGCATCTTCTCTTTCCAAGCTGTCATAAAGTCAAATAGTTTATGAGTCTATTGATGACAGATAAATTAATTGCAGAAAGTATGAATGACTTAATATTTTGTGTGCTAATATCTTTTTTTACCCCCTTCTCTTAAATCCACATCATGTATAAGATATATCTCAGGCTATTTGGGTCGTGTTCAGATTCCCATGTCTCACCAACTTCTTAAGGTGGCAGAAGATACCCTGTGGCTTTTGAGCTCCTGGATTTGATGTTTTAAGCATGCAACACAACTTTCTTGGAAAGGTTCTTAATGAACTTGGATAAGCCTAGACTAAGGATGAAAGGAGCAGGGACTTTTGGGGAAGATTTTTGCTGGGTGTGAAAGCACTCCCAAATCCCACAGCTCTCATCAGGTTGATGCTACCCTGCTTAACCTCAAGGCTTGGGCTCTCTTTGTAGTCAGCAGATGGACGGGAGGTAATTCAAGCTGCCCTGATCATCTTTGACATCAGCAGTCTTGTTTTGGTGGCTATCAGGTTTTGGTTTACCCCTATACCTGGGCAAGTCCTTGTGGACTCAGAGAGAACCCAAATCATTGATGTGGATGACCTGGATAAGATGGTGTAAGCCCAGGTTGGATCTGGCCACAGCTGCCCTGTCATTCCTGCATGTATCGATGACCAACCCATTACTACGCAGACAGAGATCTCTAGTCAGTATATTAGATCATTGCCTGATATTGATCCAACAAGCCTCAGTTATCTACTTAGATTTAAATGAATTTCAGTGTGTGGATTGAGGACAGTCATCTGTGTGTTTTGTGCAACAGAGTATTGATGAGCAGTCAGAAAACATGACATCTGAAGAATGAGTAAGATGGTGTTGCTCAGCTGAGAAAAGGGTGGCTGCAGAGGGAGGGCTAACTAAAGCCATGCAAAAATATTTAAGTGAGGCAGTGAAATAACCTCTATTGACTCTCAATAAGTTGAGTAAGGAATAAAGTGAAAATGGAACAAAGGAGTTCAGACTGAACTTTGAGAAATGTCTAAGTATAATGAAGAAACAGAAGACATTCATCACAGAAATAGGGAATTTGAACCATTGATGGGTTTTAAGGATAGCAGAGACAAAAGTGTCAAACACAGGGCAGGTAGGTTAGGTGGTGTTTCAAGGCTGCTCTCCATCTCTGCTTTATAAAGTGGCTACAAATCATTTGGTCACAACACTGACAATATTGGGACTGAAGTGGATATTTATAGCTAGGCATGTTCTTAACTGGTCTGCAGATCTTGCACTGCTAATATCAATGGCAGGTATTATAAGAGCAGCCCTCCTCTTTCCTTTGATCTGTCATTAACATAGGAAAACGCAGCAGGAATGTTGCTGAGAAATAAGATCTAGGATGGTTATGTTGCCTCTGACCCCAAATCTTCACTGGACTTTAGAAGAAGTTCTGAAACGGAACACCCAGTGATGTACTTAGTCTGCAAATGTGATTCCTTACTTGAACTGAATGATGTCATGCTACCATTAAGGACAGAACGAGTTATGAGCAGTCACAAATGAGAGTGTTGCTCCTACACACCAGCACAAGATTGTTGACTCTGCAGTGCTACCCAAAAGCGGACTCCGAGATCATCGCCAACTCTGTTACTGGTGGAATTCCCCTGAATTCTGCCACTGATTCCCACAGTCCTCATCAAACCACTTCACTTCTCCCACTTTCCAGACTGGAGGGGCATTATAAAGCTCAGCACAGCTCCTGGTTCGGGCAGCACTTTACCAACACCATTTGGGCTGAAAGAAATCTCATTGCTCTGCATTTGCAATAGATTTTGCTCAGTGTGGTAAGGCACCATGGGTGAATTCCACAGTTTTGTTGCAATAACTGTTAATCGGGTCTGGGCTTTTCCAAGGGAATAATAATTTAAATGAGAAGGAGCAAGTTCCTCCCCACTTGCTATTTAGCCTTTGGGATGTCAACAGAAAACAAGTCCCAGGTGGCAGAGGCCAAAGCACGAGCCAAGCAAGCACAGCAAGGTGTCTGCCCCACTTCCATGAAGGACAATTTGTTCTGGTAGAAACATACTGACCTTAGGGATGTTCGTTTGGGCTTAGGCTGGGGGGGTCTGGAGGGAAATAAGTGTCCCTGCCTCTAGAGCCATTCTGCCTTAAAGGAAAATAAATAAAGAAAAGCTTGGAAATCAGATGAGAACAAAGCCAATGGAGGAGAATCTGGAGGACTGTGCTGTAGAAGACACCCTTGCTATAAAAAGTGATTTTTGATAATTGCTGGAAAAGTGCCGGAGTGTATTTTGGGAGAGAGGGGAAGAAAAAAAAATCTATGACCTAATGTTTCTGGAACCCATCCACCAACCTGGGTGCCCTGTGGCTGTTTAAATTTTTTATCTGCCTTTCCAACAGGCATTTCACAATGGGGATTGTTTTGTGTGTGCAAGGCAGAGAGTGTGAGGCTGCGCCCTGTCAAGGGCCCACTCTGGTTTCTGGCTTGGATGGCTCTTGTTCAGGTGAAGAGTAGATAACACCTCTCCAGCCACTTCATCATCAACTGTCACAATCTGAAGACCTCATTAGAATGGAGACACAAAGAAGGGCGATAATTAAATCGAGGTATAATCAGAAAGATGCGCTGTAGATTTACTGCTACTATTCTGCTACTATTGTAAAACAGCAGTAAAAGGAGAAAAATTCCAAAGGCAAAGTATGAGTAATGAGAGAATGCAGTTATTTATGCGAGCATATGTCATTCCTGCTATGTTTTAATATTTAAATATATCTGGGATGATCCTATGAAGTCTGTGTCTGGGTGAAGTTTCCTAGATGTGTTTTCCCATGGGGAATGATGCTGTGATCTCAGCTCCTACTAGCAAATGTTGCTGTCTTTGTGCTTCATGCCATGCAGGATCATGATCCGAGTTTCTTGAGGACAAAAAACCGAAGCAGGAGTAGCAATAAGATGTAAGTGGTAAAAGACAAAATAATTCAGTCATCAAGAGTTCATGTAGCACAAGGTGCTTCTGCCAGTTTCCAGAAAAATCTTCTCTTCAAATGTGCTACTATAGATTAATTCAAAGCTTTTGGCTTAATGTAGGAATTAATATTTTTCCTTGCTGGTTGGAGGTTAGCAAGAAGCTAGTCTTGATGCCAATTGCATTTGCTTCTGGCTGTAAAACCAGTGTGACCATATTAACCACTTCCTGCTTGCTGGATTGCAAAGTCATCCGTGATCTAGGGAGGGTCGATGCACTTAGGGAAAAATAATTTGTGCACTTTTGAGTAAAAAACTTTCAGCTTGTCTGACTTGTCCTGGCAAAAAGAAATAAACTAGTGGTCCAAGTAACTCCATTGGTTAAAACCTGCTGGCCCAAACCTGCTTCTCTGTTGTCTGAGTACCCTGTTTGTAGGAAGGGAGGGGCCCAGCCCAGGTGCCCGGTACTGTTACTGCTCTTGCCCTCTTTGCTCTGGAAAAGGGCATTCATCTCCCTAACGTTCCTGCTCCAGGATGAGGGCTGTTCTGGAATTCATCCTGTGGGACAGGGGCTTTCCCCTACTCTGCCCTTATGAGACCCCACCTGCAGAGCCGCCTCCATCTCAGGGGTCCCAGCATGGAAAGGACATCAACCTGCTGGAGCGAGTCCAGAGGAGGCCACGGAGCTGCTCCCAGGGCTGGAGCCCCTCTGCTCTGGAGCCAGGCTGGGGGAGCTGGGGGTGTTCACCTGGAGAAGAGAAGGCTCCAGGGAGAGCTCAGAGCCCCTTGCAGGGCCTAAAGGGGCTCCAGGAGAGCTGCAGAGGGACTGGGGACAAGGCATGGAGGGACAGGACCCAGGGAATGGCTTCCCACTGCCAGAGGGCAGGGATGGATGGGATCTTGGGAAGGAATTGTTCCCTGGGAGGGTGGGCAGGCCCTGGCACAGGGTGCCCAGAGCAGCTGTGGCTGCCCCTGGATCCCTGGCAGTGCCCAAGGCCAGGCTGGACAGGGTTTGGAGCAGCCTGGGACAGTGGAAGGTGTCCCTGTTCATGGCAGGGTTGGAATGTGATGAACTTTAAGGTCCCTTCCAACCCAAACCAGTCTGTGTTCCTGCCACTGTATCTGTGCTCTGAACCAGCCTCAGCCCCTCCTGATTCAGCTTTACAGAGATGTGTCGGGCTGAAGCTCTGCTTTAGGGATGAGGCTGATGAGGGCTTGCTGTGCGGGGTTACACAAAGCATCTTCAATGCCTAGTGCCTGCACTGGGCCACTCTGTGATTCCTGTGGGCCTGGGGGACACTGGCACCATCCGGATGAATTTGTGGGTCTCAGGGGTGCTGGGCTTTGGACCTGATCTGCAGACATCTGGGATGGTTCAGCCTGGACATGTGCAGAGACAACTTGGAGCACGAATCTTTACCTTGTAACCTCCCTGCCCTCCCTGTCTTGCCCTTTCAGCTCAGACTTGAGCTGTGTGAGCCCATATTTCCCATTTGATTTTACAGCCTGTGGGGCTGTTTGCACAAGATTGGCTGGTAGGGATGTGAGCAGATTACAAATCAAAGGGAAGGAATTTGATCCAGAAAACTCAATGGCAGCAGTGGCCCCCACTGAAAACTTCATCAGATGTAATGAAACAAAGCTTCATATTAGGAAAATGCTTGTACTTGCTGGGTCCCCTAAGCTGAACTGGCCCTTGTTTCCCCATCAATTAACTCTTTTGGGCTCAATCCATGCACAGACAACCAGTGAATCCCCCTGGCAAAGCACAGTGAGCTGCTTTCCTCAGCCCAGGCACCGCAGCAAGCTCAGTCCTCTGGTCTCCCACATGAAATGGGAGTGACAGCACCAGCTAATGCAAGACCACAGGAGCCTGAAATAGCACCTTTCATCTCATTTTTAAGTTCTATGACACTGGTAAAGCAACAGCAGTGATGGCAGTTTCAGCCACCACTTAAAGACACAGGAGATGGAGATGGTTATGACATTGGAGACACTGGACCCCATGCCTAACTCTCTGCAGCTGATGGAAAGCAGCCAGGACATGGATTATTAGGTGCAAATGTCACATTTTCCAGCTTTCCAGCACTTAGTTTCTCCCTGTAGTTCCACGGTTTTCCCTGTTAAATGGGGGCAGTAGCTCATTGCTACAGCAAGCTGTCCTCCTCCTCCTCCTTCTCGGGACCTGCATCCAGGGAATGCTCCAGGGGAAGGCAAAGGCTTCAGGCAAATCATTGCTGTTGGGAGAGGGGCAGGAGTGCTCGGAGATGATTTATGAATGCCAGCCAGTTAAGGGGATGCTCAGCATCTGCCCACGGCCGAGAAGAAAAGTAAGCTGGGAGAAAATGACACCTCAAAATCACCCTGCAGCAAACAACTGAGGGCTGTCACTGAGAGACCTTAAGGGCTTCCCATTTCCCTCGCCAACCTGCAAAATGTGGGTCAAAAAGGGTTGAAACTTGAAGGATATGGAAAGGATGACAGTGTTCACAAAGGAAGAGTACAGACCAGAGATGCTTGGGGAGCAGGCTGGGACCAAAGCAGCTCTGGAGCATTGAAAAGAAGTTGACAGGCAGTGAGAACAAGTCCTTTTTCCTCCCAAAAAAACCTTTTTCTCTAAAAAGTTAAATTGACAAGTAAACGTCGCCTTCCTGCCAGAGCTCCTCGCTGCTGCTGGGTCTGGCACAAGTTGCTGTGGTGAAGGACTGAGGCTAAGAGTGGGAGAATTAAGCAGCAATGGGCTCCAAATGTGAAGCCCAAATAGGCCCCAGGTTCAAGCGAGTGCTTGTGAGGGGGATTAGTTGTGTGACATGAGCACAGTGACCCTGATAACCCCCGGGAGAGGGGTCAGGGCCTGTGCTCCCACGGAGCCCACGTGTCCCTGGTGTGTGCCCACTGAAGGAAAGGAGGCTGTGGGTCAGGTCATGGGTGCATGACCAGCCAAGAGAGCAGAAGCTAGTCCTTAATTCATTGCAGGCTTTTCTGGGACCTCTTAATCATTTCACCTCATCCCCTCTCCATATTTCAGTTACTTTTTGTAAACTGGTGGTGCAAAAGCATTTTCTACCTCAGAACCATTTTGCCTTTCTGTGTGGTCTGGGGCAAACCATGTAACCTCTCTGTGACTCTGTTTACCAGCCGCCACAGCAGTGAGCACAGCATTTACCTCATCAGGGGTTGAGAAGCCTAATTATTCCCAGACGGATGAATGCTGCATAAGCACAAAGTGTTACGATGACTAAATCTTCCTGGAGGTGCCTCGAATATCTCTGATTAGTTTCTTTATCCCCCAGATTCTGTACCATGGGCATGAAAAAGATTACAAGGAGCATGTTTAAGCAGGGGCACTGCTGCTGTGCCAGATACCTTCAGGTCAGAGGGAAACAGATGATGGAAAACCAATTAATTTTTTTAAGCAAGAAAAATAGCTACAGGATTGAGAAACATTAATTATTTATTGAACTGCTGCCTTTGCAGGAAAAAAAAGAGTTTACACATACCTATATCTCTTGACATATAAAACAATCACTCATTGCACATAACAGGGTAATAACTTCAGTAATCTGAGCTCCTGTTTTGATACCTCTCTTTTTTCAGAGGTCAATTAAAATAATGACAGCAAAAATACTTAGGAGCCTCAGGAAGAAGAAAAACTAGCACAATAACGGCAGGGGGTTGAGTTATGGAATATTTAGCCCACGGTGCTTGGTTCTAGTCTCCCTGCTATGAAGTGCTGAACTTCTGTGTGTGTCTAAGTCAGTTCCTGGTAGCTGTGGATCTGCCCCAAGATGCAGGTGAGATCCAAGTATCAGAGATGGAGAAGAGCCATGGCAACTTAGCAGGTCAGGCTGCAAGATGGACACTGGCCATGAGTACCTCATTGTCCCAGAGATGGGATGCAAACACTGGATTAAATGGATTTGCTGCAGCCACCTTCCTGCTGGTAATCCTGGCATCCCAGAATGGTTTGGGTTGGAAGGAACCTTAAAGATTGTCTTGTTTCAACTCACTGCCATGAGCAGGGACACCTTCCACTATCCCAGGTTTCTCCAAGTCCTGTCCAACCTGGCCTTGGACATTTCCAGGGATCCAGGGGCAGCCACAGCTGTTCTGGGCACCCACTGGAGCCACTTCAGCAAGTTCAGTGCTTCAAAGAGCTCAGGTGTCTGCAGAGACCTGTTTGCTATGTTTTCAACCCAAAACTCCACTCTGCATCCTCTCTCACGTGCCAAGCTCACCATCCTCAGCCCTGCCCATACACTCCATGCCATGAGCAGGAGGCTTCTCTTACTCTCTTTCACTGCCTAAAAGGGCTTAAACCAATCCTCCTACTGACCCTGATTATTTTTGGATGAAAGTAACACAATAATTCGTAACATCAGTAACATCACTAATTATTGATAGAGAACTGCAGTAATTAACAACCAGGGACAATAATTAGGAGCTTTCCTCCCTATGATGTGAAATGGCAAAGAACAACTGGGTTTGCTCAGTGAAGTTGAAGCCCATGAGCATGAAGGTTTGATGACTGGAGCAGAGCGAAACACTTTGGCTAACTTGGGAACAAACCTGGCTTCTGAACTTTTGGAAACCAGGCCCACATTTTGGCATGGTGTCTCTGACCACAGGAACTTCAGGTTTCCTTCCTCTCCAATCAGGATGTGCAAAAGCCAAGGAAATGCCCCAAAACTGTTAACCTGTTTTGGGGTTTTTTTTTGCAGACACACCGAGATGGTCTGGTTTGAGCCTGGTTCAGCTTTGGGCAAAGCTGCCAGGAGGTGGAGAAGATAAAACAGGAGGAATTGCTGATGGCTCTTCTCCATGAGTCTTTCCAGCTCTGTCTTCACTTCCCTTGCAGTTATGCAGCAACAGAGGTTTTCCTCTGTGGTTTTTTAATGCACTGCCAGGAGCAGGGCTGTCCTGAGCATGGAAGTCCCTGTGATCACCTGCCTGTCACCCTCTGTTACACACAGATTTTGCATTTTATAGCACCAGGTTTTCCTACATGTGACCAATCTGTTTTCCAACGTGCTCACTGCGAGGCAGGGAACCCACCCATCCCCAAACCAGCCCACCACACCAAGCTCCCAACAGTGTCTGGGCAAAGTGCACCCTGTGCTGTTGACCAGGGTCAATGAAAAAGCCAGCAAGGAGTTTTTTTATCATCATGAGGCTCTGGGTTATCCCAACAACTCGTGGGGCACTCAAAAGACTTTTCTGGGGGGAAAAAAGTAGAGACCAGGAGGAGGCTGTGTCCCATTAGAAAAAGGAATTAAATGTCAGGCTATTTCTTCTCCCTATCAAGAAGGATTAATTTCCTAGGATTCCCCTGCAGGGAGAAGCAAGTCAGTCAGAGCAGTCCTGGTCTTGATACAGAGGCACAATCCTAGGGTTTCCAAGGAAACAACAAAAGACAAAAGTTTGATTCATAAAAGCTTCGGGAAGAAGAGGGGGGAGAGGAGATGATGATGATGATGATGATAATGAAAATGATAATACTAATAATAATAATAATAAATGCCTCAGGGTGATTTCATAACATTAATAGGTAATGTAGTCAATTATGTAGGCTTATTTTATTTCAGCAAAGTGCAGGTGGTGAGCTACATCTCCTTGCAGGTGCTTTTCCAATTAGCTGTACGTCTTCTAGGTGAATAAATGGCTGAGTGCCAAAGCTCCATGCCACTGGCAACAGACTAATCCAAACTAATCCCGAGGACTCATCTTGCTTCATGTTAAAGCAACTAGAGTCTATTTTATTTATTATCTCTTGAAAGATCTCTCCTCTTCTTGGAAAAACAAGGAGGACTATTTCACAGCGGAGGCCATAAATGCACTTCACTTGGCATTTGGTAAGGGCTGGAAGACTATCTCTGCCTGGATTCAGTTGCTTATTACCATTATGTAATAGCAGATGAATATCCTGTTCTGCATTTGCTAAATGTTTTCTTTTAATAATCAACTCATATCCACATAATGGGGCAGTTTATGCAATCGGCTGCCTCATGAGCTCTTTGGGGAGACATCTGTTTTTCAGCATTGTTAATTACCACCATTGGATCATTAACATGTATTTATTTACGTTTGTTATTACAAGTGGGCGAGCCCTACTACTTAGCAAAGGGGCCGGCTGGTAAAACCGCCTGGTGTAGGCAAGGTGTGGGCAGGAATTATCCCAGGTAGCCACACACAGACATACAGCAGCATCCACCAGGCACTTGGGGCTTGATGTGACGCCTTGCTCCTCCCAAAGCACGGATGGTGATGTGGGTACAGAGCAGACGGGCAGGAGAAACAGGGGACAGCCATCCCTGCTGACATGGTGGTTCATTTTACATTCAAACCCAGAAGAAACAACTGTGCTCATCCTGTAGGATGGATTTTGTGGAGCATCACTACCAGCCTTTTGACTTCTGGAGGTCAGACACTGGGAATTCTCACAATGACAGTTCAGTGCTGAGGGCTCAGCAGCTCCTCGATATTTGACCTGAGGAAAGGGCCGAAAATGCTCAGTTTTGACCTGATGCAGGGAATTTTACCACCCACCCACATCTTTGGATATGCTTTGCCAGACCTCTGCTGTTTCTTAGCAGCATCTTTGGGGAAAGGAAGGTTTTCTTCCCAGTTTTCCAAAGGAGCTAATTTATCCTATGACTAAGCAAGTTGCTGCCAGAGGCTCTCAGAGGACCTTCAGTCCCTAACTCCCATTAACTTCCCTCAACTGTCAGCCCCTTACACTGTGGACCACTTGCTCAATGTTGAAACCTTCATGCTGGGACCACAGTGCTGGGGGTTGGAATTAGATTCTCTTTGAGGTCCCTTCCCACTCAATGCAATCTAGGATTCTGTGTTGGTCACTAAAATCCCTTAAATCCTCCTTCTCTCAGGGTTTATCCAGGCACCAGCTCTGGGTCACCTGCAAATCCCCAGGGACTCTACCCAACTTTGGACACTCCTGGCAGTTCCATCCATTTTTTAAAAAAAATCAAACCACCTCCTCAGGCTTTTGAAATGATGACCCCAGGTTGGTGGGGAAGAGGAGGCTGCCAGGATAAGGCTGCCTGACATCATCTGGATGTGGTCCAGGACCATCAGACACCTGTTGAGCCTCCCAGTGTAATTCCACAGCAGCTGCTGCCCTAACCCACAAGTGCACAAGCGGGAACATGAGTTGTTTGGATCACCTGCCTCCAACATTGTTCTCTGAAGTGTTTGAAAAAGGCCTAATGAAAAGTGACTCAGAAATAACTGACAAGTGCCAGCCTCACCTTTTTATTGTTTCATCAAAATGGGAAAGACAGTGAAGGAGAAGAGTCAACCTTCTCTATAAGAACCACTGTCCCAACTTGCCTGCAACTTGCAGGCTGAGTGAAATGTTGACACAGGGTTGACAGGGCTGCTTGATTTATGAACAGCTCAAAGGAGGGAGAAAGAAAGGGAGTAGAATTAAACATTATAAATCAATGAGTAACATCCATAACCCTGAAGTGCCTGTTGTAAACAATACAAAACAACGGCCTAATTTTTATAAGTGTAATTTATGACAAGCAATTCCTTCCAAATGAGAGAATTTAAAAGGAAAAAAACGTCACTTATTAGAATATCATTAATTCAATCAGATGAGAACTAAGCCAGCCGTTGTTCCTAATGGTGGAAAATTTCATGGGAGCTAATTGCTCCTCTGTGGTGCCTCTCAGGGTGTCTGCATTGACGCCTGTTGGTGCTGGAGGGGAACCAGGCTGGAGGTGAGAGCGATGAGGGCACGGCCAGACCCTCAGCTCTGCCCAGCCCTTGGGACAGCCCTGGGTACCACCCTGCCTGGCTGGAAACCTGCTCCCAGGTGTGCAGCTGGCTATATCCCAGCATCTTCCAGCTCACTTTCTCTCCAGGGACTTCTCCAGAGCCTGGAGAAATATGTCCGTGTGATGATTCAGCCTCTTGGGCAGTGAGGGGATCAGGGTAATACCAGGTCAGCTAACTTCCAGCACAACCTGAGTACTGTGGGAAAGCCCAGGGTCCTTAACCTGTTTCCAAATTCAGGAGTGATGCCCATTCTGACAGTTGAGGGGTACTTTGCAGCTGCAGCTGCGCTGTGCAGCTCAACAAACCCTGCTGACATGGGAATTAAAACTCCTGTGGCAAGGAGATGCCATAAAGTCAACTCAGATAATCCTGCTGTTACCCCTGCCTGCCTCACTGCTCACCATCAACCAAATCTCCAACTGGTATTCCCCACCTTCAGTGCTCGAAGCTGGAAGACTAAAGCAGCAAACGGTACCATGGAGAAACAAATCCCGAACTGTTTTCCATGTTGTGCAAGCACAGAATAAGGAATGGCCTCTTTCCATCCCAAAGACCTTTCAGTGAGAAGAGCAAAGTGAGAGATGGAGAGAAAAAGGATGTTTTCACACAGACTATCATGCCAGGGATAAACCAGTGGTCTGGGAAGTTACTGTCCCAACTGTGGTTTAAATTAATCTGTTTTAATTTGTGCCACAGCACATTAGGAGAGCACATCACAGCACTTTGTACAGGGGATGGTGCAGAGCACCATCATCCTCTCCAAAAAAACATGTCCATTTACACTCTAGCAGGATTCAAGTGACATGGTTTGCAGAAGCAGGAATCAAACCCCAACTGAATTTCTAACCCAGAGCCTTGCTCACAAGAATGTCTTTGTGTTTATCCCCAGCATTTTCATGGCAAAGCTCATCTCTCCAGGCCTGCTGTTTGCCTTCAGGTGATTAACAGATGCCAGAGTGCTTGGGGATGGAAAGTTCCTCATATATAAATACATGGATCTAACAGAGATGTAATGAGACTGTAATTAATTAACGTTTGCAGAACACCGTGAGAGGCACAACGAAATGTGCTCACAAAATGCAAGGTATTAAGGCAGGAAAAGTATTATTGTTGGCACTCTGGGGAGCATTAGTGCAGCTCTTTGAGCTCTATCTTCTCACCTTCCCCGCTGTTTCACAATTGTTATTCCTCCCAAAGGGAAGTGGGGTGTGAAACCTGATGATTTGCTTGCCAGCAAACTGCTCCTTCATTACGGGAGGTAATGACAGAGCTGCGCGAGGACACGGAGCAGGGAGGGTGGTGCTGGGGCACAGAGTGCTGGGTGTGCAGAGCTCAGGTGCGTGGCAGGGCCTGGTCTTGACTGTGGGATAAACACACAGCTAGACCAGGGCTCTTCCACTTTAAAATTAATCCTCAGGAGAGCAAGAAATGCCTTACCAGGGACATTGCTGATCTTTGCCAGAGACATCTTCACTTCCAAATCAGCAAATCATCTTCAAGCAGCAAATTCAGCATCAAATTTTAGGGGTTTGGCCCTTCTGTCCCTGATCCCCTGTTTAATACTCGCAAGCTTCAGGCACTGCAAGTGATTTACATAGGTCCCTAAAGGTTGGACAGCCTCAGTACACAGAATACCAGAGTGATATGGGTTGGAAGAGATCTTAAAGCTCATCCAGTCCCACCCACTGCCTGGGGTAGGGACACCTTCCACTAGACCAGGTTTCTCTGAGCCCCATCCAGCCTGGCCTTGGACACTTCCAGGGATGGGACAGCCACAGCTTCTCTGTGCCAGGGCCTCACCCCACCCCCCTCCGCCCACAAGGGAAGAATTTCTTCCCAATATCTAACTTAGACCCACCCTCTTTTAGAATCTCTTACCCTTTTTTTTATAGTCAGATGTGACAATGGTTCAATACATGTCAGAAAGCTCTAGAGGTTGGGCATTATCTAAGCTGCTCCCACACATGCAAGTGCAAATATCAGGACTGCGCTAATCATGACTGACTATCAAGATGGGAGGAAAAAGTCTCTACAGACCGTTCAGCTGTACTGAGCCAGAGTCTGCCCTTGTGCAAATCATAGAAGCACATATATAGCAAAGTTAAGATTAAAGATTTCCTACAAACAGCTAAGACTAAATATTTGTTTCACCAGGAATATTTGGAGAGTGGATGAAAGCACTCTTAGCAGGTACATGGACACGTGCACCTTACACACATATACAAATACACACATAGATGCATTAACACTGAAGGTGGGGACAATTGTGACCTCTGGAGGACCTGGAAAGCAAAATAAATCTGTTTCCACTGTATCTTGGAGGGAAGGAACTGACACAGCAAGTTGCATTATAGACACTTCACAGATTGAGCAACGACATTTGTTTTTCTGGTAAGCTCTTAAATGCTTTGAAAGAGGTGAAACACGATCCATCTAAAACATGAGCTTAGAGTCATCAACTCTAAAGCCACCCTCTCAATTACACTCACAAACAGCATTTTCCTCCACAGAATTAGAAGCAGTCTCCATAATCCCTTGGCCATTGCAGCACAGCGATCCCACGCCTGCACGCAGGGCGGGGGATTACTTGGACGAGGGAACTGCACAGACATAATTCGAGATGACACCAGAAATGCTGCTAGCAAAAGAGGGAAGACTTTGCCACAAGAGATGCGCTGACCGCAGAGCCTGGTCACATCCCCTTGCTGGGTATCAGGGAGCTCCTCTGCCAGCTGATCACACTCTGCTGGCCCTCATCCCTGCCCTGCTATATTTGGGAGGGATAAAGTAGGAAGGCAAGGAGGAACCCGCCCAGACAAACTAAAGCATTCTGTGCTATCAAAGTCTTTACCAAGTTGCAAAGCCTTCAGTTCATCTTCCCAGCTCTGATAAGACAGGGCTTGGAGCAACCTGGTCTAGAGGAAGGAGTCCCTGCCCATGGCAAGGGGGTTGGAACTGGGTGGTCTTTAAGATCCCTTCCAACTCAAATTGTTCGAGGATTCTATATACTGGGAGGGAGCAGAGGAGCCCAACAGACATGGTCAGAGGACCAGGGAACATGAACTATGCAAAGAAATGGAAGAAACTAATTTCCACTGCTCCTCAATTTCAGACCATGAAGCTGCAAAAAAGCCAACACCACAACCTAGCTGCCAGAAGAAATCTCTGCCAGCCTGCCTGCCATGGCAAATGTTGCATGGGAAACCACAAACCCTAAGAGCTGCAAGAGCTTTGTGGCTGCCATAACTTCAATGATGGATTAGGATGTGTAACACTTGTGGAGGACACTTCGCTGCACCTGGCCAGCCTGGGACAGCAAAGTCACCCCCAATCCATGTCTGAACAAGCTTCATGGAGCCCTGCATGGCCAACTACACTTTTTACCTATGAACTACACCTTTTACCCATAAATTTCTCCTTCTCACACGGGTCTTGTGTCTCACCTACCCAAACAAGCCTGTCTTTGGCAGGCCAGCCCCAGGAGGGAGAGTGCAAGACAGCTTGATTGTCAATATCTAATCGTAATTTGTGATCCAGAAAGCTACTTACCTTAGGAATTGCTTAATAATGCACTTAGTGTGTGAAGTATTATCACTGCGTATAATTAAATACAGAGTTACAGGGAGGGAGATAAGGATCCTGTGCAAACGGACAAGGAGGAAGGTAATTGAGATTTGGGCTTCTGTTTTGCCAACTCCTCACCTAGATCACTGTGAATTGCCCCAACATGTGTGCCTGGAGAGAGAAGGACTTGGAAAGTGGGAAGGAAGAGGCGGGAAGTCACTCCTTCTTGCCATGTCCCCACTCCTCCATTTCCATGAACAGTGCCCACAAAATCCACAGTGTATTGGTTTGGCACGGCCTGGTTTTAGGTAGCGGGGGGCCCACAAAGATGGCTCCTGTGAGGAAGCTGATGGAGCCTTCCACCATGTCCAGCAGAGCCAATCCCTGATGGCTCTGAAGATGGACACGCTGCTGGCCAAAACTGGGCCAATGAGAGAGGCTGGAAACGGCTCTGTGACGACATATTTAAGAAAAAAATCAAAACAAAGTCTCAACATTTTGGGATTCTAGTCAGAGAAGAGGAGGAGGTGAGAACATGTGAGGGAAACAACATGGGGACACCAAGGTCCGTGGAGAAGGAGCGGCAGGAGGTGCTCCAGGCGCCGGAGCCGAGATTCCTCTGCAGGCCATGGTGAAGACCATGGTGGAGCAGGTTGTCCCCCTGCAGCCCATGGGGATCCACGGGGATGCAGAGATCCACCCGCAGCCCCTGGGGATCCACGGGGATGCAGAGATCCACCCGCAGCCCCTGGGGATCCACAGGGATGCAGAGATCCACCCGCAGCCCCTGGGCATCCACGGGGATGCAGAGATCCACCCCCAGCCCCTGGGGGAGGTGCTCACACAGGAGCGGGTGGATGCCTGGAGGAGGCTGTGATCCAGTGGAGGACCCGGTGGAAAGAGAGGGCCCTGCTCCCAGGCTGGAGCAGCCTGGCCTCGGAGGAGTGCACCCTGTGGAAGACAGACCCCCGGCGCAGCAGTTTTGGGAGGGCTGTGTGCCCGTGGGAGGGGCTCCCGCTGCAGCAGGGGCGGTGTGGCTGCTGCTGCTGAGAGTGGACCCACGCTGGAGAAGTTCACGGAGAACTGTCTCCCGTGGGAGGGACCCCACGGCCTCACAGGGGAAGGACTCCTCTCCCGGAGCAGCGGAAGGAAATCTCGGTGCTGAACTGACCAGACCCCCGTGCCCTGTCTCCTGCGCTGTGGGAGGGGCTGGGGGGAAAAGCTGGTCTAAGGGCTTATTTGACTTCTCATCATCCTCCTCTGATTCTGTTAGTAATAAATTCACTTAGCAACTTAAGTTGAGCCTGTTTTGCCCTTGAAGTGTTTCTCCCGGTCCTTATCTCACTCATGAAGCTTTTTTTACTTTTTTTTTTTCCCTTTTCCCTCCTCTGCCCAGCTGTGGCAGGGGAGGGTGAGCGAGTGGCTCTCGTGGGTGCCTGGCACCGGGCCGCTGTCAAACGACGACACACAGGAAGCCCTGGAGTGCAACGGGGAAGTTGGTGCACAGGAACAATGAAGCCCTGGGGTGTGAATTATTTAGTGCTGTGGAAGAACAATTAAGCTCTGTGAGGTATTTAGTCCAGCCCTATGGCAGATGGAAGTTGGAAAGCTCAGGCAAGGTGTGACACACAGAGGAGACGAGTCGTGCCCAACCTCCAGCAGCCCCAAATTGCTGCTTTGACTCAAGGGACAAAAAAAGTATCTGTTGTGATACTGAAAACACCCCGAGGATCTACACAGGGGGTTAGTGCCAACCTATAGTTGAGCATTTCACCCCCTTTGAGAAGGGGTGATGTAGAATCATAGAATGGTTTGGGTTGGAAGAGACCTTAAAGCCCATCCAGTCCCACCCCTCCCCTGGGCAGGGACACCTTCCACTATCCCAGGGTACTCCAAGCTCTGTCCAACCTGGCCTGCAGAAGCATTTTGAAAGCTACAGGATTGTTCACCTTTTCCTCACCCAAGGACACTGAAAGAATAAGCAAACAAAAAAGTCAAGGGAGGAGGAAAATGGTTCAAGACCCCTTGACAAGACAAGCAGTAAGTGAGCACCAGGCTTGTACAACAAATGCATCAAGGAACAAAACAAAGGTGTAAGACAGGAAGGAGAAAATATTTATTTGCCTTTTTTTCTAGAGTCCTTTTCCCTTTCAGGCAAATAATATTTATGCTGTGGGGTTTTGACAGTCCTCTGGAAAACACACAAAGCCTTTTTGTTCCCACTTGCCTCCCAGGTGGGAGGACCGGTGGAGCAGCTCTGAGGAATGAGGGTGAAAACCAACGACCCAGAGCCACTGTTTAAAGGGAGAAGAGGAAAAGGAGTGAGGAGCAGGGCAGGGGGGCCAAAGCTCTGCAAGGGAGGGAAGAGGAGAGTTTCAGAGCTAGGATTCCTGGACGTGTCCTTTCCAAACCAGTCCACTCTAATTCGGAACAGCATCCCATCCCTCCTGACTCCAAAGGATCTGCATTGCCTCAAAACCCACTCCTGAGCCACCAACTAAAATTTACCTACGAACATCACTGGGTCAGGATTTCACTTGCACAACGAATTCCTGGGAATTTTTAATGGTGGACTTTAAGCCCTGTTAAATCACAAGGATCTGCAGGAAATCTTGAGTGACGACGTTGGTTCCTTCCAACCAGGCATTTGGGACACGATAAATTTGGTCTGAACTTAAACTTCCTCCCACGGGGAGCTCAGCAAGCCAAAATGCACTTTTAAGACCAATTCAGTGTGATGTAATGGATATATGAGTAAAGTAGTGGGGTTTAGGTAAACCTTAATCCTTAATAAATTACAGATAATTCATATGTAAGGGGTTATAAAGACTGTCTAGATACTTCTAGTAACTAAATGGTTGAGTGAGAAGAGGAAAGAAGAGATGAGGAAACCAATTCAATGTAAATTTAAATAGGAGACCAGCTTAACAGCCCCTAGAAATGCTTATTATTTTGGGAAACGCTGGTCTGATAGAATTAAAATGCTCTGTTTGAAGAGGACAGGTTTTTAAAACATGGAAGAGTTTTGAGGTGGACAGAAGGAAATGAGGAACTGGCTTGAGATGAAGGTTTTTCCTTTTGTGGGGAAAATGAAAAGATGGAAAGCATTTTGAAGGGCTCAGATTGATCCTTTTTCAACATTTTGAGGCTTTTTCTACAGCAGTGGCTTTTAAGAAAGTTATAGCTAATGGCTTTGTCAGTAAAGCACTGACTTATCAGCAAGGATTTCTGCTTGAAAAAGGAAGCTTTTGGTGAAAAACCAGGGCTGTTAATATTGAGCATTCATTTTTTTTAAAAGGAAGTTTCAATTTTTTTTTTCCAGCTTGGTTGCTCAATAATTCTCAAATGCAACATAATTCAATTATCCCAGACTCCCGGCATTCCTTTACCAAGTGGGATGTCTAGAGCATAAATGGTCATGGGCTGTTTGCCCCAGCAAACACCCACTAAGGAAAGGTTTTCCAGTCATTAATCCACCTTAAAGTCCCTATGCACAGCAGCGGATTTACTGTAACCTGGGCAGGACATCACAAAGGGGTTTGCAGGATTTGGGATGTGCCACTCAACATTTGACTTTCACCCTTGGCATGTCAAGCACCCATCTGGGCCCACGAGGGCTTTGCCTCACTCGCGGCATCCGGAACCTGGAGTCTCTCCAGTGCCACTGAACCAGGTTGGTCTCCCCATCATTCTGCAGGAAAGTTGCTCCGAGGCACTGACCCATCTGAGACTGGCAGGAAAATAAGCACAGGATTTTCAAAAGCACCAGACTTTGCTTTCTGAACACGGTATCACACTCAAAATCCTGAAATAGTTTGTGCTGGAAGGGATCTTAAATCTCATCCAGTTCCATCCCCCTGCCATGGGCAGGGACACCTTCCACTATCCCAGGGTGCTCCAAGCTCCGTCCAGCCTGGCCTTGGGCACTGCCAGGGATCCAGGGACAGCCACAGCTGCTCTGGGCACCCTGTGCCAGGGCCTGCCCACCCTCCCAGGGAACAATTCCTTCCCAATATCCCATCCATCCCTGCCCTCTGGCACTGGGAAGCCGTTCCCTGTGTCCTGTCCCTCCAAGGCCCTTGTCCAAAGTCCATCGCCATCTCTCCTGGATCCCCTTCAGGCACTGGAAGGGGCTCTAAGTTCTCCCTGGAGCTTTCTCTTCTCCAGCCTGGACAATCCCAACCAGTCTCTGGACTCGCTGCAGCAGCTCCATGTCACCCTGCTGTTTGGGGTTGCAGAGCTGAATTCAGCAGGAGGTCTCCCCAGAGCAGATGGGCAGAATCCCCCCTCATGTGCTGCCCATGCTGTGGGATGAGTTCAAGTCATGGTCAGATTTCTGGGGTCACATGAAGTCTCTCACCCACCCAACACCCCACTCCTTCATGTTGCTTTCAAAATCTGCCCCTTTTCCTCATGTGTTAAAAATCACCTTCTTTCTTCCAGGCTGCCCCTCCTGCCACTGCCGGGGCTGGGGAACCCACCACCAACACAGACATCGACACTGCGAGGAAGGACAGCCAGCNTCTCTCCCCCTCCCTCCCTCTCAAAACTAATCTTTCATGGCCCGCCAGTACATTTTAGCAGGTGATGGATCTGGGGGCAGATAATTCTGCTTTCTGGTTAATTAATCCAGCGTTACAAGAGCAATGAGAGTCTAATGCCCAGTCCTAATCCCCCTGCAATAACATTGCATTCCGCCTTCCGAGGCAGGGCCACTTGTTGGGGTGCAACTGGGGTATTTTGGATCACAGAGGCTGCTGGTTCCTAGTGCCATTCCTGCTACTCATGCTTTATTAGCCATAATTTGATATGTTACCCACCCCGTACACTTGATCTAAGCCCAAAATATTGTTTTACAACATTAATTAAAAAGCATTGACACTGAATGCTTGGTTCACATGCTCCGATGTGATTTACGGGTTGTGTTTAATTATCTGACAACTGTGATTTACCACATCTACCTGGTAGGTACCATGTGGACTTAAATCAATTAATATTTGGTGGCTTTAGTGTACCTCGCTGGAGAAGGAGGGAGGGTATCTCACGAACACTAAACTCCAGACACATGGAAAAAAAAAAGATATTTCAGGCATCTAAACTGCAAACAAGATAATGTGACCTGGGCAGAGTCCCACAGCAGCTGTTTGTGGAGCATTGCTTTATTAAGGATCTTGGTGACTTTTCATGGAAGGTTTAACTAATTAGTTGAGTAGGCCTCCAATAAATGAGACACCAAGTTATGTTTAGCTTTAATTACACAGTAGCCCTGTTCAGTTGCTCAAAGTCAGACGTGTGCTTAACTGTTTTGCTGAATTAGGGTCAGTGTGAATACACAACTCCTGTAAGCATCTAGGAAGGTGTGCTGACATTCATTAGTGAATGCAGATTTGCAGCTGGGGAAAAAATACCCAGAAAAATAATGAAGAAAGAAAGCAGCTGGAGCCTTGGCTCAGAAGGGGCACTGTGAGAGGCACCTCCTGTTGTTGATCCGCGTCACTTTAACAGGATAACACTGAGATCTGGGGAGAGGGGCAGCTTGCTCTGGCATATGCCCTGGTGCAGTAAGATTTCCTGTTCCAGGAAGAGAAGGTTAGTGCAGAGGGCCTGGAAGGATGGAGAATTTTGCCAGGTGTCCTCTTACCAGCTTTGTCCCTTCACAGTCCTCCTCTTTGTCCCTCTCCTTCCCCTTTCCCACCTTGTCTCCACCACAGGCTCTATGTTCTCCCACTCACATTCTCTCCTGCTCCTATTTCCACCTCCAGTCCAGCCCTCTCCCTCCAGCACAGCAATTTTAAGTGCAGAGCTCTCTCACCTCAAACGCCAACTACTCCTTCCAGTGTAGCCTCCTCCATCTCACATTGCGAATAGCAATTTGCTCCTTCTGATTTTCACCCTCCACTTTCCTTCCCTGGGAGCCCTGGGAGCTTGTCAGAGCAAGTGGGTCACAACCAGTGTCATAACTCTGTCCTTTCTGCACCCAGCTGCAGGGATACCCTGTATCCTTCTTTTACACAGGTGTTGGGTCCTAAATCCAGCCAGGACAGAGGGAATGGGTTCCCCTCACCACTGCAGATAAATCTCTTCCTTGTCACTCCTCCACCCACTGTCTCCAAAGGACCCCTGTGCTGAACTAATCCATTCCCCCCTCCAGCACAAAGTCCCAGAACCCATTCCCAGTCTCCCTTATATTTATTCTCATGTTCCATTCTTTAGACTCAAATCTGTCCTGGATTTTCCTTTCCAGGTGATCTTTCCGGCTCCTCACCTTCCCTTTACTTTCAGCGGCTCTCACTTACCTTCTCTGCTTGATTTTTCCCAATTATTTTCCCCCAGTCCAAGCACACCCTAATTTATATCCCTTGTCCTTCCCAGCTCCCACCCATCCCCAGTTCCTTCTCATTAAAAACCTCCTTGAACACACTTTTGGCAATTGCTGCCCCAGCTCCTCTCTTCCCTCCTCTGCCATTTGCCCTCCTCTTCCTGACACAAAGTGTTTCAATCCCATTAGATCAACATTTCCCAAAACAAAGAGGGTCAGTATTCAGGTGGAAAATTGCTTTAAAAAATAAACATCTTTGCTCTCCAGATGAATACGTGTTACCAAATTTTTTCCCAGCTACTCTGTTTATATAACCTTGAAGCTGTTTTGTACAATCCTTTAGTTCTGACAGCTCAAGATTTGTTATGAACTAATATTTTAAAATCAAAATAACTCAGAGGTACAAGAGATTGTTACAGATCTCTCAGACAATCTGTTCAGGGAGAAGCAACATTTATAATTTATATTTTTTTAAGAGGAAAGGCTTTTCCTGGGTTACCTTGTCTTCAACTCTTGAGTAAAGCAAACCCACTCCCTTTCCATTTTATAGCCTTTAGGAAGTTGAAAATATACACGTGGATACACATGTATTGTCTTTCTACCTGGTGTTTCTATGTGAATAAAGGGCTTTGAGCCAAACCAAATCAGATAAAATCTTTCAGGAGCTTTTACGATGTCACATACTTGTGCAAATCGCCAGTGTGTTTATAGCAACAGGCACCACAACAGAGCTGTGCGCTCAGTCAGAGCAGGCAACCTCCTCCATCTGTTCTGTGCCTGTATTTACATGTGGCACCAGGCAAGACATCACCTGGCACAGCACAGAGGGGCTCAGAGGTGTGGGGAAATCAGTGCTCTTCACTCACCCCCTCCCTTGAGACCCCGAATGGGCCACGGACACGTCTGCAGGAACAGATGGAGTGGCACGGCTGTCACACAAGCCAAACATGATGGTTTAGGACAACAGGAAACTGCCTCAGGTTGTGCCAGGAGATGTTTAGGTAACATATTAGGAAACGTTTTTTCCCCAGAAGGGCTGGCCAGCCCTGGCACAGCTGCCCAGGGCAGTAGTGGACTCACCATCCTTGGAGTGATTTAAAGCTGTGTGGACGTTACACGTGGGGAGATCATTTAGTGGTGGGATTGGCAGCACTGGGGAGTGGTTGAGCTTGATGATCCAGAGATTTTTCCAATTAAATAATTCCATGATTCTATGTTTTTGCGTCCTTTTGTAGCAAACTGCTGGGCTGCTGCACCAATTCTTCCCTCTCTGTGTGCGGGAGAGCAAACAAGACTTAATCGTGTCACTAAAGGTGCTGTGAACTGTCAAAGACCTGGAAATCCTGGAGTGTAAGATCCAGCCCAAGAAGGAAATATTACTATGCATGATGGTGTGTAACCACCTTGGTGAGGAGTTGCCCAAGGCTGGTATGGAGAAATCATCTTTTAGATTGTGTTAAGAAAAAGGAGAAAAAGACCCTTCTTTTAGAATGCAAATGTTCCTACCAAAATAATTATTCCAGAATAGCTAATCTGATAAATAACCAAAACCAGACAACTTCTGTGTCCTGCAAGGATGGAGTTTCATGATTTTTGGGAATTCCTAGGCATGTTGTTGGCTGTTTTGCCAGACAGCACCTAAAATGGTGGTTTTCCACCAAGCTGGGCCAGACAGAAACATAAATAACATCTGCGAGGATGAGATGGAAGTGATTTATTTGAATTCTCTTTCATGGAAAATGGGCTGGAAGGATAAAGCCAAAACATTATAGCCATAGACACCTTCCTACCAACAGTGGGAATTTTACCCAATACATTGATTTCTTCAAGGAATAAATTACCTGCTCTAATGTTTCTGTTTGTTAATGGAAATTGCTTTCCAAGAAGCTGAGTAGAGTCTATTTTCTTCTCGAAGGACAAGTCCTTTCCCTTTTGCACATTTCAGCGAGGCAGGAGGTGGAACCTTCACCAGGGGTACGTGCTGCCAATGCAGATGTCTATCAACAGGTAAAATGAGTCCCCAGGCAGTGCAGGCTGATGGGAGCTCAGCTCTAGGCTTTAAAATGGGATGGAAAAGTGTCCGGATTGCATGGGGGAGCCTGGGAAAGACAAGCATGATTTATTGCACTAAATCACACAAATAAAGGCGAGTGAGTGACTCAAGCATGTGCTTGCCTTCGCAGGGGTCAGCACAGCAGAGAGGCACATCCCTCTTCCCACCTGGTGGAAAACTGCCCTGGGGGATCCTCCCAGGATCCAGTTGCTGATCTGGGGAACATCACTTTAAGCCAATTTATTTCATTTCCAGTCCCTTGGGATTCCAGATGAACAATCAAAGGGGTGAAAAGGGAAGCTCCACCCAAGTTTGTATTTCACGGGATGAGGCACATTATGAACTGACAGTGGAAGGAGCCTGAGGTGCCGATACAGAGCCCACATGAGCCCTGAGTTTTGATTAATTACCCCAGCAGAATTTTCTTTCTCTTGCCATTGAATTAACTGCCTGCACTGGGTGGAGGAGATTCTCCTGGCCGAGAGGAAAGGTGAGAAAGAACTCCAACCCCCCAGCCTGCAAACTCCTCTCCTACTGAAAAACCCTTTGCAAAAATAATTTTTGAAGGGCTCTGCCAAATGGGTTTTAAACAATAATTAGCTGGGGACGGGCTGTGAAGATGCAGAAGTGCCATTAAAAGGAGAAATGATTCACTCCGCCACCTTTGGGAGCAATGCTGTCCCAGTGTGGGAGGAGAGGAGAAAGCACCAAGAGCCCACTCGCCAAACCCCGCTCTCCTTACTCAGAGGAAATTTTTAAATTGCCACCCACACAAATTCAACCCCCTGTGACTCATTGCCACAGAGAATGAGATCAGCTTTAAAGCAACCGGAACTTGAACACAATAAAGGTTGTCTCCTAAGTTCTTCACTCACAGATGACACCTTGTCCAGATTTTCCCACCTACTGCAAGAGGTAGAAATGTTCTGATTTATTTACTTCTTCACTTCTCCCAGGAAACAAGTCTCTCGAGAGATCCCATGACTCTTAGAGCCAAGGATTTCTGGATAAACACCTATTCTCAACACACAGCAAAAAGAATCCCAGAGCTGGCAGAGGCCCTGTGTTGCGGGACCACTGCCCACATGGGAGCTCTGGGCTATGATCAGCTTCAACTCGGGATGCTTCACTCATTCCTGGCTCTCCTCCCACTGCTCCATTGCCAGCTCAAACCCGATGGTGGAGGACAGAGAGAGGATTTAACCCATGAACCAGCCTCCTACCAGCTGCTGTTGTAGAGCAGGGTCAGGCTATGCATCGAGGAACCGTCTCCATTTTGGACAAGAAAATAATTCCCAGAGGGATTCTGAAGCTCAGCTTCAAGCTTAGGGTGTCTCAACAGCTAGGTTGTTGGTTTGGGGGTTTTTTTTACATTACCCCTTTGGGCTCAGGGTTCTAATTACTTTTCATTAATTTTTTCTTTAATGATTTGAAAATATTTGAGTGACAGATCTTTTACTAAAACTTTGCTGTCAGAAAGCATCCAGGAGAGGGCAGGACTAGAGCTCCACTCAGGGTTTCCATGCCTCAGGGAAGCTTTTCCTGGCTCTCACCTGGCCTCTGAAGAGCAGAGGTTTGGTGTGCAGGCTTGGGGAAAGAGACAGAAAAACATGGTTGTCCCAAAAGTTTGGTAGGAAAATGAATGTCCAACACACCAGAGAGGGAAGTGGTGAGGCAAAGGAGAGATCCTTCAAGAGCTTCTTCCCATCCCTCCTCCCTGGCAGGAGAGCTGTGATCACGAAGGACATGGCGTGGGTAGCTGATGCCATATTCACCTTATTCCTTGTCCATGTGACCTTATTCCTTGTCCATGTGGTGACCACCTACACAAAGAGCTGTGTCCTCTCCTCCTGATCCCACGCTCCAAGCACCCGACCAAATCTGGGGGTGGTCATGTCTTGGAGCCTTCTTTTGGAGCATGGCTTTGCAGGAGTCATTTTTCCGTGCTTCCTTCTCTCCTCCTGCTTTGTCCATTGAGACCATGAGTTCTGTGGGACAAGAAATCTGCAATGGTCCCTCACTCCCAGTACCAAGTTAGTGCCATCATGGCATCTTCTGACGTGGACACTGCACAGAAAAGTCTGTGGAATATATTCCATGGGAGGTCAAATCAATGGCTCATGGATCTGATGCAAAATTAGGTTTTACCCATCAATCCTTTTTTAGTTCCTCGCCAACTGCATATTTCTTCAATTGTTCTTTAAAGATCATTCTAGCATGAGACTTGAAGCATTGGGGCCAGAACCTGAAATATTTCTGCTTAAAAAGGTCTCACCTGAGGTTGTTATTGGGTTGCTGCATGTCTTCTCCAACCTCTCCCATCTTCCACCGCACAGTCTGGCTGCAATTTCCAAGAAACTGAGCAAGAGAAATCCACCCACTGTTCCCAGCTCACCTCGCCCACCGACTGCTCTGTGCTGGAGCACACACTTGACATGGCCCCACTTCCCAGCCCTCCCGCTCTGATGTGGTTTTTGCCTAGCTAAGCCAATGTACACCCAATGGCTGTGGGAAAAGGTTAAAAAAAACTTAATTTGCTCTCTCTTGCCTATTCATGAAGCAATCCCAATTCTTTAATGCATTAAATGAGCCTGAAAGCCACAAGGAGCCACTATGAAAAGAGAGGAGACAGCACTTCAGATAGCACTTCAAATACTGGAGGTATTTGGTGGGTCAGGTTTTGGCAGAGGGGCATCACCAGCATCCAGGGTTGGCTGTGCCATCCCCCTGCTGCTCTTCTGCTGGAGCAGAAGAAGATTGAAAAAGGGGGAACTTCTGATTTTTGATTATGCTGCTGTGAGTCTCACTTTTCCTGAAACTGGATGCAGGGTCTGGTTGAGGCATAGGGCTAAGCCCCTTTCCTAGAGGCCTCCTATCTTTCAGGAGATCAGTTTTTTGGGAAGCCAATGTGCATCCTCAGTGCTGAAAGATATGAGCAGAAAGAAAATTTCCGCCTGACAAGCAGGGACCTCTCCGAAGTCCTGAGGCTGTCCCTGCCCCCATCACCATGCCAGGGGCTGCCAAGAAGCAGCTCTGTCTCACTTTCTTGCTCTTCAGTACGTGTTCTCAAATTGTTTTTTCCAAAGCAAAAATGATTATTGGGGCTTTTTCCTCCTTTATTTTGCTTGGCTGGGTCACCTCTGTTTATTGCTCATTCCCATGTTTATCTCTGCTCCCAAGCATTTGGAGACAGGCTCTGTGAGTGGGGAGTTCTGGACAGGCAGGATGTGGCACTACCTGCCGAGGCTCCACCTGAGACCCCAGATGGTGGGAAATATTCAGACAAAACAGCCAATTTCCTGTGAAGTTCCATTATTGTCATTACTACTAGTATAAATATTACTTTTATTCATACTGTTGTTATCTTGTACTGAAATACCCACTGTAGGATTTTTTCCCAACAGAAATAATATGTCTGTTTTTGAGGGGAACTCATGGACTAAGCAAGCAGTGGGGCAAAAACCACCTAAAAATGTCAGAGTGGGGTGAAGCAGTTGGATGGGAAGGAGGCTGGGAAGGAGCTGGGAGCAAGGTGGTACAAAGGTGCTTAGGCTGGAGGCTTTGAACTTGAGTGAGAGATGTCAGGGGAGAAATACAAATAGAGAGGGAGAGAAAATGGACGAGAAGTATTTTTCCTGCACCTTTGTTCACCCATAAAACCAGAGAAGCAGAGTCATGTACACCATGTGTGCCAAGGGAAAGGGGAGGAGAGAAAAACTGACAGCATTGCTGGCTCGACAAGATTCAGTAAAAAAACAAATGACCTTTTGTGCCGTCTGGGGAGAAACTCTTCCATCATCTTTATGAATTTCCACCTTTGGCAACAGCTAAATAGCCTTGCGTATCTACCATCAAGACACTAACAGCCATGCTATAAATCTTAACCCCAAACTATCATTATTTGCTGGAGAAAATGAATGGTTTGCTCTGCACATGAAAAAAAGAGCAAAGCTTCTGAAAGAGGAGACCCTTTCAGGCTGAGCGTCCTCCCTGGGCTCACTCCTACTTGTTGGTGGGATGAACAAGAGCTGTATGCTCAGCTCTTAGAAATATCCCTGGAAATGCACTATTTCATATCTCTTAAAACTGCTATTATCTTGATATTATCTGTCACTTGAAACAGTGAGTCAGGTTGGGAAACACTGGGCAGTCAAGTCTCAGCCACTCATCTGCAAAATGGAGTTAAGGAATAAACACTGGAGATTCTTGGGGTCCCATAAATTACAATAATTGGGGTTAAACACACTGATACAGTCAGAAGAAGTGCTCAAAGCTTTTGCCTTCCCCCTCTGCCCCATGGAGGACACAGCCCAGGTAGAGGTGGGAGCCAGTCCCCAGTGCCGGCTCTGGGGCAGCTGGAATGTGATTTAATTCCTCCCCTCTCATTACCACTTCCTGAACCCGGGTGCCTACAAGCCCCGAGGGACAGCAGGGGATGAGGGGAAACATTAGTTTCTTAACAAATTCTTGTGTCATCTTCTTGACAGCACCTATAAGCGCTGGATGACACTCAGGAATGATGTGGCTTAACCTCAAGGGTTCAAGCGAGGGAGCATTTCCCTTTGCCAAGGAGCAGCAGTAATCACTGGAGAAGAAATCCATTCCAGCTCTCCCTGCCAGCAGCCACCGAGTGCTTTGCTCATGTGGCAGGGACACACCTGGGGCTCCCTGCTCCCTGCAGGAGCTGTGCTACCTCTGGAGTACCAGTGATTTTGGAAGAGTGTCAGGATGGTTGGTCTCAATGAGCTTTTCCAACCTTAATGATTCCCTGATTCTCTATGTGTGGATGAAGGGGATATCATACATTCCCCAAAATTAGTACCTTTCCATGGAGGTGACATGACCGACTGTGGACACTCCCATAACCTGCTGCAAACGGGAAAGGAAAGGGCTTAAAGCACAGGGCAGGTGAGCTCCAGTGGAGGGACTCTGGAGCGCCGGCATTCCAGTGGGGTGCAGGCTGTGCACGCTGGAGGAGTTGGATGCAAAGGCCTTCCCCAGCACTCCCTTTCCACACTTGCTGTCTGGACATGAATAAAAAGCCACAGTATTATTAAATCCCAGGGATTAAAGGTTTAACATGACCAAGAAGAAGAAGCCTGGAGAGCATTAATTAATGTTTATATGTGGTTTCTACCTTCTCTTCCCTTTTTTTCCCACCCTTTGTCTGCCTCAAAATGGGAACAGCTTCTGCTGCCAAGGCCAGGCTTCACCAGTAAGACTCCTTCTCCTCTCCAAAACGTTTGTAACAATTCAATTCCCAGGCTCGTGATTCATGTGGCTTTCCCAGTGTTTATCTGCAATTACAGCTCCTGTTGTTCCCCAGCACTGGCCTTTCTTGTTCGTTATGTTCTCCACACGATGATTCCCAGCCCTGTCCCTCAGCCTGGGAAACCCACGGCATCGCTGCCTCCGCTGCTGGAGCACTCGCTTCTGCCCCTCCCTCTCCAAAACAGAGAGATAAAGAACTTCCCATGGATGTGGCGTCAAGAGCTGCAAATTCCCACCCTCAGTGGCTCTTCAGGAGCTGCTCTGTGTGACCCTGACCTTTCTTGGGAACATCTGCAGGTCAAGGCTATTCCTTGTTCATGGGAGGAACCTCTTGCAGGGAGGACAGAAGGTGGCACACGTAATCCCCAGCCAGATGCTCAGAAGGTATAAATGGCTCCCCATTGATTTATGTCAGCTGAAAATACAGCTTGACCACGTCTCTTGGTTCCTGTACAGCCCTGCGCTGTGCTGCTCTTGAACCCAGGAATTTTAGCTAAGCAAAAATTTCAAGTTACTGCAACAGGTGAAAAGAATGAGGGGCTGTTCCCTTCTCCTGCCCCGACGGAATGCATATTACCAGCTTAATTAAAAAAAACCCCAAACAAACCAGAAAACAACAACTCCCCCCAGATATACATTCCCCATCAGACTTATACTTGGATAAACATTTCTGGTTCCTGAAGAAATTTGAACCACAGAATATTCTGAGTTGGAAGGGGGCCCACAAGGAGCATCAGATCCAACTCTTAAGCAAATAGCCCATACTGGGATTGAACCTGCAGCCTTGGCATTTATTAGCACCGTGCTCTGACCAACTGAGCTAATGAACTTCATGAACCTGTCAGTGTTTTAGTTGTAAACTCCAGGCCTTGGGCACTGGGAATGCTGGAAACTGGGTGTTACAAGATAATGAAATTATAAATGAATCTGGTTTTTTTTCTGGAAACATCGATAGAAATGGGACGAGATACAAACCCCAATAATAACAGATGCTGCCTTCTCTGCATTTTCCATCATTCTAGTCTGCCCCATTTACAGATGTCTGTCCGTTCCCTCTTTTCCTCCTGCTGTTGATCCCAAAAACCTGATAGAGATGTGCCGTGCTGGGGGCTGAAGATGAGGAGCTCTGTGCCATCCGTTTCTCATCCTGGGCAGATTCACATATGGTGACACTGTGCCACGGGCCCGAAATGCTCCTTGCCTGTGATTTTGGCAATCCTGCTGCCTCTATTTATAAAGCAAGATTGCCAGGGAGGCACACCGGGAGCAAGCGTGATGCCAAGACAGCATTAAGCCTCTCATTGCAGCAATTCCAGGTGATTCTGCAGGAAAGAGGACTCATGGATCCCCTACCATAGGCAGCCAGGAGCTTGGGACTGGCCACAGACCCAGCTGAGAGCATCCATCAGCTCCTGGGAGTTATCCCATTCTTTTCCTAACGAGTCATTGTGATCCCAGCAGTGCTAGGCTGGGAGGCAACCTAACACCATGAGGGGGTACCAGTGTGATCCCCTCTTTTCATCTTCCTTAGAATACAAACACAGAATTAATTTTAACTAGAGGAAGTCTCTTAAGAAGAGAAATTTACCCTGAGTATCAATATTTCCAGTAATGGAAACTCCACCATACCCCAGGCACACTCTCCATGCTCAATTAGCCACGCTGTTAAAACGTCTCCATCATCCCTCTTCTCCATTAGGGAAAATCCAGTAGATTTAAAAATGAGATGCATGCCATTTCAGGTTTTAATGCAAAAAAAAAGAAAAAAAGTATAATGTTCATTAGGAAAAAAACCCTTCCTCAAAGACACGGTTCTCCGTAGGCTGCAATTGCAGCTCTTTGTGGTTGGAGCCCAAGAGGTGATGAACTCCCTGACAATAAGTGCCCTGCTTGGAGGGGACTTGGCACAGCCCAGCCCTGTGACAAAAGGTTCTGTGCAGCCTCAGCCATGATAATGCTGCCTCCATTCAAAACCCCTGAGCCTGAGCATGGGGGAATATTTCCAGATGGAATGGCTCCAACAGCAGGTGATTATTACCCAAGTAAGCGACCGCAGTGATTTCTCTGCTCTTTCCCCAAGTGAAAAACAAAGGCTCAGCACAACATCACCACTCACAGCCTGCTCAGTGAGATTACCTATTTTTACTGTGACATCTGTCAATACAATAAAGTACCAAGAGCTCTTGAAAAAAACCTCTGGATAAAAATTGATTTTTACTAATTATAAACCCCAGCAGGTACAGAGATGATAGGTTCAATTCTCCTCTCACCCACTGCCAGCACAAGGACACAGTGCCAGGTGAGGGAAGGAGGGCAGGACTGTGACCTGAAGGCACATGATGGGGTGCCCAGGGCATGTCCTTGTCCCCATCCTCAATGAGAAAGAAGCAGATCAGCACAGGAGGGAGGAGGGAGGGCGCACTGAGAGCCTAATGAGGCTGCAGGACTCCCTGCCACACGATGCTTCTGAAACCCAAGAGCCAAAGTGTAATTTCTGTGGATAATGATAGCTAGGGTCATTACAGCCAGGAGTGAGGAGCATTTGGAAGGCAGATACAGTGTCACGTACCAGGGTTGAGCCAGCTGCTGGAGGTCAGGAAAGGGAGGAGAGATTGCTCTGCATCTGTCTGAACTGCTCCTCGTATTCCCCTTGGCACCCAGTATGACACAGGCTGGACACACTGGAGTCTGCTGTTGGGACAGCCACTTTTCTGAACTACTCCCTATTGCTCCATATTCTCCATTCCCACAGAATGGTTTGGGTTGGAAGGGACCTTAAAACTCTCTCACTGAATCCCCTGCCCTTCCCCTGGACCACACTGTGGTAGTGTTCAGCTAAAAACAAACTCTAAGACATCTGCTTTTGCTAAAAATGCCCAGTGATCATCAATTTCCATGCAAGTCAAGGTCTGGTGGCTTCAGCTGTTAACTAGAAACCTTAAGGCAATTAAGAAAAGGATCTTAACTCTGTGTACAGTTAGTGGTGTCTCCAGAGAAGGATTCCCCCTCTGCAGGAGACAGGATAAGTTGTCTCCACGCTGGCCACAGATGGAAGGAGGTGGTCAGCTCAGACTTAACAGCAAACTTTAGGATGGTCAAAGTCAGGTGGGTTGAAGCCCATCCAAATGAAGAAATGTTTCAATCTGTTGTTGTGTAGTGTTGCCTAACAGACTATCAAAATGAGAATAAAAATATCTGCTTTAATTTAAAACAATAAAAGTGGACAAAAAGTTGATTTCCTCACCTTTGATTTGTCAGTCCTGAAAGGGCTCGTTTTTTGCACACCATAAAAGCAAAAAAAATTTGACAAAGTGAACCAACTACCAACCAAAACTGGAGGAGAAGCAAAATTGTGTAAATCATTGGCAACTTTCATCAAGAAATGATGACATTAAATCCATTAAATCCTGGTGAAATCCACTGGTATTGGCTCATTAGGCTCCAGAACATGACTGACAAGGCGATCTGGAGGTGAGTTATAGCAACACAGCAGTGGGACCTGAGGGACCTGACGTGGCTCAGACCCAAACTGGACAGCAAAGCCGATCGAGGCTGGGGGTGGAGATCCAGTCTCAGACATTAAGAGCTGGTGGCTTCAACCTGAACCTCTCCAACACTGAAGAGCAGCCCCACAGGAGCACTTGGGTGATTTTATTGACACCCAGCTTTGGGTGCCTTCCCCAGCTCACCCCCAATAGTAAACTCCACTCGACTGTGGGGTGTCGTGATCCAGCTCCAGACCTGAATTCTCCAGCTTGCTCCATCCTGCACCTGCTGAACTGCAGGTGGTAAAAAGACAGGCTGTTTTAGATTTCCCAGTGCACCAAAAGCACATAAATTTGGGAGAATTTATGAGAAACTCCAGTCAAAGCCTCTCAGAGGAATTAAAATACATTTCTTATGAGCAGCTGAACTCATGTCCTTACCCTTACTGCTCTCACAGAGGACCCCTGGGGCTTGCACTCCTGCCACTTTTGTCTTTGTTATTTTGCGAACTGTGTTTCATCTCTTTGTGCCTTTAGTTTCCATATCTATAAAATGGGCACTTCCCCTAACATAGAAGATCTGCATTAACTAAAGTTGCTAAAGCATTAAAATCATAGCCATGGAGTTCTTGTTGTCTTGATTTCAGCCTGTAAAGAGAGTAAAATCAAAGCAGATTGCTACAAAAAAAAGAAGCCTTTGTGTCTCATCTTCCTCCACAGATTGAGTTTCTAAGGTATGCTAAGAAACGAGACCCCATAGGGGTTAGTGGTGTCCATTTAAATCTCTCAAATACCTACACACAAATATTCCAAGTGCAGGAGGATTAACTCCAAATCTGAGTGGATTAGTCAAAAAGCTTCCACGGCAATGTGGAACTGCTGGAGAAAAATATATAAAATTGTCACTTTTGTCAGCTTTACAATACAACTTGATCCCCCCATGTATAATGAGCTGTAAGCCTGGCAATATCCCGGGATCAGGTGAAGAGGAAAATTTCACTTGGGAAAAAAACCAGTGGAATTCAGAGGATCAGAGCATCAGAGACATGAGAGCCAGGAAACCTGAGGCCACCTTGGTCCCTCACTCAACACCCCACAGTCCCCACCGGCTGCGCTCCTGGAGCCTGTCCAG
Source organism: Dicrurus megarhynchus (assembly GCA_013399195.1). Lineage (NCBI taxonomy): Eukaryota > Metazoa > Chordata > Aves > Passeriformes > Dicruridae > Dicrurus > Dicrurus megarhynchus. Next base: position 1,875,108 of record VXAD01000376.1, on the reverse strand, counting down.
CCCTTCTGCAAACCTATAGTCACACACACACACACACACAAATATATATTTATACACTCCCAAGGAATTAAATACAGCTCCGAAAGATTAGGCTGTGAAGGACATGATTAAACACATGAAATCACATGTGCAAACAGACAACCTCGCACCATTATTTGAAGGTTATATACATTACAAGGCTAAAAAAAAAAAGGGAGAAAATTCCCTTGCAAGAGGAACATGGAAAATACAGCAAGTACAGTCCTGCAGGACTTCCCTGGGCTAGGAGCCTGAAGGAGGGCAGAGATAACCACTTGTAAGAACCATGCACTGACCCACAGAATTAATATTAGGCTCCATGGGTGGAACAGGTGACCAAGGGAAAAGTCCATCTCTGACACAGAATCCCAGAATCCCAGAATGGTTTGGCTTGGAAGGGAATTAAAGCTCATTTCACCCCGCTGCCATGGGCAGGGACACTAGACCAGGTGGCTCCAAGCCCCATCCAGCCTGGCCTTGGACACTTCCAGGTGTGGGGCAGCCACAGCTGCTCTGGGCACCCTGTGCCAGGCCCTCACCCCCTTCACAGGGACGAATTCCTGTGAATCTACTGGCAGAAGAAAGAACACGCCACTCGGCACTTGTGGCAGCTCTGGGTCAGAAATATTAAAAGACAATAAGATTTTTTTTTCAAGATTATGAAGGGAGACCTGCTCCCAGGCTCCCATATCCAGGATTGCATTAGATCTGCAAAACTCTCCTGGCTTTTTATCTAAAATCTTCCCTGCCTGGAATTGGTTGTCAGTGCCTGCATGACTGGTCACAGCTTATTCATAGCCTTAATTAGCAGGTGTGTGACTGCCTGTTTAGCCACATTTTTAGATCTCTGGGCTCTTGCAAGCTGTCAGAAAAAAAAGGCATTATTTCAGGAAAAGTAGCACTGCAAAACAGAGTGACATTCGGTTTGACGTATGAGGATAAATTAAGGATGAGAATACATTAAAGAAAACTCTGAGCACCTTCGTCACATTCCTGTATTCAAGGAGAAACATAGCTGAGTTTCAGCTGATCTTGGCTTCTTCATTGACCTGGAGCAGTAAATTTTCCCCCCTTTTAGTGTTTAAATAGTTTGTCAGTGAATGATCCCATTCATAAACTGCTGGCGATGACAGTTCTGCAAAGCTAAATGGCACTTAACTGTGCAGCTAATAAATCTGCTACAAAAATAAACAGAGAGAACGAGAGGTAAAAAAAAGATTAACAATGGCAGAGGGCTAAAAAGAAAAAAATTTTAAAAACCCCACTGGCAGGTATGAAAGGACATTGTCATTAAAACTGTTTGGAATGGTATTGAGCACCATTGCTCCCATTTCCCTCCCTGTTTGCCTGACCTTTGAATTCTCACAAGAAACAGGGCTGGGCTGATGTCTGGGAACTCTGTATTTGGTAAGACAAACTTGCTGTGAACGGTGCAGATCCATCTCTCCACGCAAGTATCCCCATCCACTGGCACCTCCTGGCTTAGACAAAGAGCATCGCCACGCTCGTGGAAAGCAAAATTTGCATTTATGAAATGGCAGCCCTGATTCCATATAGGAAGAATGAATGCAAATCCTCAAATTGTTGAAAGCAGGACTCAGGGAGGGAAATTCAGGCAGAAAATTTGGAACTACAACATTCCTGTAAAAAACCACTCTCATGTCACAAACAAGATGATTTATCACAGAACCCCCAGAGCAAAGGTTTTAATAAACCAACTTAGCATGAAAAATTGCCACCTATATTTAAGAACTGGGAAGAAAATTTGATATAACAGACTTTAACATCTTAGGAAAATAAAGCAGAAGAGATACAGGGAAATGGGATAATGTGAAAAGATGTTTGCTGTGGCTAATCTCTTTTCAATAAGGTAATGGATTTTCTAGATGACGGAAATGTCATCCACCAGCAATTTGTATGGATTCTCCAATTCTGCAAAGGGAATTAGTATCTTCACTGACAAAAGCAGGGTTTATACGAGAGGGTCCAGAGGTGGTTGGAGATAAAAGGAAAATGTGTTCAGACAGAGGCAAGTGGGCTCAAGGAAGTTTATTAACTTCCAACAACTTAGAGTTGTTTGGGATTCCAGCTGAGATTAATTTTATATAAGTTTTTAATTAAAACCCTGGGCAGTAAAAGCAGAGTTGAGCCATCAAAGTTTGCTGATGACAAAAAGCTGAGTCAGATTGCCATTACCAAAGGAATTGTACAACCTGCAGGAAAACAGGAGATTCAAGGATGAGATACGGCAGAAGCAAACCATGTGGAAGCAAACCACTGAATTATTAAATGAGGTCTCTGGCTACCAAAATCAAGTGTCCCACCTTAAAAAACCCCACAATTTTAACTCCAAAATGAGCCAGATGAGATATCTGGGATGGAGGTGGTGCTGCTGTAAGACTTTCACTACAGCAACATGTATGGTTTTCATCACCTGTGTTCAAGAGAGATAAATCCAGCCTGGAACAGAAACAGCAAAAGGATATGGGAATGATCCTGGGAAGGAGATTATCTCATGGGACAAGCGTCCAAGAGCCTGACAGGATGAAGATTGCATGGAGATCTGATCCCCAGCTTTAAATACCTGAGGAGAGAAGCAGCAGAGATGGAGAACTGCTTGTGGCAGTGGACAATGCCAGGAAAAAAAAAAGCCACGAAATGGGACACACAGAGGCCTCAACAGAAAATTTAATGAAGGGCTGCCACAGGAACTGGCCTCTGCCACAGCTTTCCAAGAGGAGTGGAAACCTAAAAACCCCTCCATTTGTTTTTATCAGAGACAGGAATATTTATGAAAGAGAAAGTATGAACAAACATGGAATTGCAACAACCTGGTCTTGTAACCCAAACAACCCTGCTAATCCTGGCTTTTATCTCCTGCCATGATCCCAGCTTGAGAAGGCACCCCCAGCACTACCTGTACAGAACCTGCACAGGGAAAAGGGGAATATTTGTGTCCTGTTTCACAAGCACCCATTTCCTGCTCTGCTGTTATTGTAACTACACCGGGTTGAATCAATGTAAGCTGTTAGGAAGAACAAGCAGGAAATGAAACTGATCAAAATAGGATCCTCTGAAGAGGACACCCGGCTCTGGGAAGCACTTAGGGAGCATCAATGGTTTGGCAACGCTCCCCTGTTCACCTGCTCCAGATTTATTGTGCACAACTAGAGCTCAGTTTCTTTGCTAAGAGCAGATCTTGAAAAAGAGCTAAAATGTAGAAAGCTTTGGGTTTCTGAAAGGAAGAAAAGCATCCTGCCTTTGCAGGCAAGGGGCTGGATGTGCAGTAACTCCTGATTTTGGGGGACCAGGGCTACGGGAGAAGTGTGTGACACGCTCCAAGGAGCTCGGCACCTTCAGAGGGAGCATTATTTGCTGCTTCAAAATCAGCATTTCTTCCAAAATGTCTCAAATTCAGACTTTGAAACCTTATCTTGGCCCTTGTTCTGGGCCCATGTCCCACTCAAGGTGCCTGGAGTGCTGAGTAAATCACGAAATCTCACTCTGCTGCCTTGGGCTCCCAAATTGCTGCTGAAGGAGATGGGTTCCATGCTGTACCTGAAAGGTCAGCACGGCTGGCCTGATCCAGCCCAGGGCTGGGAGCCAAGGAGCTGACCGTTCCTTGGGAAGGGTGTAGGGACTGTTCCACAGCTTCTAATCAGTTCCTATCAAGGGGAGGATAAAGTTCAGGGGTTTTCGCTTATCCCAGGGTGGTAACATGGCACAAGGAGAGGGGCAGGGCCTGGGGAAGGGGAACAATGAACCTCAGATTTAGCAGGTAAAGAACTGGCTGATGCTTCAAAAATGAGCTGTTCCCTCTCTCCTGGCAAGAGCTTGGAACAAATGCCAAGCCATCCTCTGCTCTCTGACATCTTCATCTCACTGCGCAAGACGGTGACTTTTCACTGCAGGAACGGATCTAATTATTACCTCAGGGGTAAATATTCACTGAGGCACAGGGAGAATAAGGCAGGTAACTCCCAGTCTGGGCTTCTAATCCCATTATCAGGAATTATTATCAGCATCATTATCTTAAATAACACAAAATGAAACACAGGGGGGAAAATGCCATTGTCTTTCCAGTAATGAAAATCATGGACAGGAGAGGAAATAATTTCTCTGAGTCATGCTCCCCACCCAAATAACAGAAATATCTCCATGTGGAGGAGCAGGTGACGTTATGGATTAGCTGCTGTTAATTTTCACCATGAAGCAGCTTCTGTGTGCAAATCCCAGCACGGAATGCTGCTGTTCCTCCTGAGGTGGCCCAGACTCCAGAGCTTTGTTCTCTTTGAGGTTTGCAGAGAGCTGATGCTCTGCACTCCTTGTTTGGCAGGGATCAATCCTCTGAGACTGAAGGCATGCTTCCCAATCCTCCCACACCAATCCAGGGATGGGCACAGCACAGGAAAAAGAAAGCAATTGTTCTGGATGTGGAAAACAGCCCTGGTGTGGCAGTCTGTGGTTTGGGAGCACACCCGGGTGTCTGCTGCTCTAAACCCGGCAGCACTGGTGGATCACAGCTCTGGGAATCCCAGGAGGTGCAATTTCCCAGCTGCCAAAGGACCTCCTGTGCGAGCAACATTGATCAGGAAGTATCCAAGGTAGGAAGGGTGGGAAGAGAGACAGAATGAAGGGCTATCCAAAGGTCCATAAGAAGAGGGAAATTCCCATCCCTCCTGGCAGGACCTTGGACCCAGGGCACCAAGGACAGGGATGGATGATGGAGGAGAAGTGTCTCCTCACTGATCTGGTTCCACCATCTCTCAGAAGAATCACTGTGAGCAAGAACTCCCAGCCTGTGACCTACTTGTGCATTTATCACTTTTAATCCACCACTTTCAGCTTGTTTGCTCCTCGTTGAGCTACCAGATCTATAGGAGAATCTGAATTTTCCAGAGGCACCAGGAAAGTGCACAGGGAGCTCTGTGACCTGGCTTTACAAATAACCCCCCTCCCTCAATGTTGGCTTGCTAAAAAGTTCTTGAAAGCCACAAAAATCTGCAGGGTTTGTATCCTGCCTCAAGGATGCCTCAAGGATGGAGCCCTCCTGTTTTCATGACAGTTTACTCCTGTTTTTCCCATTACTTTTATAAGAGTTGGCGTAAGTAAGAGTACTACTATGGCATTGTAATGACAAGGTGACACTGCTGGAACAGCCACCCAAGGTGGGAGAGGAAGGAATGCTGCTGAAAGCTTTCTCACAGTGAGTTCCTTCTAGCATAAATAGCAGGACCTGACTGATTTCAGACAGTTCTCAGACCTGCTTTCACTTAATTCCTTTTCTGCAGCAGCCTCTGTGACACCTTGTGGGGCTTCAGGGTCCCTTGTACTCTTTGTCCTCACCAAACCCACCTGAGCTCATCATGGTCTGCAAGGATCAGCGTCAGACCTGGGTATTGCAGCTCTGATATAACTAATGAAGGTTTTGCTTCGGCTTAAGTGAGAGCTGGCTTTGGTGTGGTGAGAAGGGTGAAGTCTGAAGGGTCCAGGAAATTGGAACCTTCTCCACCTGACAAGGCTGACTCCTGCTTGGGAAGGACATCAATGGTCCATGTGGGAAGCACAGAAGGCCTGAAATATTTCGCTATTGGTTCCTTTGGTTTATGCAAATATTAGAAGCATTTGCCCAAGGGGTACCATCATTTCCTCTGCTTTTGTTAGCACTCGTCAGCCTCTGCCACCTTCTTCCCCAGGAAATTTTGGCTCCTGAAATTTCTCCTCGATAAATTTGTTCCTCAGTAATCTCTGGAGGGAAAGTCCCCACTCCCACCTGCGTGCAGGAGGCAGGCTGTCTGTGATTTCAGGAACTTCTTCTAGTGAGTAACACTTTCTATTACTCTCAATTGTTTGACAAAACAGGAGCTCCAGTGTTTCCAGCAGTGAAGGGACCTGTCAGAGCAGCCTGCAGGGGGTTCCCTGTCCATTGGCAGCTGTCCACACCTCTCCCTTTGGGACAGGATCATTTTACCCATGGATCCCAGCAAGTCCAGAGGCTTCCTTTCGAGCTGTGACTATAAGTGCATCGGGACACTATGTTCAAGGAGGTTTATAATACAGGAAGGGGCTGGAATTAGTGGGGAAAGCCTAGAAACCACAGGGTGTCTGGTTTAAACAAAAACAACAACCAGACTAGATCTATTTCTGCCAGGGAAAAATATATTTAGATTTTAGGGTTCAAATCCCTGCATTGAAAATCACCCTCATGAACATTAACTTCAGGACTTCAAGGTCAAAGGCTTGTACCCAGTTGTGGATTCCTAAACACAAGACAAGGGACAAGTTGGGGGTTTTTTTTAGCCTGTTTTTAGATTGTAATCGAAACCAAATATCACTAATTTAAGATATTTAAATTGCAGCCAAAATATAATATTGGAAAGCTACTGTGCTCCAAAGATTGATGCCCCCAAACCACCTATTCTTCAGTTTACAATAAAACCTGATAAATCCTACCTGGCAGAACCAGACCTTGGGAAGAAAGAGGAGCGAGGTTCTTATAGGATATTCATGCCCAATATCTAAGATTCTACAGGATCTAGACTTCACCAAACCTCTGCCTTTGTCAAGATTTGGGCCCAAATTCTGTATCGTAGCTTAAGTCTAATCCAAGAACTGTTCTTTACCCAGCTATATTTTAATTTGTACTGCATAAAAGGAAACTTATGAAAAACCTGTCATTCATCATCCTTGCACATATAACCACAGAAAAATACCTCTTTACAGAACTAGAGCTTCATCTGTCCAAAAAAAAAAGAGGTTGACTTTTCACCAGGATAATTTTTCTTCCTAGCTTTTATTTTCCATGTAGGTTGATGCAGTTAAGCTCTTCCCCTTTGCTTTTTCTTTCAGCTCCTTCTTCTCTCCTCTTCTTTTCAGTCCATTCTTTCGTACTGTCCTTTCCCATTTTGCTGCTGAGGAAAGATGATCGAAAGGGGGAAAACTGAAAACCCACCCAAACACCAAATTTCTTTGTACTGGCCTGAAGTTAAATGAATGAAGACTATTTTTTTCCTTATTCATCCTTGCTGGGACCTCGGGGAACCATCCTGCAGGATGAGCTCAGTGCTTTGCAAAATTATCTCAGCAGTGGGTACAATAAAAGGTGGGTCCCAGCCAGAACCCCGGATATGAGCACTTCCCATCCCTGCAGGGGAGTTGGGATTTCGACATCGGGGCTTGTTCCCTTCTGTCAGGACTGGAAGCCAAATACCCCTGAACATCATCAGGGCTCAATCCCAAAGGCTCTTGTCTCCGGTCAGATTTCTGGGATGAGCAAGCAGCAGTCCTGGGACAGGAGATCCTGGGAGGCACAACAGTCAAGAGACTTTTAAGGGAATGAAACCATCTCCAGGGCTGGCCCAAAGGCCCCCAGGTAGCCCTTGGCTGTCACTGGGGGTGAGGATGAGACTGTTTGTGCAGATTCCCTCAGGGAGCAGCTCCCTGTGGTTCACCTCAGGTGCCAGAAGTCAGGCTTGTGCTGTTCTTCTGGGTCTTAGGAGCACAAGGCAAACACAACTTTCAGCCCACAGCCCCTGATAAGGGCTAAATCCCAACCCAGCCTTCAAACCCAACTCAGCTCAGCCCAAGGGCAGTGGAAGAGTCACTCAGTTCTTGGCCTTTCAGTGACCAGACCAAAAATAAGCCCAAAGCAGGAAAAACCTTAAAGCAAGAGGAAAAGGAGCACTTGCCTCCGTAGAGCAGCTGGGATCCCTATGTTTAGTCCTACCAGAATTTGTAATTTTACTCCAGTTGCAGACATAACATGGAACAGACAACAAGAATGAAAGGATTTGGCCAACAAGTAATTCCATGATTTCCCCATTTCTTCCCTGCTGTTTTCCCTCCATCCAAGCACACGTTCTGAATGTGCTTTCCATGATCACTCAAGAGATTACCAGTGAAAGTCATTCAGTACAAGCAGCAGCAGAGAGCATTTTGAGAGCTAATTCTGCACTTAAATAATCACGTTGAAAAATAAGATGTTAAGATTGCTCGTCAGCCAAAAGAGGAACAAAAACATCTTCATTGCCTTATGGACTCATTAAAAACTAGCCCAGACAGTAAGAGAATTGCATTTTTACCCAGATTGACTCATAAGTGATTAGAATGGGATTAACAAGGGGGAAAAAAATTTAAAAAATCACTGGAACTGTTCCCACTGTAAAGTGGGGCTGAGTCAGAAACAATTATTTTCATCTGGGAAGTGGGAAATGTCATTTCGTAAAACTTACTTTACCCTTTGTTGGAAGATGGCCAGCTTTGCTTTCCTTGGGACTTCGAAACCTCTCATTAAAATTTTTGGAAATTTTGTATTCTCATATTTATCAATTTCATAGGACAGCAAAGAAACACCACACACCACTTCCTATCTCAGGGCAAGAAAGGGATATTTTTTCATGTTTCTACTTTTCTTTCCCCACCCTGTTATGCACATCTATCAGAATTCCTCAAGTTGGACAAATCCACTGGGTACCAAATGCAAAAAAACCCAGCAAATGCATCTGCATTGTCCATTTTATGAAAAACCTTTTGGTTGAAGAAAATACTGAAGTTTCCAAATGCTGTGCTTACAGTACATCTCTGATTGCTTGGGGTTTTTTTTTCAATTAAAGAAGTCCCAGGACGGTTTGGGTTGGAAGGGACCTTAGAGCTCATCCAGTGCCACCCCTGCCATGAGCAGGGACACCTTCCACTATCCCAGGTTGCTTCAAGCCCCGTCCAGCCGGGTCTGGAAGAGAACAGATTCATTACAAAATATTTCACTTTGACTCAGACAAGTTGAAATATCTTTGATGCCTTCCCTGACAGTCAGCTTTTTGTTTCTAGAATGATCTGCACACAAAATTTGATTTAATCAGCTGTTCAGGCTTACAAATCAGCTAAGTAGAAACTCTTGCAGAGTTTTTTTGCAACCTGATGGTGAAACTCATTATTAGACAAATGATTTCCAGTCAATTGCTCTCTTCACTCTCCCTGAGTACTGTGGCACTTAAGACTTGTGGAAACATCTTCTGCACAGATAAGAGTGCTGATGCCACTATCCAAGAACAATAGAGGCTGATTACAGATTTCATAGACAATCTAATCTAATTCCTGTATAAACAGGCCATAGGCCTTTTTAAATTAAATGCCATTTCTAGTCCAATAGATACGGTTGAACTACAGTACAATTCTGGAAAGAAGAGGAAAAAAAAAGACATCCACAGATAAAGAATGTGCAACAACTCAGACATTGTATCATAGCTCCAGACAAGCAGCAAAATCCTGCCTCGGCACCTTTGCCTCTCACTGGGGCTGTGTCACGAGCATGTCAGGGCTCTGTGGAAGGAAAAATGTTCAAAGACAACTAAATTTTGATGCATTTAATGGCAGAGGAAACACTTTGTAGCTCACAGCCTGCATTTCCAACACAACAGGCAAGAGGGAAATGTTTCATCCCATTTCTAGCTCACTGTGACACAGAAAAAAGGAGCTAAAAGGTAACAGATACCTGGAATTTTCCAAGTTCCTTGCAAATGAGTGTTGCCCAGTTCTGGTAAATTTGGTTTAGGTTTAGGTGCAAACCTGTGGATGCACTTAAACCAGTGGCTGCCTTTTCCAAGTTGATTACTGTGTATTGGACACACAGGGAGTGGAGCATGTCCCACCTTGGCTTGGCTAAAGCTGGAGTTTCACCACATGAAACTGTAATCTCTGTCTCACACACTGTAAATACACACGGAGAGTAGCACAGAGAGAATTACCTGGAGAGCATTTCTCTATTAAGCCATTTCAAAAATCAGTCCCCAGGCAGGACTATACAGATTCATTTCTTCAAGGAGTTACCCACATTTTATAACACTAGCACTGTTCTAGGACAGGATGTCCCACAAACATCACTTTGGCTTATATGACTTGTTTATTTTTGCCTTTCTGAAAGCCATTTTCAAGTTTTAAAGCACATCTTCAGTCACTGACAGGATGGAGAACAAACAACGGGAAGGGTTTGATGCATGGCAGCCATGGAAAAGAATCTTGCCAGGCTGGGACACTCATCCATGAAAATAAACTGCACAAATCCTTTACCAAATACCTATTTTAAGTTACCTGATGCAACACAGAGCTAATGCAGAGCTGGAATCAGACACTTCCAAACACCACTGAGCAAGAAACTGAGGGGAAAAAGAATCCCTTTTCCCCCACTCAACACTGGTTGGATAAGCAGTTTGAGATCTGTGTGTGCATCCTTGCCACCCCAAAAAGGGGATATTCAGAAATCATCTTCACAGGGCCACAAAGAGCCACTAAATGTCAGTCCAAAACTGGAGGAGGTGACGAGTGCCCTCGTTCTGACACATTCACCCAGTGACAAGGTGGCATTTACAACACCCTCACCTCCCTTAGCAAGTGCTACAAATAGTTTACACAGAGCCTGTTGTGCAGTGATGTTAAGGAAAATCTGATGACTTCCATTTTCTCCAGATTTTGTTGCAATAGAAAAACCCATTCCAGAAAAGCCCCTGCCTGATGTTCTGAAACGAGAATCTCTGGAAGAGAAACAACAGCAACGACAGTTTGATTTATACATTTTATTTTTAATTAAAAAATAAAAGTTATCTTAATACATCTCTTGCAGCCTTTGGGCAAAATGCACCCTTAGCAAGATTCTATGAAACATGATGCAGATCTTTTCTTGGCACATCTTAAACAAATGCCAACTTCCTGCAGCAACTTTGGAAATCCATCATTTCCCCCAAACCCTGAATATAAATGGTTCATTTAAAAAATCCCTACAAAAATTAGAAGTGGGCCCAAAGAAAAAGTCCCAGATCCAAGCATGCCAAAGCTTTTGGAGCAGACTTATATCCAAATGCTCATCTCATTCCAAGTTTTATCCCTGACCACTGCAAATTCAGACACAGCACCCAAACAACCCAAGGAGAGGTAATTGGAGCTGACCCAGGTATGGATCTCCCTTCAGAAGCTTTGATCTTAACTGGGCCAAAGCAAACCTGGGGGTTTGAACCATTTCCTAAAATGGTGTAAGTCGGGCCCATCCCTAACAGAATGAAGTGCTGGTTACAAGAGGAAACGGTGCTGTCAGAGCTCCCATTCCTCGGCTGTCCCTGAGCTGAGCCCAGGACAAGCTCTTTGTCCACTGGCACCACACAAGGCAAGGATAAAGCCAAGGGAACACACACTGACCCCCCAGCACAGCCACACACCTGCCTCCCACTGCCTGGGAGAGCTCTGGGCTTCTCAAGGAGCTGTCTTGGGGTTCTAGGCGTGGTTTTCCCTGGACACACGTCCCGACCGAAGGCGCAGGCACCCACCAGAGGAACAGGCTGGCACCACTCCCAAGGGATGTCTTTGTTCCATCTGGCCCGTGATGGCTGAGTCCCAAAGGCACAAAGTGACCAATCTTTAGACTTATACACAAGGTCTACATATATAAATATATATATATAAATATATATATATATATATATATCTACACACACACCATTACATACATATTTAAATATATATATACACATATATATATATATTTGGTTTTGGTTTTTCTCTTTTATCTTTTTTTTGCTTTTCTTTTCCTCTCCTTTCTCTCCCTTTTAACTTAATGGTGTAGTCTCCTCTGAGGAAGGCTCTGGTATATGTTCTGGAGACTTCTCTGTCTCCAAAGGGACTTCTTCTGGCTTCTCCTCTGTCAGTTTTGGCTCCTCGGAGGCTTGAGATCCCTCCAGCTCCTGACTCTGAGCCTGGCTGTTCATTTTCTCCTCTGCTTCGATCTCTTCTGAGGTGGGAATGGAGTTTTTCTTTGGACGGCCTTTGGGCTTTGTTGGAGCTTCCTGTCCACCCTTCAACACCTGGAGCAAAGAGATGACCCGTCAGGATCCTGAACTCTGCTGGTCTCAGACATTCTGTTCCTGTGTCTAATTCTCTCTCTTTTCATACCATCCCTGCAGCAACAAGACACTCCAGCCAAGGATCTGTATACAAGCTAATCCCAAATTTGTTTGAAGTGACAGTAACTTCTGCAGGTGCCACGTACATCCAAAGGAACAGTCTAGAACTGCATCTCCTCTCCCAGATCAGAAAACATGAGCACCTCCACTAGATAATGTCACATCATCATGTTCCCACCAGCACTTACTGGGTGGTTGTCCTTTATAAAGAGCATTTTAACTGGAAAAGGACCATGAAGATGAGAATAAGTGAAAGGTGAAAGGAAGATATGAGAAGCAAAAAATAATGATATCAGCACTCAAAACTGCTCTGTTTCCATAGAGCAACACAGTCTTTTTTGTCTATGCGCAGAACCAATCCCAGAAGCATTGAGATCACACGAATGCCAAAAATGCAGAAGGAGATATTTTGGTTCTTCCCTCAGTTCTATTCTCATTTCTTTCACCCCTTTGCTTTGTTCTCCTCCTACTGCCTTTGATCCCCTCTAGCCCACCACATATGCTGCAGTATGAACACTTAAAAAAAAGAGACCATCTCTGTGAAAAGTGATCAGGAATAAAACAAATTTTGGTATAAATAGACAAGTCACTCCACTATGTTCAGCTTCCAAATCTGTTCTTTGCAATCAGTTTTTAAGAGCCATGGAGAAATGACAAGGACCCACTCACCATTTTCTTCCACTTCATCCTACGGTTCTGGTACCACGTCTTCACCTGGAGCTGAGTCAGCCCCAAGGATTGGGCTAAGTCGAGCCTGGGAGACAAACCAGATAACAAAATGAGTTTACAGAAGCCAAGAGGAGCTCACGTGCCAGGTCCAGGCAGTCCAACACTTTAAGAGCATTCAGCAGTGTCTCTCTGATCAGTTGTTTTGACAACAGTCACACCAAAGTGGTAAAAACCATGAATTTAGGATGCAAGGACAGATGCTCCTATGGAAGATGCAGGTGTTTGCAAGATCTCTATTTTCTTTTCTCTTCCTAGAAGTGGCAGGATTTCTCTGCCCTCTTGGAAACATGAACCTGCTGCACTCCCACTGCTGACACTCCATGTTTGTCCATGAATTAGGAGCTACTAGTACAACACATCTGTGAAAAACAGGTCTCTGGTGTCTGAAACAAACACGTAGGAACAGACACCCAGCATCAGCCTGCCCTTGAAAGTGCTACTCTTTGTATCATATTTCTTCTTCACTACCTTCAGAATGGGGATCATGGTACTCGCCCATTTCTCATGGAGTAGTAGTACATCTAAATCTATTAATTTCATATACATTCTGCTATTTAGGCAATTTAGGCTTCTAATTTGCATGTTTAGCTGCAGGGTATATGTAGCAGACAGCCCTGATTCATCCTCTACAAATCTCCAATCCATGCAAGTTCATGTGAACCCATTCATTATTTCTGTATTAAAGCCCAGGATATGAAGCAAATGGGGCTCAGAGTAGCTCCTGATCCTTCCCCACAGGTGATAGCACCGTGCATCTGGCAGTTTTGCAATGGAGTTGCACAAGGGATGGAGTTGGAAATCCTCAGCCACGCTGGGAAAGTGCCCCTCAGAGTCATGCAAGTCCTGCAGGTGGGACAACTCCAACTCAGAGCCACATTCCACACTGTTCTGGATTCTCTGTCTTTTTGGCAAATATCTCCTTGCCTTTGGATGGGGGAACACATTTGTCAAGGCCAAGTTTTTCATAATAAAACCTTGGTTACAGCTGGGCTCCTTGGGCAACCAGATTTGCATTTGCAAACACCCACATACCCCACACCAGCTCTCTGGGCTCCACTGCACACTCAAGGATTCATGCTTCTCCCCAGTTCTGGATTCACTCTGGGCCTGCAGGCTTGTTATGCCACTACCTCACATCTGAAGCCATTGATTTAAGACACCATTACTGTTACGAGTAGAACATGTCAGAGTCATTACCCTGATGTCCTGCACTCCCTCACCATGGATAAACTAGGGCCTTCAGGTGCCCTCCCAGGGGTACAATCTCCTATCCAGGCCAAAAGCTGCAGGGGTGAACACAGACCACAGTCCACTGCTTTGCCACCACGTTTCCAGCCATGAGCTGACAGAGAGAAGCACGGCTTAGCCAACCCTTTGTGCCTCAGTGCACATGTCTGGTAACACCTGGATTACCTGCACCCAGCTGCCATCTCTTGCCACACACTTCAGTGCAACCAGCACTGCCTGGAAACCCAAGGAAACAAACACGGGGGAAGTGTACATGGGCAGGAATTGCTCATCGGCCTCAATGAGGCCAAGGAACAGTCATATGAGATTATTAATTACCAGCCATGAGTGCTTCAGCAAAGTGTCAACCATCTGGTGATGTAAAGCTGTGAGGAGTCAGCGCAGGCACAGCAGGAGCTCCGAAACTCATGAGACAGGCTGGCCACAGCCAGGAAATTTGGTCTTGCTGCAATTTGGTGACAGGCAGTAGGAGCAGAAAATGCCATCTTCAAATCAATTTAAATATTGGGACCCTGCCCTCTGTGGAGTGCAGGGACTGATACCTTTCAAACCTACTCCAGGTTTACAAACTTCCTAGGAATTGGATGGGTCATTTTTCTATAATTTAAATTTGCAGAGTAGGATTCAAAGCCCTTAAAAAAGCTAAAACCTCTCTTAGTTTGGTTTGCCCATGTAGTACCAAGTAGTGCCTAAGAATTTGCCTGTGCCTCTGTAGGGCAGCTTTCAACCCCAGGCTCTGCTTTCCAAGCTTATGGACAGGCCATCCCCTCCCCACTGAATTGCTGCCCAAGGTGCTGGATGAAACCCAGCTCAGGAGCCAGCTGAAGATACCATGGACACACAGCAGCCATGGACACAAAGCCATCCACCAGCAGATCCCAGGGGAGACAGGCTCTGTCTTTTTTCAAGTGCGCAGCAGGAATGGGAAAGGCAGAGATCCTTCTGCTCTGAGAAGATCTCTGAGCCTGGAGACCTGCTCCCAGGCACGTGTATCGTCATCTGGCATTTCCACTAATACCATCTATTCGTGTCACCTTTGATCCCAGGAAAAGTAGCCTTGAAATTGCATCTGGTTACCTGTCCATGGCCGTGGCAGAGGCACCTCAGTGGAGCCATAGGCAGCACCCCCCAGCCAGGGCATGTTCAGTGTGGAACAGTTGAGCAGGTCTGGAGCAGCCCTTTTGCTCATCCCTATTCCTGGTGTGAGCAGCCGACCTACCTGTCAGGGGTAGAGAGGTACTTCTGCTTCTGGAACTTCTTCTCCAGGCCCATGAGCTGGATCTCGGTGAAGATGGTCCTACTCCGGCGCGGCTTCTTCGAGCGTGGCGGGGGCTGCTCTGCCTCTGACTCGCTGCTGCCCTGGGCCTCGCTGGGGGAAACCTCCGTGCCCGCGACCCCCACGCAGGGCTGGGCTGGCAGCACCCGGGAGCTGCCGGCGGCTGGGAGCAGCTGGGGCACCACGGGCGGCTGCCGGGTGATGACGGAGATGAGAGGATACGCCCGCAGAGAAGGGGACCCTGGCAGGGAGGAAGCAGAGGTGGATGAAGGTCAGGTCAGTGCTGATGTGTTTGAGCTGGCGAGAGCAGGGAGACAGCAATAGCTTTCCTGGGTCTGCCATTCGCTTGTTAAAAGACCACAAGGCAGAATATTCCCCTCTTTGGACCTGTTACCTTCTCCCAAATTGCACAGCTTCCCTTGGGCTGGGGAACCCTAACCCCAACCCTGACCCTAACCCTAGGACAGGGAAAGGAAGGACTGCCTTTCCACTCCTTTTTTAGGAGCTATTATAGCACACACCATTGAAATAATCTAATTACTGCAGGAGATTAAACTCCAAGCAAAAGATGAAATCTATCCCCATTCTGTTCCCAACTTTGTTTCCCTGAGGAAACTAGGACAGGGTTCACTTGAGACAGTCACCTCCCCTCTCCTTGCAGGTAACAAACAAAGTCCAGTTTGCAATTCATCCCATCTCCTAACAGGCCACTGCATCAGAACCACTTTCATCCTCCATTGCCCACACTGATCCCGCTGACCATGCAGGAAGATGAGGATGCATAGATCTCAAGAGTTCTTCACTGACTGAACTTTGCATCTTACACCAACCAGTTGATACCAGCCCTAAAACCAAACCAGTTCTGCTCCAATCCTTTCAGGTCAGGGCTGTTCTGGGATGACAAATCCAAATATTCCCAAACACTAGAAGAAGTTCTGATTCACATCAGGCCTTCTGATTTACAGCTAGAGCAAATTCCTGGTCAGCCAGCCCCAGGAAATCGAATGTTCCTTTAAAGTTTTGGCAGGGAAATTGAGCTACATATGAGAAACATAAACTCACTGTAAGATACACAACCTGCAGAGTCTTGGGCAAATCACTTTCTTGCTCCGTACCTCAGTTTACCTCATCTGCAATATGGAAACAATCCTCCTTACCTAGCTCACTGGTGGTAAAACATGGATTAAAATTTAATGTACACAAAGTATTTGGAGATCTTTAGATAAATGGTACTGTGGAAAGGAACATATTACACCAGCAGGCCTGATTGTGAAACCCTTCACATGAATCACCACTAATGAAAATAATGATCTCTAGACCTCAATGAGTGTGTTGGGGTGAGTAACTCTGCACAGTGGAAGAAAGGAGTTGCCAGGCTGGCCTGCTGGTGACCTGTATTCCTCAGCCCTCTCCCCGAGTGTAGGGTTGTGATCACAGGAACCAGGTCCTAGGTCAGCTGTGGTGCCCAGGGTACATCAAAGAACTACACAGGTTGTTGATCGTCGCTTCTCTCCTCAACCACAGCAAGTCGTACAAAATCCAGCCACTTACAAAGCAAGCTTGGAAAACTATTGTCAAAACCCTAAATCCCAACCGACTGGGATGTAAGGGCAGCTGTGACTACAGACTGGGGTTTAGGCAGACGGGGCCTTCAGTCTTGCTTTCTCCTCCACAACTCTGCAACACTAAAAATCAAAATGTTGCCATTAAATGTAAAGCTTTCCACTTCAACCACCAAGGAAGCACTTGAGAGATGAGATCACAATTGCCAAGCCAACCTTTAGCTTGTGTCAAGCTTTATCTGCCTTTTCTTTCTGTGGATTTTTTCCAGCTGAAGACTGTGCTGATCTACAGCACCACCGAGTAACCTGGTGGAAATTCTGCCTTGATTTACAACTTCAGTGGCTGTTCAAAGATCATAAATTAGGACAGAGTGTGCTGTCCCTTGCTTTACACCACTGTCCTTTGCTTTACACACTAAATCTGTGCTGGTATTTATGCACCCTCTGACACCACCCAGCTACAGAGAAGGTAAAGCAGATGCTGCTCCCATAGCCTATCTCCTCCTTGTCAACCCACCACTGTTAATTTCTGACACTCTGGGATAACAAAAACTTGCTGGCCCACCCGTAGAACAGATGATTTCTTCTCTTTCAGCCAAATTTGTCCAAAAATGATCCCCTCTTGCCTCCTTGAAGGGTCCCTCCATTTCTAGAGTCCCATGCAGGAACATTGAGGCCACCTCCTCCATCAGAGGTGCTCCTGGGTGAGCCACGAGGTTCATGAGGACATCATGTGTTGATGTCTTCATTTGCAGCAGTCCTGGGACTCAGCCCCTGTACACAACTGCTCTTGGTCACTCAGGCTCCAAGAGGCTTCTTGGATCCCAATTCCACCCTGTTCTGGATAAGGAGACTGAAAACTGATACCCATTCTTAGTCCATAAACTTACTCCAGAAAGGAGTGGGTCCAGTCTTATTCCATCCCCATATCCCGCTGCTATGGGGTCCTGGTTCAAATCTGCCCATCACAGAGCTCCTGCTCCTCTACAGGTTCATCCTCCAAGCCTTATCCCATAGCCCATTCCTGCCCTCGCTCATGGGTAGCTTTTGGCATCAGATCACTGGTTAAACAATACTTTTGTACCTCCATATATTTCCAGCAGGGCTCTCCATAAAGCACAAAATTACTCATGAATAATAAATCACCAGAGCTCAGAATCCCCTGCAAGGCTCCAAGTGACTGAAACCTCTGGATGAAAGGATTTTTACAAGGAACTCTCTTCAAGGGAGGTCAGCAAAGTTATTTGATATCAGACCAACCAGGGATATTTGCTTTCTTGTATGGCATGGCAGCAGCACATGGGACTGTTTCAAGGGAGGGGAGGATGGTTACAATCGTCCCAGAGCTTAAGATCTGCCTTCATCAAACAGAGAAAAGTCTCTTCAGGCTATTTTTCTAATAGTCAGGTAAGATCAGGATTAAAGGAACTGCTTTCCCAGATCAGCAGCAAGGCCTTGGCTATTTTTGCAGGGTACAACAGTGGTTATTAGAGAAGCAGATAACACCGGCGTTGTTTGGGTCTGTGTTTTCAAGTGCTGAGCACCTGAATGAGGGGATACATTTTCCAAAATGTTCAGCAGCCAGCAGCTATGCCTTGGCCAAACAGTCAGAAAAGCTCAGCACATGCTTATTTTTGGTGCCCACGTCAGAACACAAATTTATTTACGGCCCTTCTGAAACTGTGGTGCTGCTTCTGTGCAAGTTGTGGGTCACAACTGCCAAGCTGATTCGAGTTCCAGGTGCTGAACAGATTTGTGAGGCTGTTGACACTAAGTGTCATGTATTTGTTTATCGTTTGTGCTTGTAAGAGGAACCTTTGCTTATGGTTTGACACCAACAGTTGTGACAGTGCTTTTAGAAACCATTGCAAGTAATGAAAGCATCATGATCAGCCCAGCTTATACAAGACTGCTCGGCTTTGTGCCCTTGGCCTGGTGAGGACACAGGATGGTTGTGGCACAGAGTAAGGAATAAGGATGGCATCTAGAAAAGGCATGGGGTTCAAGGCTGCAGATATTTTTGGGGGAAAGCTACAGGTCAGAAAGAGGGCAGTGCTTTAGCAGCCCCTTGCACGTAGAGCAAACCAGAAATAACTGACCTCTACATTGCACAAGTCAGCTTTCAGATCCCAGAGAAAAAAGCCCAAGTTCAGTGTCCTGCTCTAGATCTAGTTATCCCAAAGTTCAAAGCAGCTGAAGCTGAGCCAGTCCATTGTCTCTAGGTACACTGCTAACATGACTCCCCTTAAACCATCTGTACAGTTCTCACCCTGATAAATCCTTGCCTTCGAAACACCACAAAATCTGAGGCGAGATCTAAACTTCACATCCCCCAGAGTTCAAAGGTACTTCTAGACTGACACAGTATTGTAAGAATGGAATAATTTCCTAATCTTCAACAAATTAAATGTTGGCAAGCAGCTCTTGTCTGCTCAGCACTGTTGTGACACGCTCTGTCTCCCAAATTGGGATGAATGGGAGTGAAGAGCTCTTTCCTTTCCATACCTGCCTTTCACAATGGTTCCACTGAATGCGTTCTCACCCGTGCTGATGTGTGAGCACCTTTTCTGACCCACTGCTCTTTTGCACATGAAAACCCAAAAGCTGCCCACATAAGCCAGAAAATGAGGAATTTTCTACCCTAGAAACACACCTAAACCATTTTACTATTTCCGTCTAAAACTGTCAAGAGGCCCTACACTCCAGTGGTGAAATCACCAGTGGTTTAGGACTCAGGAGGTCTCACTGCTCTTCACAAGGACAGTGGTCTCTTACTATGTGGTTTTCTACAGAAAAGTCCCAGTTTTATCTACTAGAATAATCTTAATCACCCCAAAGCCTAGGGTAGTCTCGGGCTCACTGCTGCTGAATACTTCTCAAATACTTGAGAAGTGTAAGTATAATCCCATATTTCATACCATGCACAACCGAAGGAGTGCGGCCTAAACAACAGGATTTTTCCTGTAGTTCTTCTCTAAGGATTTGAATAATCTCAGTTTCAAGCAGCAAGAAAGCTCTTAAATTTCTGTCCACTCCAGAAAGCAAACATCTGGCCACTCTTGCTAAAACTAACCAAGGGCTAAAAATAAAAAAGACATTGGATCTGCTGAGAATTTTCTATGATCTGAAACCATTTTGCTTTGCTATTTAAATCGGTGCTGGCAGCCACTGTACAGTGACTAACAGATCTGCAGTAAGCACTGCCCACTCCACCTTGGCATGAATTGGCTTACTCAAGCCACACAGGTCTGGGAGAACCCTGGACTCCTGTTTCCTAATTATATGTCAAATATTTCTGCTACAAATGTATCATGATTTGATGCATCCAAAGATTTTTCTTCTCATTTGTTTTCATTTTCATCAGCAAGACCAAGAAGATGTTACATCAAGAAGACCAACCTGAAGCCATCTCTACTCATCTGCTGGGACATTTCTAAGAAACTTCTTTTAAATTTCTTCTGACCACAGCGTAAGACACAGCGGATGCACCACCACTGGACCAGATCACCTTGCAGAAGTTGTAATTAAAAAGAAATACTTCAAACAAATCTTTTCCCCTTATTTACCCCCTCCTCCCCTGCTCCCTGGCTTAATTTCAACCCCAGCAGACACGGAATAGAAGGAAGAGAAAAGGGAAAGCACTAATTAGTTGCACGGTTTGACTGCCGGCAATGGAAGAACAGTTTTCCTCACAGGGAAGCTCAGTTTCCAGATGTTGTTTTGGAAGGCAAGAAAGAAAAAGGAAGGAAAGATTTATGGATCAGCTCCTCTTGGCAGGACAGCCCTGCTCGGAGGCAGAATGAAATCTCACTCAGAATGGGCTGCAGTGAAAGGTAAATAATGAAAGAAAATGAATTTATGACTCAGGAAGGTCTATAAATCTCTCATCTTCCGAGTGTCAAAACAAAGGGAATGAAGAAGGAGTTGAGTTCATTTAGGAAAGAACTGGATTTTGCTGAAGGAGCAGGCAGTCTACTGAAAGGAATAAGCAAACCCCGAGTGGAACAAGGAAAATAAAAGAAGCACAGAAACATTGAGAATTAGTTGAACCACACAGTTTGTTTAGTGGGGAGGGCATTACATTGACTTTTTCCACCATAGATCCCAAAAAGCAGAGATTTTCCAACCATAACAGTTCCATGGATCTCAGCTGGACTTTACCACTGCATCCAGAGCTGAGCAGGGACCTGGTACCATCCAGGAACTCATTGTGGCCCAGGAGCCAAGTGCTTAAAGACAACATCCAGGTACTCAGTGTGTGCTGCAGGACACAGGACATCCCCTCAGTCAGAGCAGGCTACTTTGCCTTATGGTTGCTAGAGCTGCCAAAAGCTGACCAGAGACAAAACCTGACCCTTGTGCAAGGGCTGTGTTCCTCTGCTGAGCTTCCTCAGGCAGCACATGGACATGCAGCACCCCTCTTGTCCATTAGAAACCCCACTGAGTGCAGGAAAGCAATTCTTGCACTCAGGTTAGACCTTACCCTATCTATTTTTTGTGACATCGGACTTAAACCGTCTCTGCTCCATTTATACCAGGCTTAGGCATTGAGAAGTTCCCCAGACATGGGAGACTCTTCCTTATTAACTATTAGAAGTTATTAGAAGGCATCAGATTGTCGCTGTTGCACCATGAACGGCGAATAACGACACGACCAATTCAGGAGCAAAAATGGCGCATGTAATTAATTATAAATCGGTTTATATAACTTGGTTCGCCAGCATGGCATAAGGTCATTGGTCACTGAGCATCCACCTCCTAGATTGATTGGTGGAGGCTAGAAAACATTCTTTTGAAAATATTTTCTTCAGTGTACCATAACAACCCTGCTGAACAACAGCAGGTGCAAGATAAAGAATTAGTTTACAAAAAACCCATAGCAGTGTTTTTCATAGTTTCTGTGAGAACCTACAGAGCTCTCACAAAATGCTGCAGAAAGCTGGAGAATTTCTCTGCTAAAGCTTTTCAGCGTCTACACTGGATTCTTCTCAAGACCAATGCTGTGCTCCACCAAGCACCCTTAGACAGACATAAAGGCAAGAGGAAAGGGAAGAACAGCAACAGGCTGTGCATATATCAGAAAAATTCATATCCTCTCAGGAACAAGTGCTTAGGAGAGGGTTGAGGGGAATTTCCATGTGTCCCAGACATCCTTGATCCAGCCCTTTCCAAGATGCCTGGCCCACTGGAGCAGTGTCATGAACACTTGAATCCCAAGTTTAAAAAATTACCTGGGTGATGTTTCTGCCATGCAGCGTGGTGGGCAGAATAGCAGATAGGTGGGATAGCAGATCCCTCTGCTATCTCCAGAATGGGAAGCAGCAGAGCCATGCCAGGGGATGACTGCTCCTGAGCCAATTATGGCCTGGGAAGAGGTGGGCTAATGAGGTTGTGATCACTGTGCTGACAGCTTGGCGCTTCCCAACCGTGAGTCCGTGTATGTGCATGGAGCAGCCCTTGGGACACGCTGGCACAGACCATCCTTCAGAGCTGGAAGTCCAGCCACAGCAATAAAGCCTCCCTAAGCTGTCCCTGAGCAAGGCAATGGAGCCTAGAGGTGGTACCTAAGCATGGAATTAGATGTCTCTAGCACCCCTCTCAAACAAAGCTTGGCCAGAGAGGTGGAGACAGGTAATTTGTCAGAAACCCTTTGTATCAACTACTTCAGGCATTGATTCTCTTCTCATCCTTTCCAGTCTTTCTGTAAGACAGCCCTCAGATACTCTTTTACATTTCCTATACCTCTTTTAGTATTGGAAGAGCTGGAAAACCTGCAGATAATCCTCTGAGCCTTTACGAGTGCCTTTACAAGCTCAGCTCTATAAGCAGATTTTTCTGTGACTATTGCATATTAAATGGGAATCCTGGAACTGGGAGTGCTTGAAAATGCTCTTTGTTGCCATTCTTCTTCTCCAGCACCTCAAAGCTCAATGACAGAGTTAGCCCTGTTTTGGGAGAGAAGAATTGTCTTTGGTTTGGTTTCTTTTCCTACTTGCTCTCTTTCTTTGGATACGTGTGGAAATCAGTTGTATCCAAGCTAGAGCTAAAGTCTCTGCATAAGAGCAGAGGTGAAGGGCACTTCTGGGACATTTTGAAAGCTTCCAGAAATAGTCTCAAGACTCAGCCCAAATGCACAGAGACAAAATTTCCATAGGAATTGTGTCACGGAAGCTACAGGAAAGCAGAGCAATCAACCCTGAAATCTTAAGTGCAGAGCTGGAATACGAACAGACACTGCTGGTACTCCAAAATAGCACAACTGAGGTTCCTTGGAGCAAAGTTTAACTGCTCCTCAGCCAAAGACTGCAGATACATTCACACCAGATTCTTTTGCCACTTCAGTGAACTCTATTAATCTGACAAGGACCATGAGTCTCGCAAACATTAAATGCAACTCAGCAACACAGCAAAAAGTGCAGCAAACGGCCTCTGTTCATTGTGGAAAAATCCAGACTTAACTGATGTCCATGGCAAAATGCCCATCAGCTTCAGTGGAGCCAGGATTTCACCCCCATGTGCCCACAGAAAGAAAACAGAAAACAAAACAAAAAAAAGGAAATTAGTGCAGTTAATTTTAGCACAGCTAAAATGAACCTTTTTTTAGGCATTCCGACTGAAGGCCAGTTCTTCAGGAGTCTATAACTCCATATGAGCCAAGTGGGAGTGGGCAAAAAAATTGGCATCTGATCAAATGGTAATTTTTGACCTCAGATTTTCAGGTGGGAGAAAATTTGGGCTCATCCAGGAGTTGTGTTTAACCTTCCCTAAGAGTCCCTTTTCTCTTCACTTTTTTGGGGGGAGCAGGTTTTCAGCTAAATTTGTTGCAAACAAAAACACTGATGTTGGTAGAGGTTGACTTAAAAGATGCTCCCCCTCAAAGCATCTCCCACTCTGCAAATCCCAGTACAACTCCCCAGGAATGACTGGCGCTGGACACAGCTCCAGCTTCTGTTCCCTGTGGTCTGGGACACTTGGAGCTGTGGCTGAGTTCAGCCCAATTTCAAAGCCACAGGGGAAATTTCCTCAGCTCTTGGAGTTGTAGGATCCAGGTTTTCCTTTTCAAGTCTGTCCCCATTAGCAGTTGCTGCATAACTTCTCCATAGTAACAGCAATTAATAAGTCTGAATGATGCAAGGCGTGCATGCTGCAGGTCTCCACAAAAACCAACAGAAAAATAATTAATCCTTACTTATTAATGACAGTTGATATTCATATTGTGCTTTTTTGTATGTTTAAGTAAGTAATTGGCCTTAAACAGCTGAGAAGCCTGAGAGCCTCCCTGAACAAGACTTGTCTCACTCCCTGCTGCCACAGGAACACCCTGCCTTGGATGGGGCTGGATGTGGGGCAATCATCTGTCTTAAAAACACAATCCAAAACTCACCTAGAGCATCAGTGTCTCCAGGGATGCCAGATCCCTGAAGGATGGCACCAGGGATCTTCTGGCAGGGCTGCTGATCACCATTCTGACAAACTGGCTTTGTTCAGGGCCATTCAGCAGGGGAGGAGGTAGTAATGCACCTTGAACCTGGAGTGGAAAGGCCTGGCTGTGCTGTCCTGGGGCGATCACTGGGATATCCTGGGATAACAATGCCCAGCTGCTGAGTTTATTCCCAGTTGCTGGAAAGACACGAGCCAGCACCACCTGGTGCTATAGGCTGCTGTCCCTGCACACAGCAGCCTTTCTTTCAGGCTGTCAGTCAAGCAGAGGAGTGTGCCAGGACCTTGTCAGATCCTCAGTGAAGAGGAAAATTTATATATAAAGAAGATTTATTTTGTTTTAAAGAAGCATTTAAAGAATCTATTTGGCCAGCACTCAAGAAATTCTTTGTGGCAAATGTAATGGCACTGTGGCTTCATCAGCAGAGAATGAATCAGAACAGACACCACTTCTGTACTTTGAATTATTCTGCTTCACGTACTCAAATGACAACCTGCCTTTTTGATGGGAGCCCTCCTTGACTCAAACCCACCCCCTCCAGCCAAACTGAGCATGACTCAGAGAGGTCCTGCTCATTGTCAATGGCTACACAAAAGGGACTCTGTCTGGGACTCCTCATCTTTAGCTGATGATTCCTTTAAATCCTACTCAGTGGGAAAGGAGGTGCTCTGAACACAAGCAGATCTGCCCTAATATTTATTGGATACATGGGCCCAAGGCCATCATGACTGCAAACAGCTCCCCAGGGAAGGCAGGTTTGGAAGTGAACCTCCATTCCAGACCCTTATTGCTTGGACTCAGAGGGAATTCTAAGCCCAGACCACATCAATCCCAGAGAAATAAACACCAGCACATCTCCATAAACAACAGCACTCCGGCAGTGCAGGGAAGTTCCCGGGATACAATCCACCAGCTCCCTGCCCAAATCTGCACCAAGGGACACTTCAGCTCCACTAAGCCAACTTCAGCTTGAAACTCTTTCTTTTGAAGGGAGTCATGTTAAATACTTCAGCCAAGAGTTCCCTCCATCACTGAGCAGAAGGCTCAGCACTAGAGCTCATCACCCACTGGACCCAGACTTCACAAGTGGAGCAGCCAAAGAATGAGAGAATGGAACAGCTCTAAGGAGTGGATTTACAGGAAGTTTCTGGTCTTGGCTATTGGGGATGGAGGAGGAACATGGCACCGAGATGCCAAAACTTTCAGGGTGTCTCAGCTTAAGTTTCAACAATTTACCAATGACAGACATGACCAGACATCGTGGGACACTGGGAGAGGCCAAACCGATTCCTCTGTCTGGATGGTGTCAGTGGTCAAGGAGCAAGATTTGGACTTTGATGGAGAAACAGCTCGTCCTGTTTCTCCATCTCCTCCAGAGAGTGGAGTTTGATAGAAGGGTAAGTCCTGTCCTGTGCTCTGTTCTGCTCCCTGAGCGTCTCTCCCTGGCCACTGCCAAAGCTTTGAGTCTATATGGACCTTGGGCCAACACATTATGGCCATTCTTACATCCTCACACATCTGACATTGTGCCTTCTCTCAGGATTTCACAGTTTCTGTCCAAGTTCAAACACATAATGCCATGGGTGCATAAATCAATCAGTCCCTCACTTCCTGCTCTGTTAATTATTGTCACAGCATCCATAAGCAAACACCAGCCTTGGCCAGCTGACTGGCCATGCACACAAAAGCACTCTTCAGGTTTCTCGAGCCCACCCTTGTGTGAGCTCCAGCAGAAAGCTGGCCATAAATATCACTACCTCTTCCTGCCCCGAGCCTCTAAAACACATTGCTGAGTGACACATGGGAAGAAAGAGAGTGCAATTTTCTCAACACCAGATTCTGTAAA
The DNA here is from genome assembly GCA_013399195.1 of Dicrurus megarhynchus. NCBI lineage: Eukaryota > Metazoa > Chordata > Aves > Passeriformes > Dicruridae > Dicrurus > Dicrurus megarhynchus. Next base: position 1,849,043 of record VXAD01000376.1, on the reverse strand, counting down.
TTTTGCCTGATGGATCTTTTGGAAAATGCTTTTTCCTTCTCAGGAGAATAGTGGATCAGTGTTTAAAATACACAGACATCCCCCTCTTTTCTTCCCCGCTGAAATGAAAGGGGGACTTCAGCAAGTACCAGTGTTAACCTGAAACAGACCTGTCACAGAGGCAAAGCCTCTGCCTCTCATAGCTGTGTCTTATAATCTCAAGGGTTGCTTTATTAATAATTTTGCCCCCATCAGGACACATTCAGCAGAGAGCTTGGTCTCTCTGAGCTGCATATATGATTCTTTGATCTTGCATCTGCCCTAACACAGAGAAAACCCATCTCTGTTTCCTCTATGGACAAAAATAAACTCTGTGGATGATTTGGCTGAGCAGCTGCACAAACAATGCAATTTAGAAGGATGCAACTGATACACGAGCGGGTTTTGTTCACAGCCTGCCTGTCCTTTGTGGTTGCCAATTAAATCAGTGGTCTCAGCTCTGAGGGCTAGGGTAAGGAGGAGAGACACGTACAGGGAACAAAGCCGAGCATAATGCACATCCCAGCGTTATTCCAGGAAGCTGAAATCCTGTTAACAGAATCTAGAGCACCCTGGAAGAGGATTTCCTCCAAACCTGATCTTTTTGTTTGAATAAGCTGACTGTGTCACAGCTTCCATGAGCACAGGGCATGGCTATTTTTATCCTCTTCACATCAAATAATGGCACACCCTTGTCACCTCACAGATCCAATCTTAACTGAAAGAGAATGAATCGAGGACAGCTAAGCTTTCACTTTTTGGATGGGGGAAAACACACAGCTGGATTTCCAGGTTACAGAAACTTTTCACTGCCAACCATTCTGCAACATAAAAACCACTTCTGGTAACTTCATTCCCGAAGCAGCTTCCTTGACTTCAGGAATCTCTGTATTATATAAAGTCAGTCATGAGCTGAAGATATTGTAAGAATCCTCAGTCATGGCTCCATCTCCACCTCCACCTGCAGCTGTGAGTGTCCCATTTGGACACGGGGAGGTGGATGCTCCCACCAGTTACACCCCAGTCTCCCAGCAAACTGATTGATGGGAGCCAAGACCCAGCGTGTTCATTCCAGGGTCACTGGTGTATTGGGGTTTTTCAGCTGAAACACAAAGTGAGTTTCACTCTTACAGAAATTCATCTAATCTCAAAAACAAGATGAAAAATATCTCAAGGATGGGCAGTCCCCAAATGGACACACCCAGAAAAGGCAGTTCCATGAGAAAAATGTCAGCCTCAGAGTTGCAAAGCGCTTTGGAGGCTTGAAACCAGGTATGTGCCAGAAAAGTGATGATAAGGTTTTCCCAGATACCAGGCTGTCCATACCAAAGCCCTGACAGAAGGATGAGCCAGAAATTCCAGCTGGTGAGCTCTAGCTGTCCTGACCTCCTCTTGCTCAGAAGAGCTGAGGCTGCCCATCCCTGGAAGTGTCCCAAGCCAGGTTGGATGGGGTTTGGATCAACCTGATAGTGAAAGGTGTCCCTGCCCATGGCTGGAACTGGATAAGAGTCCAACCCAAACCATTCTGGAATTCCATGATTCAATGAGCTCCAAGTGCAAACCCTCACTCATGTCCAACATTAATCTGTGTGATTTTTTCTGTTCTGATAGGAAGTCAGACAAGGAGACACTGTTTTCATATCTCCAGACAAATTTAGATTAGACTTTGGGTGGAGATAAGGCCCTAATTAATCATAATGGATGGAATTAAGTTTCTACAGTGCTCAAATTCAGCCTTAATTGTGAATTAATGCCCTTATGGGCAGAAATGTTACAACTGTTCCAAAGAGCTCCAATCCAGAACTACAAACATACCCCTGGAAACGCTCTGATTTAGGGATCCAGGTGGGAAATTTAGGGATCCAGGTGGGAAATTTAGGGATCCAAGTGGGAAGTTTAGGGATCCAGATGGAAACCCTCCCTCAATCTAAAATTTGGAGTCAAAGCTTTGGTTATCAGGCACCTCTGGTTTCATCACCCATGGATTCGTCTCTGAGTTTCCCACAGCCCCTGTCACCGGGGGATGCGGCGTTGCTGTGTTCCACAGGGATGTTAGGGCTTCATAATCTCATTCCAATGCCAGTCATAAAAGTCAATAGGCAAAAAACAACACAGCCCTTTCTTCACACGTGGGCGGGTGTATCATTCCCACTAGCATAAGCAGCAGCTCCGGGCTGATGGGAATATTGTCACATTCTCACCAACTTTACTCTGTCCCATAAAGCACCAAAAGAACAAAGTTCTGTTCACTTAGGTGTGGATTTTGGGGAAAGAGGACCTCAGGCCCAGTACTTCCATCCCTGGCACTGCCTTAATATTCAATCTCAGCCAACTCCCTGAACCCCACTGGACTTCTGTTTTCCCCACATGCAAAACAAGGGAGATAACACCAACCACACCAGTTATATGGCCTGGAAAGGACTCAACAGCAGCCGTGTGGGGAGGCAGAGGTGTTATCTCCCAGCTCGCTGCAGACATTGCCCATTAATAGATTGCGTGAGCGCTGTGTTGAGAACTCTCATGTCACATGATTATGAAATTCCTTAATGTGCCATTAATATATATGTTAATTTTGAAGCAATGCATGTGTCCTGCTCTTGTGCAAGCAGCAGTGTTTCCACGGGAACTCCTTCAATAACAGCAGCGTGTGGCTTTTCCAACAAAAATAGCTTTTTCCAGCTCAACTTTTTTTAAAGTTCTCCTCACCCAAGAAAGACATTCTGCCCAGGGTCAACCGTGGCTGCCAATTTTAACATGATGCTGATCTAAATAACTCTGCAGGGAATATTTTATGTATCTCCCAAATCTCACCACTACCAGACTCTGATTTGGCACTGCTGGGATGAAACTCATCTTAGATTTGGCATTTCCTCATGCAAACAGACAAAATCTTTACATTGACAGTGTCATTAACCTCTGAAATAGCGGCTGTATCCCACCTGGAATGTTATTAAGCTGTCCAGAGAATTTAGGCAATTATTGGCATTTACTGCTCTGTGATGAAAACACCTAACACTGCTGACCCATCACGTGAATTGGTTTGCTCTGCTCAGCAATGGTGTGATAGTTCTGAGGGAGCTTTTAAATTCTGAGAGCCACAAGAGCCTTAATATGAACCACATATGAAAAACCGTTTCAATTTAAAAAATTTTTTTGAACATCCTGCTCATTTTTTCCTCTCTGTTGAAGTATTGATGCCATGCCCACAACTGTCCCTGTTTCCATCCCAGGAGATCTGCTGGGAAGGAGACCCAAGGACTTTCAGTTTATGTAGAGCTTTTGAAAGATTTCCTTGGACACTGCAACCCATTTCACTGCCTTGAAATAGATTTTCTCCAATTAATTAAAAAGTGCTTTTTAAAGTCTTTTTCCTCCTTTCTTTAAGCCATTCCACAGAAGTTAAAGCCTTGACGTTAGATGGATCCAATGTTGAATCCATATGGATATAAATATATAGTTGGTTAATAAAAAGATGAGTTCTGTGTCTACTCTGTGTATTCCAACCACCACAAACACTCTACCACCACATCCTTTACATGTACAAAATGACAAAGTGGAGGGAAAAGTGCACTTGAAACTGCAGCAAAATAAGAAACTTATAATCTGATACAAAAATTGGCTCAAATACCTAAAGATTTCAAATTACTTTCATCCTTTATTAAAAATAAATTAAGAAAACAATGTTTGAGGCATTTGAACAGCTTGCCCCTTCCAAATGCATAAAGTTTCAGAATGACAACACATTCCTACTTGTCTCCAATTCAGAGGGAACAAAGTAAGAATCTTGAAAGGACAAGAAAAAATTATTTGAAAAAATAATCTTGTAAATTGTCTTCTCACACATTAAAAAGAGGCAAGGAAAAGGAACCACTTAAATTATTTTCTCCTCTCAGTGGGTCACCTTTCATTAACTTGTTGAGAGTGAAACACACTCATGCCAGGACGTTAACATCTCATTTCCAGTGCTGCTGGGGTGAGGAGCCTGAATAAAAATAAATGGCTTCTCCAATGAGACACATCATCCATCGTCAGCATGTAAAACACAGTCATTAATCACAGCACAACCTGCTTATTATGGGCATTCAAGCACTGGCAATACAAATGCTTATAAAACAGGGGCTCCTTTCATAATTCCCTGCCCTTGTCTCTCAATAGGTTAGAGGATTAACCCTTTTACAGCGAGGGATGGGCAAACTGGTTTTGCCTAATTCCAAACCAACCTGACATCATGGGTTCAAAAGTTCGATTTGAACTCGAATGTTCTCAGGTGCAGTTTGTGCTGAGGGAACAAGGAGCTCATGGAGAGATAAGGGAAGGAAGACAGTGAAAGAGCAAATTGAAGAACCCTACACGGCATGGACAGAGTGTAAAACTCCAGTAAGAACCAAAGGATGGATAAAAATTGGTGATGAAAGAGTTGAAACTCTTGCAAAGTAATAAACATGGTTGTGTCTTAACACCTATCTTAAAGTGATTTGTGGGGAAGTCTGTTCCTTCCTACAGAATTCCCTCTGCTGGGAAAAAACAACAGGATTTTATTTGTACTTAATTAATACTCACGAAGAGCACAGTTACACACACACAATTACACATACACACTCCCCACTGGCCATATGACTTCGGGCTTCTCTTGCATTTCTTAGCAAAGGATTTTAAAATACTTGGCACAAATGCGTAATGAACCACCACTTTTCTCTAAAAAATGGGAAGGATGAGGAATTCAGCTGGCTCCATGTCATACATGAAGTCAAGGACAAAGCCAAGTAGGGATGGCCCAAGCACCAAGTGCTGCCTGCACAGCTCTCAGCTCTCCCCTGGGCTCTGCAAAGCCCAGCTCCACTCAGCTATCCCTGCTCCCAACACGACGTGTCCCAAGCTGCCAGACAAACGAATGCTCAGCAGAAAATGGTCATTTATTTGCAGTCTGATGCAATTCCTTTTCTTTTTCTACACACCCAAAACTTCTATTGACTTCAAGGAGAAAATAAGTGGGGACAGGAGGAAAATCAAGAGGTACTGAGAAAAGTAGTGTTTGGACATCATATGCAGCAGGCAAAAATACCTAAGCCTCACTATTTACTGATAGTTGTAACAAGTGAGACACCCGAATGAAGAAAATTCTTACGGAGAAAAACTAGATGAGGTGTGTATTTGAATTTTCTCCTGAGGTGTAAACTGGCCCCAGGTTAACCAGAGCCGGTAATTTGTCAAACACTTCAATTTGTCATCAACTGGACAAATATTTCCAATGTTGGTATCAATTACTGGAGGCAAATGACCCATGATTGACTTTGGGGAAAACAAACATTTTGAGAAGACAAATTAATAGTCCATCACATTTTAAATTACACTAAAGCTACACACCAGGTACTGGAAATGAACACTTAACTTTCTTCTGGGCGGATTTTTCAGTTAATTAACACTGCAGCAATTCCATTATAATTTACTCCGTATGTAAGAAATACTCAGTAAATACTTCATAGGCATGACTGGTTCAGAGCAAAGTGGGATATGTCCCAGCAAATCATCAGCAAGGAGTTAAAATCAAAAAATATCCTGAGTTAAAAGGGACTCAAAATGATCAAGTTCAACTCCTGGCCCTGCACAGGGCAACCCTCAAAATCACACCTGAAGTACTCAGAAATTCAGCATTGGCTCTACTTCCTAGAAGTAGAAGAAATATCAGGAGTTTTCCCAAGGTATTTCTTCTAAAGGAAAGGTTTTCTTCAACCAAAATCACCAACGAGACACTGTGATGAATGAAAGGGTTCTCAGTATCCTTCATTGCCAGAAGGATTTTCTATCCTGTAATTTACTACAGGAAAGCACCAGTTTTATTTCGTGGGTGGAAGCTCAGAGATAAAAACCACCAGCAGGTGAGAACTTTATTGCTGGGTTTGCTTTTTCAAAGGCACCCCCAAAGTTAAGCTCAATCGTGAGCTAATGAGTCAAACCCCTACGCCAAGGCTGTGCTGAGCAGTGTCTGTGAGGAGGGAACAGCAATGCTCAGGTTTTGAAAAGCTGCCTGCTGATTTTAATGCATTTTTACAAGTTTTATCATGACTAATTGTGCTAATATTGAAAAGGGAGAAATAAGGCCTGGATCACAGAAATCAGCTTTTTCAAACATATTAAAGCCACAGAGTCACCAGTTGCTATGAAAGTGTCTCGTTGCTCTCATGGTAGCGGTTTTGCTCAGTGACAGGGAAGAAAAGGGACAGTATTTTTCCTTGGTTATGTGCCACAGAAGTCCTGTACTAACATTTATCACGGTTCTGTCCCTTTTTCCTGATTAAAGCTGCTGGATGGGTATAATTTTTCCCCTTCTCTGAAGGCCAAATTTCTATTTCATAGTTGCCAGCTCTGTAGAATGTGACAGTGGAAGCTATTAATTGATCCTGCTATTAATAGAAAACATGGAAAACAGAAAGGCAAAAACAATTACAAAATCTGTGACAGCACAAAAGGAAAGGAAATGATTTGCCAAACTGAGTTCTCCAGACCGAAGCCCAGTCCCTGGAGCCAGGTACACAGCAATAAGACACTCCAGCACTCCCGTGCCAGCTGGGCATCAAATCCATCTTTGCCATTTCCACACATGTCCAGCACCTCCATCCTCCACAAAGAACCTCTCACAGAGCCAAAGTGATGTCATGCCATTAAAACCAGGATCAGGCCCTATCTTTCATTTTAGCACAACTGCTACAAAGACAGAAACCAAGCCAGACCAATCCCACACCTGCAAAAGCGCTCTCAGCACTTGGCATGGACTGGGAGATCGTCCGTGCAGAGACTAATTTAGTCCACCCGGAGCTGGGAATGATCCCAGCGAACAGACATTCCCTGCTGTCTGCACAGCTTGCCATAACCCAAGGTTTTGATGGGATGGCACTTGGGACGGGGAGCTCTGACCCCCCAAGACAGTCAGACAAATGCAAGCCAGGAAAACCCTACATCTGCAACTTGGAGCTGCTCCCTGGCTCTGCTGGAAAGTGGACAGGAAGGAAAAATTTTGAGGACAGAACGAAAAGAATCAATCCAGAATGCATTAAAAATACACAAATTGTCTTAAAGGAAGCCTGTGAATCCCAATTTAAAAGATAATAATGATTTAAAAGATAATCTGCCCAATTTTGTGGAAACACCACCATACTTGAATGTATCTATAAATCCACCTTGTTATCATGTAGATTATTTCTTTTAAAATAATATTTTGGATGCTGTACTCTGTTCAGCTGAGAAACAGATGAATACCCATAACCATTCCAGCTTTGGGATTAGCTCATGTAAAAGTTTCATTAATTTATGAGCTGATACTTACACAAGTAAGCTCTCTAAATCTTGACAATTAGATGAAACAGCAGTGGGATTTCTACAATCTCCTTTCAGTCATCTTTGCTGCCTCTTCTGATACAATCGCTTCAGCAGCGAGTCTATGATGGGTAAATTCATCTACAGTATCAGTGGCTGTGACATCTCTTCACAACAGACAGGTGCTCTGGGGATTAGGCACCAGCCAAAGAGGTCTCTGTTGCAGCCACAAGAAAAAGGGCTTTCAATAGGGCTGTGCAAATAAAATAAAATCAGTCGGGATTTCATAAATGCTTTTGTTTTAATGTAATTTAAGTGCTGAACTACCTTACAGTAATGTGCTTTAAAATGTTTACAGTTAAGGCATAATTGAATTTGACTCATTTTGGCCCTGATCCAGCTACAATTTAATTGACTTCAGTGGGAGTTGGACTGGGCTCTAAGTAAATTTAACTAAAATAATCCATCAATTGTTCCTCACCCACTTCATCAAACTCCTTCCTATCATTTATGATTGCTCTGTAATTTATTGCAACAAGGTGAAACCAATCCTTTTAACTTCTGGCACGGCTTCCTAACCCTCGGTGGAGAATTTCACCTTATGCAGCCACCTAAAGCAGACCTGCTCGAGGAAAGCCAAGAGCACAACACAGCTGAGCCCCAAACCGCCTGGTACTATCCACAGAAACCTCCAAATATCAGCTCCTCCACAGCTTAGTCACCACAGGAACAACATGAACTGTTAGCAAAGCTGTCAAGAGGAGGCTTGGAACAAAACAGGCAGAAGGGTGAAGTGAAACGTGTTCACAAACACTCGCTAATATTTTTGGCCAAAAAAACCCCATTTGCTTCAGACTTCTCACCATTTTATTGTATCAATGATTATGTTACTGGTGTCTATTTCAGGGAACCTTTTCATATTTTTCCTCTTTGAGCCACAGGCATAAACACCACCCAGAGCACTAGGCCTTCCATAAGGCATATCATGTTATGTGCAACGTGCAAGGAGATGTTTTCCATAATAAAGTACCACCACTGCTAATTTTATTTCAAAGATGACAGGTTAATCTGTCATAGAATACCCTGTTTAAGTAACCACAAACATATCATACACATTTCTCTGTCTTCTAAAAGAAAAGGACATGTTTTCATTAAAGCTTCAATCCTTCTGTGCTTACACAACAGAGCTCTGGTTTTTAATGGATCAACGTAGGCAGCTCTACACTGGATGTGGCAATAGGCACCTGCACACTCAAAGGTACAGGAACTTGTTGCTTCAACATTAGTTCTCAGGATGTCTATTAAAATTTAGTTCAAATGAAATTCAACCCCTGTAAGGTGAAATCCTAGTTTGAAAAAAACCCAAGAATTTGCACTGGCAGGAAAAGTAGCCTTTAACTGCTCTGTGACTTGCAAAATAATCATTAAAAGAAATACCTAAAGGCAAATGGTGGCCAAGTGTTTAAAGATGACTTAGTGACTACATGGAAAACTCTCTTATTCTGATGAAAATCCAAAAAATGAGTACTAAGATTATCCAAAATACAGGGCAAATATAAATGCTTCCAATTCAATCCCTTCTCTGCGTGAGTAATCCTGCTGGAGTCAGACAATGAGCTACACGAATAGAAACCACTGGCATGTCAAAGAATTTACAAGATAAGACCTGAACATACACATCCAAACACATTTTAAGGTTGCTGAAAGGTTGTTGCTTGGAGAAAAAGACCATATATTCGTAAATTTTCTGTCATCACATCTCCAAAGGGAATTGTAATTTTGTTGTATAGGAAGTTCTGGAAAATGTTTTTTTTATTTTCATTTGAAAAAAAAAAAAAAAAAAAGGTGTGATTTTTTAAAAACAGAAAATGAAAAACAAAGCAGATTTGTCTGTTAAGGTTCTTTCAGGCTCTGTGTTTTAGACACAGCTTAAATATTCTGGATGTGCTGCCTGCAGTCCAAAGATTTTGAATACCAGTGCAGGGGTCCCTGTTTGGGAAGATGGGGATCTTTTTTTGGAAGACTGTACTTCACCCTTCTCTATAGTTACTTAAATGGATCTCAGCTGTTCCCAAACACCTGAAATACCTGCAGCTGGTAACTGGGTGTTGTTCTGAGCTGTGTTCTGGCCAAGAATGGGTCAAAATGTAAAGGTGCATGAGAGGAAAAGGGAAAATACTGGAAAATGGAAAATATTAAGTATTACTGTGTTAGCCAAGTCCTAATACCAAATCTCTGTATTTTTAAAGATGTCGTTAAAAATGCAGCTTTGGGAATTCTGGGCTAGAAACCTCTCAGCTAAATTCTCCCACAATCCTGGGAACCCAAGAAATAATGGATAACATCAGACTTCTACTGCTCAGCTCCCATTGGTTTGTCATTGTGATCCTATTCTATTACAGACTTTACACAAATACAATTGAGATCACAAAATACATCCCAAATTTTCCAAGGAGCTGTTATTTCCTAGCAAATGAAGCTCTTGTTTACATGTCCTGGGTTCTGCAATCCAGCTGGAGCAATTCTTACATAGAAATGACTGAAAATGTTTGGTTGTAACTTTCTCTCCTTGAAAAAGAAAAATAAATAGAATTTTGCAATACTGAAAGTAACTTCATTGCTTTGCCAAATGTCTCATTAAAAGGAAAGTGATATAAAGTTTTGCTTCAGCCTTTAGAAGATAAGTTTTCAGTATTTTATTCCTGATTGAGTATTTTCTCTGATCTTACACATATACACACTTTTTAAACCTCTCCCTTGTCAAGCTTAATTTATAATATTTTGCTTTGCTCTGAACTGAAAAGGACACATGATTATTTCTTCAATCTACCAACAGTCCGAAACATCAATTTTTCTGACTTCTCCTATTTCACTTGGATGTGATGAGATTTTGTACATGGCCTACAAATGCAAACCCAGGTTTCCAGTAGCTCCAAGCAGGGCCGCAGTCACCTCTAACATTGGACAAGTTATCAAGGGCTGAGCAGAAGAAACAGATCAGCAATATCAAGCAATTAAATCATCTGAGCAACGAGAGCAGAGCCTTTCTCCAACCCAGCAGTGGATTTAGAAACAACTCAAGCCACGTTATTGAGCAAGCGCCTCCAGAGCTCAGTTCCTGATGTGAAGATCAATTCCAGCTCTGCCATCCATTGTGTGCATTCCATGCAAATCTTCCTTCCCCAGAGGCCTGCACTGAGGGCATGGAAGTGGCTTTGAGCTGGAAAGGCACAGCTTTTGTTCCATCACCCAAACCTGCTCCACTCCTATCAGCAGAAAATCCTTCCTGAAGGTGGATCAACACTCTGATCCACACGCTACCACGGCTGTGATCCAGGGAGCTGTCTGTCCCCGTGCTCAGGCAGGAAATAAATGTACTGCTCAGCACAAGTGAACAGCAGAAAAACCACCAAGTCCCCTTAGTTACCACTCTGCTCTGCTCCCCGAGCCTGGTGGGGTGATAGGAGCTCCACACAACACATCAGCTCCAAACACCCTCGATTCCTTTTCCTCACCTTCCCCAGCGAGCATTTTTGCCCTTGTTCATGCCCAGCTTGTCCTGAAGGCAGCAATGCTGGGGGTCATTGAATCTACAGGATGAGATGGTCTTTTCCTGCATTTTACAGCAGCAAGTTAAATAAAAGTCCTTAAAATAATAATGGCACTAGGTCTGCACTGCGCAGTCTCCATGAGCAGTGGCCAAATGGAGGACACTTTTTACGAAAGTGCTGCATTTAAACCTAAATCACTGAGCAGATGGATTTAAACTGTGCTTCCAGTGCCAGCTTTGAAGCTTTAGAAAAGGAGGCGTAGGTGTCAATTTTCCCAGTGGAATACCACATTCATTAATGCCTCCCATTATAGCATTCCTCCACAATGCTTATTCATGCCCAACCACAACCACAATGCTGATTACTTGCCACAGTAGGTTTTATTGCAATCACTGGGGTGTGATCTTCTGGTTTGTTCACTGTAGTTTTGCCTTTTGTTAATTCCTTTTATTCACTATTAACAGTACTGAGATAAGACAGCAAAAGTCAGTCTTTATTACAGATATTTTAATATCTAGCACTGAAATATCTTTAGAGCCTGATTTGTCTGCTCAGTCCAAGTGAGATCTGCTTTCAAATCCAGATTAGAATCTGAGTTTCCTTCTGAAATGCCACGTCTGGTACTGGATATAATCCAACAAAGAAAATTAACAGGCACTTCTCCAAGTATCTATTTATCATCACCCCGCCCGTTATTATCCCCCATATGCCACTTTTGGGCATTTCTGAACTAGGTTTTCTGCTAAAGACATGAAAACACTTCAAACCCGAGGTGGCCACCCTGAAAAACACTAAGCTCTTTAAAATGAACTGTTGTGCCCAATCTACAGCAGTTACAGAGGAATCCACTTTCAGTCCGTAGGTTTGTTTCATTTACCTCGGTTGATAAAGTGCTCCTCATCCACATACAGGCTTTTCCTTGTAGGGCTAAAATGGACATAGAGTTATGGAGAGTTTGAGAAAACTCAGATTTTCCCAATGTTGCAGCTGAATAAATCCCACTACAGGAGCAGAGACACAGTCCTGACAGCAAATCCTGACTTTTCTGGATTTTCAGAGGAATGCTCAGAGACAGCAGTGCCAGTGTGACTGCACCTTCTGCCATCTCTAGGCAGAAATGTTGTCTCTGAACTATCTTATATCTATTAAAAATACTCAATAGCTTCACTAATATTGGATCAAAGACATCTACAGAGGAAGCACTTCGTATTTCTCGGGCTTAATAGAATTCCTTTCTGATTTTGCCTTTACTTCTTGCTACTCAACTATAGAATTCTACTGATCTTTGTAAGATAAACCAAATAAATACAGGCAGTTTTCAAAGTATCTTTTTTTTCTTCATATGTTTGCACAAATAATCAGCAAAAATCCCAAGCAGCCTCGCAGCAATGCAGATTTCTACATGGAGACAGTTTCAGCTTTGCAATTTAGGTTGGCACCTATTGTATAAACACACTGATTCCTTTTGACCTGCTTCCCTCAACATTTTGGGACACAGGTTTTTCATGGACTCAGGAGCTATTTAAGACATGTAGATCTCCTGAGCAATCACTTCACACAACACAAGAGCAAAACCCTTTCCAAGACCTCGTACGATTGCCCGGGATGCCGTTGCGTTCCCGGCAGTGTCCTGGGGATGACGATCCAAACCCAGCTCCAGATGCCAGGCGCGGGGAATGCGGGACACACTCAAGTCCAAGGGAGTCTGGCAGAAGGTGCACCCACCACTCCACATCAGCTTTATTCAATGGGATTTATCCAGCTGTCATGTTTCAGACTGGAAATATGATGAATGGATGGCATCTCATTTTTCCCTGTGCTGGAACACATGCGCTACATGGATTCCCTTTTCCTTTCCCAAGGGTCCTGCCTTCCCCCAGGAATTCCCCCAGGAATTGTAACAATATCTGTTCAATTTAAAGGAAAGGTTCAGCAAGTATTTGAGCAAAAGAAATGGCTTCCACCCCAATATTAAGTAACGTACCACAGCAAAATCAAGCCTTGCCATCAAGCTATATCGAGATCTTTTGGAAGAGAATCAGAAGGAATCTTGTTGTCACAATAAATCACAATAAGTCTACTTATTGTAGTAAGTAAGTCACAATAAATCTACTTTCTCACCATGGTTTCCTAAAAAGGCTGAGGAGACTGGGTGAGGACCAGAAGAACCAAAGCTCACACTTTATCTCCGAAGCAATGATTCTCCAAAGGCCCCAGTGGCTGCAGGTACCGCTGAGTTTAATCCAGAAAATATCATTTATATGAGGAAAATGACAGCTTAAAAGACCCCTTTGGAATAAACAGCTCCCAATTTCATCCTAAGATAAAACAACAGAAGACAGACATGGAACTGGAAGAGAGGAATTCAAGATTTGAACAATTCTATACTAGACACTTGCCTACATTAAAATCCCAATCACACAAATCTTGAATGTCTCGAACTCAAAAAAAACCCCAACAAACCCAAACAAACCAAAAAATCCAATCACCAAACCAAAAATCCCAATAATAATTTCAAGGGAGCAAATAATAATAATTATTAGTGTTCATTAAAGGAAACTTTTTGCACAGACCAGCAAGCACAGTAGTAAATTTTCAAAAAACCAAAAAAACCAAGTGGACAAACTTAAGATTGCATTCACTTCCCGAAGTTGCGGTGCTTTTAAATGTACATAGAGCAGTAGAATCCTCTTCAGCACAACTCCCCTAAAACAGGGGTAAATATTTTATATCTCAGCAGACAATTGTCTCAGAAAACAAGCAAGGCCACACTGATGCCACGTATATATTTGCCTTGCAAGGTGTTGTTCTGGTATAGCAATTAAAGAGAAATCAGCCCTACCTGAGATATGGACTAGTAAAAAACCTTGGCGTAGATTAGACATAAATTACTCTGCTGCTCATTAGGATTTAAATTATAAACCACTAAGATACATTCAAATTTGAGGGTTTTTTATGAGCTCTGGAATAGGGCCTGGTACAAATGAATATATATGGCACAGACAATTAACAATTTGTACTACCAACTTTGATGAAATAACTGAACTCTGCAACCGAAGGTGATGCGATTCTTTTTAACCCAGCCACCTCAGTTCATTTGGAGAGTTTACAAAGGCCGTCCAAGACCAGTATTATTGATTAATACACAATGTCACAAATTCCACTAAGACCAGGGATGGCACACAACTCCCCTCCACACCCCAGCCTGGTTTTCATTTTCAAACTATTTTAGTTCCTTTGATAAATAAGAAGCTTTTCTAATTTGACCTTATAACACTGCACGCTGACAGTGTCCTTTGATTCTTTATCATGCCCAACACTGCCGATAAGGCAACTGGATTTTAAATCTACCGCTAAAGCAAGATAATGAAAAATACAGGAAACAAACTAGAATTGGAATAGGCTCGCCTACAAATATTTTTAGTTGAAAAATGATATAAAGGCAATTTGAAAAATTATTCCGGTAGGACTCTGCTAGGTCAAAAAGCAACCGTCAGCAATCACTGTAACAAACCAAGCATATGAACACTGTACTGTAACTTATACAAATTAATTAACTGTGACATAATATGAAAAGCCAATAAAAATATAAATATCATGAAACAAGAAAAATGGTATTTTCACTCAGCCATCACAGCCCAAAAAGTCATAAATCAAAGTGGCATTAATCACCATCTAAAAATATTTCTAGTTTTTTAAATTTTAATCATAATGGCTCTGAACCCAGACTAGCATTTTGGTACAGGTTTGGTATTGGTTCAGCCTTGTTTTTTGGCTCAAGAAACACCGCAATACATGTTCATATACCAAACTTTAAACTAATGATGGAACCTTTTCACAGGGAATTGCAGTTTTCTTTCAAAAAACCAAAATTGGTTGGGGCTTATTCCAAGCTGTCTTCAATGGGAATCTCCCTGGCGATGTTGGTGAGCTTTGCATTAGACCTCACACACAACTAAAATGTCAATCTTCGACCCCTAGATGCACTGGAAAAGTCTCAAATGCTTCTTCCACCTCCTTCTGCCTCTACTTGACAAATCTGTTTTGTTCCAATTCAGCTGCACTCAGTTAAATATTCAGCAATTCATCACAGCCAAAAGAAAAACTCTTTTCTATCGGGTTACCAAAGTTTTCCGATCTCTCTTCACTTAAGCAGGGATGTTGTTGAACACACATGCTGCACACGTACAATGTCTTATGTCTTTCAGCTCCAAATAAATTATAAAGGCATATCAGTCTTCTCTGACTTCACCCAAGATGAAAGAAATATTAACTGTTTAACCCATGAAAACGCCTACAAACCCTGACTCCTGCCTTGAGAAAAAGCCACGGAGAAGATGTTCAGCTGGAGTAACTCATTACTCATTGCTGTTTCAAATGCTTCCAAGTCCCCGCTACGATGGTACAGTAACAAATCTCTGTGGTTTAGGTTAGGACTCATTTTCTTAAATCACGCTGAGACTAAGTGCTCACTCCCTTCCTAATTAACTCTGGAGGCAAAGGAAATTCAGGCAGTAAGTTAAATGCCATACATTATTTCTATTGTGCTATATTTCTGCAGCCTTTAGTCCCCAAGTAGTTTGGGAGCGGGTTTTTTGTTCATTTTCACTCTGTGTGTCTTTGTGGGTTTGGTATTTTATTTTATTTTATTTTATTTTATTTTATTTTATTTTATTTTATTTTATTTTATTTTATTTTATTTTATTTTCAGATTTATATTTTGTATTTTTCAAATTCTTTCACATTTAGATACCTTTTGTGGTATTATCCATTTCTTAGCCAACAGTTTCCTTTAATAAAAAAACCATTCCCATTGCCTAATACTTGTAAGGCTTTAATTGTGCCTATACACCTTAGAATCTGTCAGTTTGGAAGGGTGGACCTTGGTAGCAGTTTTCTCTATGATTTTAATCCCACAAGCAAATCTCTCTCTGTACTTCACTTCACAAGCACTGCAATTCCATAAAGCTTAGTCCATTAGAAGCAGATATTCACAACCCAGCCTGACACAGGGACAGGCTAGAGCTTGGGCTAGAAACACAACCTTGAGGGCAAATTCATTAAAGATCCCAGGCAAAAAGAGAAAATAAGGCTTTAACTGAAGAGTAACCACAAGAGACTCACTAGCATCACTCTAAATCCACTGCTGAATCATACGAGGATTATTAATGATTATTTACTGAATATATGTTACTCTTGCAAAGACAATGCTTGCTATACTTGATGAAGAACTATGTATTTAAAAAATTTCTCTCTTTTTTTCCCATGGGGGGTGGTGAGAATCAAACCAGCTGCTGGGGAGCACCTCACCCATACAAATCCCAAGGATCTATTAGGTGACATTCAGACCGTATTTTTTTACGCCGAGGTAGTTGTACATGCCTCTGGACATTGATAATATCCAGGTTAATATTCCTTTTGGGTGCTAAAGGGACTTTTTTTTCTAATTCTTCCTCTTTCTTTACAGAAAGCAAGAAAAGCCTCTTTCCTTGTCCTGGTGGATTGAGGTCTGTGGGCAGAATCAGGCGCTCTGTGTGTCACTGCCACACACCAAACCCCTTCGGGACGTTTTGGCCAAGCACTGAATTTCACTACGCAGTAGCGAGGGATCAGCTCTCGAAAATTCCCTTGTCAGCAATATCTTGATTAACAACTAGTTCTTATATAAAATATGTCAGTGATTAGTTAGGGAAGGCAAGGGACGTCACGCACAGATAGGCTGGAAGAAATACGTGTTGATGGAGGATCACGCTGTTCATGCAATTTCTTTCCAAAAGCTGGTCATCATGGGTCTTAATTCTGATCCAGCCTCCTAATCCTTCCTGAATCTTTAATAGCTGGTATTTACAATATAAATATTGAGGTTGAAGGAAGATTTATGCTTGGACCAAGGATCTACCCTACTTCTCAAACTCTAAGGGTACCCTAACAGCAAATTTTCTATCAGCACACCTCTGCTAAGAGCTGAAAAGATCCTTCTTACATATATTCAGCAATAAAAAAACCACAAACCAAACCAACAAACCTAAGCCAAAGTACAGGCCTTGAGTTTTTAAACACAACCTAATACAAAGGCAAAATGAACTCTTTCCAGCAAAGAGAAAGAGAAAAAATAGAATTCTGTGACCTTGAAATATATATTATTTTTATTGGTAATTAGTCCTTTACAAATATTTTTCAATAGATAAGATTTTTTGAAGAATGCATTCTTAAGTTGCAATTTCATTGTCTCATTTCTCTTGACACACTGTGTGTCACCATTGGAAGTGCAGCCTTATGGGAAAAACAGAAATCTGGAAAACTGCCTGCTTCACCAGAAAGAGGGATTTTAAAAAATATTTTTTAAAATCTGGAATGCATTCTAAGAATACTATTTTTATTTTTAATGTGGATTTTTAAACACGCACATTAGACCAGTCTGCTTGTGAAATTTTATAATGCCCATGGTCAAGACCCAATTGCTCATCGCGTTGCTTGTGCAGGGCAGAGCCGCTTGTGTGTATTTATTTGTGGTGTCTGCAAAATCTTTACAAGTATTTTCCCATCTTTGCTGTTAGAAATAACCTACGTTCTTTCAAAGAAAATGAGAATTTAGGGTAGCAAAACTGTGCCTCTATAGATTTTTTTCTTCCTTTCGCAATATTTCTATTAATTTCTTTGTACTCACTCAGATGTAATGAAAAAACTAACAGAGGTTTCAACCAGCGTAAGATGAAGGACGATTTCTACAGGACCTGGACTCCTGCAGAGCTCCTTAACTCTTGATCATTAGCACTGGTTACATATTGGCTCCAATGAGCACCCCGACGACCATTAGACTGAACCCCACCACTACACACTGATAGTAACTAAAAACTGATAGTAACTAACTGATAGCTGTTAGTTAGTGATAGTAACTAACAATGATCCCTGCGCTGGCAAACCCAGGGAATGGGAGCAATCCCCCCNGCGGCCCGAGCGTGTCCCGCTGTGCCCGCGCTGTGCCCGCGCTGTGCCCGCCGGTTCCGCCGCGCTGTGCCCGCGCTGTGCCCGCGCTGTGCCCGCCGGTTCCGCCGCGCTGCGCGCCGCCGACTCCCCGCTATATAAAGCCGCCGATAAGCATCTCTCCCATCGCTCCGCGGCCTTTTTAGGAGGCTCGGGCTGTCAATCAGGGCGTCCGCTGCTCTCCGCCAGCACCATTGTTACCCTGCGCCGGGCTGGGAGGATCCGCCGCTCCTCTCCCCTCCCTGCTCACTATTTTAAGATACTGGGGTNCCAACAAACCTAAGCCAAAGTACAGGCCTTGAGTTTTTAAACACAACCTAATACAAAGGCAAAATGAACTCTTTCCAGCAAAGAGAAAGAGAAAAAATAGAATTCTGTGACCTTGAAATATATATTATTTTTATTGGTAATTAGTCCTTTACAAATATTTTTCAATAGATAAGATTTTTTGAAGAATGCATTTTTAAGTTGCAATTTCATTGTCTCATTTCTCTTGACACACTGTGTGTCACCATTGGAAGTGCAGCCTTATGGGAAAAACAGAAATCTGGAAAACTGCCTGCTTCACCAGAAAGAGGGATTTTAAAAAATATTTTTTAAAATCTGGAATGCATTCTAAGAATACTATTTTTATTTTTAATGTGGATTTTTAAACACGCACATTAGACCAGTCTGCTTGTGAAATTTTATAATGCCCATGGTCAAGACCCAATTGCTCATCGCGTTGCTTGTGCAGGGCAGAGCCGCTTGTGTGTATTTATTTGTGGTGTCTGCAAAATCTTTACAAGTATTTTCCCATCTTTGCTGTTAGAAATAACCTACGTTCTTTCAAAGAAAATGAGAATTTAGGGTAGCAAAACTGTGCCTCTATAGATTTTTTTCTTCCTTTCGCAATATTTCTATTAATTTCTTTGTACTCACTCAGATGTAATGAAAAAACTAACAGAGGTTTCAACCAGCGTAAGATGAAGGACGATTTCTACAGGACCTGGACTCCTGCAGAGCTCCTTAACTCTTGATCATTAGCACTGGTTACATATTGGCTCCAATGAGCACCCCGACGACCATTAGACTGAACCCCACCACTACACACTGATAGTAACTAAAAACTGATAGTAACTAACTGATAGCTGTTAGTTAGTGATAGTAACTAACAATGATCCCTGCGCTGGCAAACCCAGGGAATGGGAGCAATCCCCCCTGTGGGGATGGGGTATGAAGCCGGGCTTCGTTCAGGCGGGGTTTGGGGGAATGCAGTGGGAGATGCAGGAGCCGCTCGCCCGAGCCCCCCGACTCCGCGCCCGCCGCCGCATCCTCGCTGCGGCACCGCCGGGGTCGCGCTTACCGGCGCAGGAGTGCAGCGGCTTGGGCCGGACCAGGAGCGACGGGCAGACGGAGTAGAGGGAAAGTTTCTCGAAGTAGTCGCAGGTCTCCTTGGAGAGGATCTCGTCGATCATGAAGGTCTTGTAGCGCCTCCTGCCTGCCTTGGGCCGGCCGGGCGCGGGCAGCCGCGCCGGGGGCTGCGGGCCGGGCTGGGGCTGGGGGTGGCCGTGCATGGCGGGNTTTTTTTTTCCCCTTCTCTTTTGCTTCTCTCCTTTCTTCTCCCTCTCCTCCTGTTCTCTAGATTGTAATTACCTAAAAAAAAAATTAAAATGCGGGCTGCCGGAGGAGAGTGCCTCATCCCCCCGGCTCTGACAGCTTTCCCCGACCAGCACCAAACCTATTCCCGAGCCGCGAAGTGCTGGAGAATGGCAGAGGAGAAAAAAAATCTTATTTACGTATTTATAGGTGCCTTGCAGGAGCACTGTATAGAAGATATTTTTCTCTGGAGCAGCGTTACTGGGACCCCGAGTCTGAGATGATTCTCTGGCAGATCCCTGCTTAGTTCAGCTGGATATTTGCAAAGCTGAGCTTTCAGCCCCTTCTGCTGAGGGGTGCTGAGGCTTCCCCACTGGATGAAGTTTTCCTACCAGGCTGAGGTCTGAGTTTTATTTCTCGTCTCCTTGGCCTCCAACAGGAATCACCAGGACACTCTACTCAGTGAAAGATGTATGGGGAGGAATCCTCTGGATTAACTGGTTGCTACAGGTTTTCCAGAACCCACAGCCAGCTCACAAACTTTAAATGAGTAAAGAGAGGCTCATTATGGAGATTTACCACCTCCCCCCCAAAAAATATTATTTGCAGGTTTCACACAAGGATTTAAATATAATCTGCAAAAAGTTATCAGCCATCCTTCAGTTCTCATGCTTTGGCAATCCAAATGGCAGCAAACTCTTATTTTAGTAACAGAAAACTCAATCTGTTTTTGCAAAAAGCAACAACCATCTCAAACTTTCATCAACGATTTGAACAACTTTCATTTTTACAACTGTATTTTTTAAAAGCCTTCAAAACACTATAAGCTATCTTTAACCTCTTTTGTAAAAGCACTATTTCTTTTTTCAATTCAAAGTTTCATTTGACTTTAACTTCAGCAATACAGTTTCTCATTTATAGAGACTCAAAATAAAATACTTGCATTGTCCACACACTGTCCAAACTGGAAGGCAGATGCAAGGATATATCAGACTTTCGATATATCCATTGAACTTTTTTTCTTAAAACCTCATTACATTTTTTTAAAAAACATGGCACAGCAAATTATATTAGAACAAATGTAAAGCAAAGTGTTTTGCTCATTTTAAACTGTTGGGACAACATTCTCATTTAAAATAAATTGGTTGGAAATGGTTTTATTTCTTTTTATTTTGAGAAAATAAAGTGATCTTACAATGAGGAATTTAACTAGAATGATAACAACTAAGGAGTTCAAGGACGCCTCTCCTCCACGACGACATAACTCTTTTAAAATTACTTAAACTGCTGCTTTAATTCCTAAACAAGCTATGGATCTTTAAGCAGATGAACTGACTTTGTTATGAATATAGTTTTATGAGTACTCACCTCTTCATTCAGACATAAACCTTTTCAGGAGCACATTTTCTTCGCCTTTTTCAGACATCTTTTTTTCTTTTTTTTAGGAAACAAAGTAATTACAAGCAACATTAACTTCAGCAATTAGTACTTGCTGATAATTATTGCAAAGAATATTTCAGAAGCAACAGCCTGAGCAAGCCACTGGTTTAAGCCCCAAAGCAGCAGCAAACGGCATTTTACTGCTCTGTGTTTCCCTGGGGTCCAGGCAGGAGCTGCAGCCCCCCTACCCCCACTTCAAATTTATCCCGCTTTTCCTGCCTTTGCAAAACCTGCCACGACGCAGCAGAGGAATGTTTCCTAAAGAGTATTCCAGGAGCTTGACTAGATCCAGCCCAGAAATCAAGAGGGAAAGCAAACCGTGGCCTCGCCGAGCTTGCACACAAGTGACGGCGGGACAAGAGACTCTGCTTGTCTTTAAATGTTTCTTTCCCACATCCGAAGGGCTGAATATCCAGAGGTGCGTGGCTGGCACCTCTGCCCATACTCTAGAAATGTGATGCCCTCACCTGAGCCCAAGCAGATGAACTGGCAGGTGGGATTAGCCCACACTGACACATCTCTAGAAACTTTATTTCTTTTTATTAATGCTTTTTTAAGAAGTAAGTGGCCAGAGCAATACGGTGGGTTATGTTGTATGAAACACACACTGGCTGTCAATCAAAAAGGGGGTGCTTTGGTCAGGAATAATCAGGGGTTTTGTTTCCAAAATTAATGAAGTGGCTGGAATAGCGAACATCTGCCAAGGGGACTCAAACCCCGAGCAGCTGTTGGAGTCCCAGGACTATTCCCATGTAGGACAGCCTTGCTGATAAGTTCTTCTCCCTGAGGTTTCTCTTGTGGCTGAGAGCTGGGGCCGGACGGGAGGCTGGGAAGTGAAAGGCACGTTCAGGAAGGCTTGGAGGGCAGGAGGCTCGATGCAGTCTGTGAGCGCCAGGCCGGCACCCGCACGCCACAAACGGCAGCCAGACAGCCAGGGACCAGGATTCCTGCCCTTTTCCAAGAGGGAATTAATCCAAGGGACACGATCCTGTGTTTCACTGACTAAAGCATTTTTTCAATCAGAATTGGGCAGGAAAATAGCACTGTTGTGAGCCTGTCAGTCAGTAACAAGTCATTTCCCAAGGAAAAGCAGGGAGGTCAGCCCGGCACCAGAGAGCTGGAAATAGATTGTCCAGGAGGGCAGTTGTGTTCAGTCAGGAGAGAGATGGCAGCAGACTCTCTGAACTGGGGTTTCTGGAGACAACTAGTTTTAATTTGGAGTCAATTTGTGCTACCAGGCCCTTTGTGTGCAGTGCCAGAGCCCCACAGGTGTGGTGCACCTTGGGAAAATGATTAAGCACCTTCGAGTTGACTTGTTTAGTCCCAGCACAACCATTACCATAAGAGACAGTGATTAAGGCCAGGGGAATTAAGCTGCTGCTGTATTACTAAATTTGTGGTTTAGGTAGTACCCAAGTACCTGGCTCTGCCTAGGGCAGAGTCAGCTGGTTGTGATCACTTGCTGCTGTATCTGTACATTGCTGAGTATACTGGGATTGTTTGCCTAAAGAGAATAATTCTGTCTGTTGGGTTTTCAGCTCACCAGTTTCCACAAGAATTCAAGATGCAAACCCATTTTGACAGAATGGGCAGAACAAACTAAAGTGCCAAAGTCTGAAAGTGCATTGGCTCTCAGCCTGAATTCCTGTTTCCATATCGAAAGGGCAAAGATACCTTTCGCAAGCCCCTGACATTACCATGTTTAATCACTAGAAAAGTCCCTTTTCCAGTGAAATCCAACCACCTTTGAAAACAGATCTGTACAGACATAATCAATCCTGCTAAACACTGACACTCTGATCTCAAGTGTATGCCTTTTCCAGCATGATATTTGGCTTGATACTTGATCCAGTATAGAAAAATCAAATGTGTGGCTAGAAAGAGGAAGGCACAATTTGGGCCAGCGCTTCGCTCCAGGGAACCCAGAGGCTTTGTCCTCTCGGTGTGAAAGGGCTCAGTGCATCAAAATCCCTTTGAGTAAAAGATCTCAGCATCTGCTTCACATAAATAAAGTGGGTTTCTAGTATCTGCCCCATGCCAGAGAAAAGGGCATTGCCCAGGAAGATATTTTCTTTAAGCCAGGAAGGGTGTAAAACATCCCACACATGCAAATAGAAGTCAAACCCACCTGATGGGTGGCTAAGTGAGCCCTTAGTCCTGTACAATCCCCTGACAGAAATGTTTGTTGAGAGAAAGACACCTCTGGGCAGGGTCTCCTCCCCATCTCCTGGGAAGCCTTGTAAAGGCAGGGGATGGAAAAGAAACTGAAGTGTTTGTTGACCCTGAACTTTACCTTGGTCCCTTTGCAGATGATGATACCTCTGAGCAGCTGAGGAAACAGAAATTGCAGAGCAGCAACTGCACAAGCTCACACACCCCATTTCCTTCAGAGGGGCTCTTTGCTCCCAGCTTATCTTTACAACCAAATTTCACTCCTGGCCTAAGTGACTATGGAATAAGACCGCTCCAAGTCCATCAGTTTAATTTGAATTTCTTTTTCAGCCCCCAAAGCTATGGAGCCTGTCTCAAATCCTCAATTACATTATTTCCCCTGTCACCTTTAAATCTGTCTGCAGCCTCTTTGAGGGCCACCAGACCTCACGCTGAGTCCAACTGATTCTCCTCCTGCTCCCTATCCCCGCATCGAGATGCTGCAGCATTTGTGTGGTTCCAAACCATTCCTGGCTCCACCACCAGGTTTTGTCCCTTAATGGGCAGCCCTGGGCATAGGGCAGCAACACTACAGAGGTGTCCTTGATGTGCTCAGAATAAACCAAAGCTTGAGTTACTTTCTTCAATAAAATTATACTGAAAGCTGAACTATCAATTGGGACACCTTTGTTTTACTTCCTGCTCTGCCTCAAGCCCTAAACCTAAGATTAGGCCAACTTCGAATCATCTAGAAATAGAGTATAAGGGTATTTGTCATGTGACTGGAGCCACTGGCCAGTCCCCAAATTAGTTAAAAGATGCTCTGATTTAAAGTAATAGTACAGCTAATAACCATTTTTATCAGTGCTGATGGCAGGCTCAGAACACACAAGCCATAAAGTTCATGACACAGCTGCAAAATCCTTTAAAAAGGAGACCTCAGTATGGCCTCAGATCTACATGCAGAGAAACTGAGGCAAAGTTTCCCTCTGTTAATGCTTGGGACAGAAGCCAGACCTCACTCACCATCATGTCCTCTCCAGGCAGAGCAGATTCTAAATCCCAGAATTCTCCTCTGTGACCTCATTTTTTCCCCCACAGCACACTGGGGGCTGTGAGACAGTGTGTTAACTTTTTCCAGTTACATCTTT
Source organism: Dicrurus megarhynchus (assembly GCA_013399195.1). NCBI lineage: Eukaryota > Metazoa > Chordata > Aves > Passeriformes > Dicruridae > Dicrurus > Dicrurus megarhynchus. The sequence continues at coordinate 1,824,859 of VXAD01000376.1, read as the reverse complement.
GCAGGGCACGCAGCACCTGAGCAGTTTCTCCTTCCCGAGGCTCTACTGCTACCAAAACCCAGCCAAGCTCTGGCACTGGAGTATTTCCATGAGCTCCCAGGGCGTTGCTGGGCCACTACACAGGGCACCAAGGAACCACACCAGAAGGAATAAATCACTATGAATCCGGAGACAGACCCACTGGCAGAACTGAGGGCATTTAGAGAGATATTTATGGGATGGCTCTGATTTTCTGGGAGTTGCACAGACACCACGTACACCAGAGGCTATGCCAAGGAATAGAGCCCATCTTTCAGCAAGTGGGATTTGTTTTTTCAGGCTATGGCTAAGAGGCTATATTCTCATACATAGGGCAGTATAAACTAGGGCTAAGGAGTTTGGGAGTGGCAACCAGGAATGCAAAAGAGCATTCTGTGCCACCTGAGGGTTCAGTTTGGGCAAGACACAAGCACCTGGTTCCCTACTAGTCATCCCAAATATTCATGGGACAATAAACAGTGTTTTCCCCCTTTCTCCAGTGAATTCCACACTGATGTGACAACCCACCCTTAAGGGGAAGGAAGCACCCAACCATCATCCTCCTCCTACCCATATTGCTGCTCTCTCCAGAATGCCAGTGAAAACAGACAACTATTTTAATATGGCCAAGGTAACAAAAATCTCATTTAATTTACTCTCCTAGAGGGACTGGAGCCAATGGTGAGGGGAAGTATCTAATCTCATGAGAATGAGAGTGTTTGGAATTGGAACATCATTCAAAAAGCACCCCCAATTTTTGGCAGGAAAGGCTTCCCAAATCTAACACTGCTTCACTCTTTAATCCATGCTCCAGCCTCATTTGGATGAGGATCCACATGTGAATTCTCACTGCTTCATCCAGCTTTGCTTAAGGCCAGTTATTTTTTGCACAAGTCTTGCTAAATCTCTGCCAAGCTGGTAGCGTGTTAAAAAGGAAAATCAAAATATTTGCAACTCCTTCTATAAAACAGCCAGGATGTTTTGGTGTTCTGTGACTGATGCTTTATTCATTATTCAGAGGATTATCTCTGCATTTTTTTTATACAAGACAATTTACCTGAAAGCAGCAAAGAAAAGATCCCCAACCAATAGACCAGAAGAATGTCTCCAGTCTCCATAGAGACACCAGGAAAACACCAGGATCATGTGAGTTGTACACAAGAAACCTATTCATACTGGAATGGGTGGTGTTCCAGGATGTTAAGTAATTTTGACAATCTGCCACTACCTCAGCCTGCAAGAAGCCCAAAGGGAGTTATTGATGCCATCAAGTTCTGATCTTTATTAATGGTTTCTAGACAGCCTTCATCATTCTGGGCTCTGCAGGACCCCGATCCAAACCTGCAGATGGATCTTCGCACAGTCACCCAAGAGAAACCAGGACCACCATTCCCAGAGAGCCCAGGGGCTGAGTGTCCTACAGGAACTGCTCAGGCGTCCCGCCCCGACAGGCTGCAGAGGGGCAGGAGCTGGCAGCCAGAAGCCCAGTTATCCCAGTATGCTGGAACAGCCCAGGACTTGCTCTTCACTGCCCAGGTGCTGTGCTGCTGCAATTCACTGCTGTAGATAAACTTGTACTTAATTATACAAGGACAAACAAGGAGACACAGGGGCTCTGGGACTCAATAAATAACAGAACATACAAAAATTAACTGTAGCATTCCTGCATCCACAGGTAAGGCCAGGACTTCCATTGCCTAATGCTAAGGGAAGGACAGAGATGCAGAGCCTGATCATGCCTATAAATAGATTAATTCCTTCTAAATAAGGAAAGAGGAAAACCTCAGCTACAGGGAGAAGTGCTTTCCAGAGGTCCTGGCCAAATCTACCCTCCTGAGGAACAGGCAGAGGTCTGGCTGTGTGCATGGAAGCCAGCCAAGGCAGGGTTTGGGGCTTGAAGCACAGAGGAGAGTCTCTCTCCTATTAAAAGTGCCTAATTTGGCTCCCTATGATGCTCTGTGTCATTCCTTGACCTTCCACAAAGTCACAGAATCCTTACCTGTGGAACAGCTCGGGAATCAATTTCATCACCAGAGCTGGAGAACTGTGCCATTCCCAGAAGGATTTGTTGCCTGGGTTGCAGCAGCTGGGTATTTCTACGTCAGCTGGGAGCCAGCACCCAGCTCCAGGGGTTTGGGAATGCAGCAGAGGACACTCTGCATGACAATGGGGCTGCCTGCAGAGCACTCAGCTTCTTCAGCCCCAGCTCAGAACTGCTCAGAACACTGAAACCCTGGACTAAAAGGTTTGACCCTGAAGAACAACCTGGCTGCACCAGTACCGCTCTGGAAGCAAATCTGTCACACTCTAGATTGCTTAACAGCACCGAGGCGCCCACAGGAATCTGCAATCCATCACTTTATGCCACTGCTCAGCTCCAGGCTCTGCCTCACTTCCCTTCCCTGCAACACAGACAGATTTTTGGGTAATCCCAGCTCCACGAAGAGACAGGCCCTGACCCCAGCCTCGGGATCAGACAAACCAGCCAGTGAGGAACAGGGAGGAATCAGCTCTAATTCCATTGCCATTCCCAGTAATTAGGACGTTCAAATACATGTAGCTGTTAAGACCCTGGTGCCAATAGTTAAGCCCCAGAGCTTTCACTGTGTTATCAGTGCAAGGGGGGAGTAGGACATCAAACAACTGGTACATGTGTCCAGGGTGTCCAATCCCCTTATTTAAGGAGCACCCCCAGGTCCCTTAAGTCAGTTGTCCCATTTTTCTGCTCATAGTCTCAGCCTTATGCTTGACCCTGAGCTGCTCTTCTTCTCACCAGTACCTACTTCCTTGCCCACTCTCCCCAGTCCTTTTCCAACGGCATTCTGAAAGATTTTAATCCCTACTGCCAGGGATCTTACAGCTCCTGGGAGCCTCAGGGCTGTCTCAGCTGGTAACTGAGCAGTGTCTTTTACTCAGGGCTTAACCCAGACCGCACAGATCCTCAACGTGTCTGTTTGCAAGGCAGAATTATTCTCATTTGCCTTCCACCCATTCAAAGATTTCCCAGGTCAGATAAAGTTCCACTCTCTTGCTGGAGGAAACAACAGCAGCAACTGAAGAGTATCTTTAACAGAGAAGAAGGGTCTCTAGACCCAGCCTGAAAGCCTGTCCCTGCTCCCTGTCTGCCACCAATCTGCCATTAACATTTCTTCATATTCCAGATGTGCTCCTACTTAACTACACTAATATTTTACATTTAAATTCTTCATGGCTTAGCTCCATTTTATGCTCTCATTTTGGGGCAACACCATCCTTCCCTAGTCACGACTTCATGTTTTGCTGTGAAAGTCTTCCTGCTATAAGGTGGAGAAGAAAAAAAAGAGAAATACACAAAAGGAAAGCTTATCTTCCCCTTTTTATAAGATGTCCAAGTCCCTGCACTTCCACCTGCAAGCACTAGTTAGGGGTCATTGTGCTAAGTACCCTTTGCACTGTAAGAAGGGGACAGGACAGTCTAAGAGAGCTGGAATAGTTCTGGTTGCTGGTTATATTGTGCTAATAGCTCAATATTAATCTCAGCAACTGAGAATAAAGTGTTTTAACTGTTAAAATAGGCAAGGTTAATGTAAAATGAGCTTATATAGGTTATAATTGCACAATGTTTGCCTAGAAGGATGCCATGAAGAAAAAAAAGGTCTGAGCTCTTATAGTAAGGGCATATTATTATAGCTCATCCTTTGTTATATAGAGCTCTTTTTTCTCAATTCTAAATTTCCCATGAATGTATTTTTTAGTACAGAAAGAAGAATGTTCTAAGACATTGTTTCTGAAGTCTTTCTAGCTCACATGAAATTTTATTTTCATCAGCTATGGATCCCTGCTGTAGGCAGGAAATCTCCTTATGAGCTACAGGGGTCAGGGAGCACGTGGAGACTCCCTAGTCTTAATTCTTCTTTGTGTCCTATTCTGTGCTTTGTGTATTAAAGAAAATTATGGTTTCCACAATTGTAGCTCCAAGTCCAGAAGAATATTAATACAGAAGCATTAAAGTAGGTACATTAACACATGGAAGAAGAGTCAAGGCTTATGGAAAGTCTCCTATTAAGAGAGCAGAAAGAAATGATTCAGCTGCAGCTAGAGAATAAATCAAAATACACAATTTTTCATAGTAAACCAAGTTTCTTTTCAACTTATTACTACTCCTTCATAGCCTGGTAGTGATTAATAGTAATAAAGTAATTGCAGTGAGATGTTTCTGCAGACCTGCATGTGAAAACCCCCATTCTTCCAGAATATTGGAATTGTGAACAGGATCCAGTTTAAGAGATGATTCCTGTTCCATTGCCTGCAACGGGATTTTACTGATCAAGGATGGAGATCTGTCTTGTGATCCAGATAAGGCAAAGCTAGAGAATAATTACCAGCTAATTAGGTCTCCATGGTCCGACTGTTTTCTTGGTTGAATAAGTACTGGTTAACAATAAAGACCTGCATCCTTGAGAAAAGTTGCTCCTTTCAACTTAGTGTGATTTCTTATTTATTTTTTAATAACGATACTAAAGGCAGGACAACGACATCTTCATTCAGGCAAAGGATGGTGACTGGGGTTGTACTGGTAAGCCACAGCTGGTTGCTGGGAAGGCAAAGAGCAGGTTAAAGGGTTTTCTGCCCCTAATTGTTCTCAGCAGAACTGGTATGGCCACATTTCTCCAAGATGCTCCTTGTGTGCAGGAGAACAAACAACTCTGCCATGTCCCAACGGGCTCTCTGTGTCTGAGGCACCACTTCAGGCAGAGAGCCTTTGTTCCCCTCTTGCCCGCTTGTCACTTTGCACGCACAAGAACAGGAGATGTGCTGCCTGGCCCATGGGCTGGGATGAATGGGGTTTGGTTCTGTTGGGTTCCACAGGGCTTGGCCAGCTGATATTGGGAGGTTCAGCTCTCCTGGGCAGCTGCTGCTTTCTCTCCCCTCTGCAGGGATTTCTGAGGGTGATGTGCATCCAAGCAGGAGCAGAGTGGGTAAAGGTGATGTTCCTGGGCTGGTGGTGGTTGTGAGTGTTACCCCTTTGTGTGTCACAAACAAACACTTTCAGCTCTAAAATGAGCGTACAAATAGAAGAGGATGACAATCACAGACTCACAGAATGGTTTGGGTGGGAAGGGACCTTAAAGCCCATCTTGTTCCACCCCCTGCCATTGGCATGGAACCTTCCAGTGTTATCAAAGACCAGACTAATCAGGAGTTCTGGACTCTCTGTGACCTTTTCACATCACACTGCAAATGTGGAGAACCCCTTGCAGGTCAGAGTGACAGTAATCCATCTTCCCTAACAGACTGCAGTGGGATCTCCAGAGCCTTGCTCCCCACTGGATATGGAGTCACTGTACTAGTAGAGGAAGGTCAGCAGAGCTTCATTAGTTTATCAATACAGTTATCAAGTCCCTGTTTTGGGAGCCTGCTGCCACTGGGGAGGTGGGTGCTGACAGCCTGTCTGAGGCACTAATGACCCAGTCATTAACTGCTGAGTTTGAGAAGCCTGTTTGTCCAACTCAGGGCCGTGTGTGCAGTAGAACAGACAGCAGCATAGGAACCCAGGTGCTGGCTGGAGAGACAAGAAAACAAATGTGCCTTTGGTATGCTTCAGATGCCATCCAAGCCATGTTCAAACAGCCAGATGGGGCTGCTGTGTTCTCAGAACCAACTGACCCTCCCTTTGCAAGTGCTGGGTCACAGACATGCGGGTTATTCATGTTAAAAGACAGGCAACACAACTCTTCCATAAAAGTCCACCAGACAGACACTTTAACCCCTGTAATCCCTTCCTGTGGTGTGTGTGACGCCACATAGATTTATTAATTAAACCCTGTTTTCTGGTGGCCACTGTCAATTAAGTGTTTCCTTGTCACATGCATAACGAGGGCTCATTCATTAGCAAATGTTTCCATTACATTTAAGGCTGTGAGTCTCTCTGAGCAGTTCTCTTCCCCAAAAAGAGGTACAGAATTGGCTGTGGTTTGAGATTCTGGGTGAAGGGAGGGGAGAGAGAAGTAAAAAACAAGAGAGACTGATAATGGATCTGTAGCTAAACTGAACAATTAGTAAATTATAATTGCCCTGGGAAGGCACAGTGCTGTCTGCAAACAACTCTGTTTCAGGAGATGGATGCAATTCTTGCCACTTGCCAGCACTGTGACCCCAGGAAAGTTGCAACACACCTTTTTTGTTGCTGTTCTCTGCTTTAACAGCTCTCTGGAGAACTCTGTGTACAGCTGAAAAGGAACAACCTCTCATGCAGAGCCTCCATCTTGATCAGTGCCTCTGGAATGGGCTCTCATGGAATAATATGACCCAATAATTCATTGCAAAATGTGCTGACACTCCCCTAAAAGTACCAGCTCCCTGAGCTGTGTTACTAGAAATAGTCACATCTCTGCCTGATAAACTCTGACTGCTGAGAAACTAAAGTACCAAAAGGCTGAACAAAAAAAAGCTTCTTTCAGGCAATATCTGTAATAATAAAATCTTCATGACTTTAAATGAGTACTAAAAGTCCCTTCAGACCTGATATGACGTTTAGATCATTAGATTTTGGTTAAACAGATCTAATAGAATAATTAATCCACTCAGAATGTTAGACAGAGTTCTTTCCAGCGGTTGCCTTGAGAGAAAGAGAGAAAGGACTGACTGAATCCAAGGCTTTTAAGTGCATTCCTGTCAGTTGTGCTGGAGCAGCTGCTGGGAGACGGAGCTTTAGTTCCACCTTCTGGCAAAATTTGCAGTTGCAAGTCTTTTCTAAAAACAGGATTTAAATTAAAAAAATATATATTCAATTAACCCAAGGCTGGGTTAGGGCTTGTTCTAAATAAAGCTCAAAGCATGTCAGACAAATCACAAAGTCTGCATATCACGGAAAAAAGTAATCAAAACATATTTGGAGATAATGACAAATAGTCAAAGAAATTATACTCAGCCAGTGACTTGCTGGCTGACTTAGCCCTCAGAATGACATTATTAGTGCTGCAGTGTTGTTAGGTCTTTGTACAGTGATCTCAAGGCTTTAAATTTATTACACCGGCAAAAGGAAGGAAAACCTCTTGTAGAGATTCATTAGCTGCCAGAGAGCGTGGAAAAAGATGGGAATGGAAATTTGGCTGTCAGGCTGAGAAGGTCCTGGGCGGTGTCCCTGTGCTGTTGGAGTGCTGCAGTAGGTTATTGGATGCCAGCACTGGGGAGCGGGGTCGGCAGCAAACCCTGAGAGAATCCCACAGCGAAGATTCAAGTCAGATGTTCCCCGTCTCCCGGGTCCTTTGCAGCCGGACTGAGGGAGCACATGGAAAAAGCAAGCTTATCGAATCAAAATCACTGGGAAAAAGAGACAATGCCATCTGGCTCCTCCGGAGAGAGCTGGAGACCATGCTGGCACTATCTCAGGCAGGCTGTGCACTCATCCTTCCCCACACATTCCTGGGACATTTCTAATCATAACTGTGAATGGCATCCCACAGGGCCTTTCTGGGATCAGGTTCCCTTCTACAAGTGCCCACTCCTGTGTTTGGAGGCAGCAGAGCTCCCGCTAACATCCATTGAAACACAGCCTGCCTCACTGCCATCAGAGCTGCTATATCATGGAGGGCCCATTTATAAAGTTTTTAATAGAACATAATTAAGACTTTCAGAGTATCATCATATCTATTCAAAGCTGCAATATTTTAGGAAGCCAGCAAAAGACAGACAAGGATAAAATGACATATTCCTTGTCCTGTCTTCTGGATTGTTCTAGAGTAACCTGTATATAATCAATTATGGAGAGCAAAAAATAACATTATTTTTAAGAAGCCCACTTTACTTTTCTGCCTTTTTAGTGTCGGCGTGTTCACACAATTCAGCCTGGATTGAAGTGATAATGAGTAACTCAGCACATGGCCCTGTCTGCTCAGTTTATTATCGTGCATTCCTATCTGACTATCTAATCTAAGATGCTTTTAAAGGACCATCATCGAAATATTTAAGTGCTGCCACAGGATCTAATTACTAATCTTCGGGAAGAAACACTGGCTTTGCTGCAGATTTGGAATAAACCCCCCCTTAAATCTTTCTGAAGGTTGAAACCCAAATGTGTATAAAACATAAAACTGCCTTTCCTCGTGCATGTCTGGGAGCACTGGATGCAGGATGCAACACAAAACTATTGTTCTATCAAAAGCCGAGGTGTTGTTTTACACTGCACGAGACCATGAGTCATTAAAACTGAGCTGTACCATGGCCAAGGAATGGTTTACATTGGCCTGTGTTCTTCATCACTCTCTTTATTGGTTGGCTTTTCTTTGAGCTTGTTTCCACAGCATTTGAGTGCCCTGCAAGTACTTGTGGATTCATTCTCCCAACATCCACAGATCAGGCAATATTATCCTTTTTTTTACATATGGGGAATTGGAGGCAAAGATGAAGGATGAGATTTGTCTAGGGAAATAAGAGTGATTTTCACGCCAGCATTCCAAATGTAACCAGATGTCTTATGTCATAGTCCTTCCCTGCAGGATCTCTACTCATCTAAATAGAGCATTTTCCCTTGTCTCCTGACAAGCCAAGGACAGGTTCACCAGCTGGACCAAATAAAATCACAGCCAGAGTCTGCATCCTTCTGCTCAAAGAAGTTATGAAAACACTTAAGGTGCAATAGGCTCACAGTTAGAGTGTTGAACACAGACCTACCATAGAAAATTGGGGAATAAAAGACTAGGGAATGAGCCTGGGATGAGTATTTTATACTTGTTACAGAAACCATCTTGCCTAAATCTTGATCATTCCTTCCTTCTGGACAGAAGCATAAACCACATGATCTGAACTCCAGCCCAGCCTTCTCATCCCATTTTTTCAGTCACCCTCCTACCAAGCAATGGCAGCACATTCACAGAGTCAAGGCATGTACCATAAAGTTATCCACTGCCTCAATGCAGATGTCCTTGGACTGCTCTGGTTGGTGATTCTGGGGTGAAACAGCATCTTTAGAAAACCATCCACAACGCCTTCATGTGATGGCACCTGTAACGGGGAATTCACACATCTGCTGAGATGCGCCACTGCAATATCAAAGCTTTGTATCTGATTTGAATGCATTCAGCTCTAGCATCTAAGTGCTGATTTAATAAGATTGTTTGTTGTTTTATTTGTAATGTGCCAACTTCTACTCATTATTTTGCTTCGTAGTGCATTTAGTTGTTTCTTTTTAAAAGTGCTTTTACTAGGCTGGCACCCAGTTGGGATGAACATCCTTTGAGCGGGATGTTGAATCCCTGTGCAATAAAAACGGTCCCTTTCACCAAGATTTTACACTCTAATGTTATTCCTTTTCTCGAGGCATCCTCACAGATGATGAAGCCCCTTTCCTCCCCTGTCACCTCCTGGGCAGAGGTCAGAGGGAATACTGTTACCCTGCATACTCCTTGGGAAAGCTGCCTGCCTGCTTCATACTGAGTGGTTTGCATGGTGCAGTGAAGGGACCAGAATGAGCACCAATAACACTCCTCTTCCTCCCTATATTCTCCCATAATTATATAATTCATTACATTTGTCACTTGAAAGCCACTAAAATAAAAACCAGTCTCAGCCTAGAAGTGTTCATGCTGGGAAGGACAAAAGAAGAATTTTAATGACACTGGGACTGAGCACATAAACTATCATTAAAAAAACAACCATGCAAAGCTTGGGAAATCTCTTAAACCCAGCATTAGGAGGGAAATGGGGAGGTGGTGTTGTCCTAAAGGTGGGGAAACAGAGAAGTGCCTGCAGCCAGTACCAGAGTGGCCTTCAGCTGCTGAGTTTGGAGTTTCCAGAGCTGAGCCCCTCTGACTTCTGAGTCCTTCCCAACTGAGAGCTCCTTCAGAATGCCAAGCCCACGATCTCCCTTTAAAGACACTCTCCTGCTCTGTGAGCCTCACCCACTGTCCCAGCTTTGCTCTCCTGCCACGCCAGGGTCCGACCTCAGCTCCGCAGTTATTAGAGTTATCAGCAGGAGTGAAGGAGAGTTGGGATGGAGCTGGATGCCGAGTGCCAAAAAAGACAGGGAACAGCAGGGGGAGGTATCAGGCCAGGAAAACCAAGGATATGCGGGTAACCAGGAGAAATTCCTGCCTTGTGCTGCTAGACGAGAGAATCACTAAGGTTGCTTTGGGTCTGCATGTCTCCACGGTGGGACACAGTGGGCCCTAAAAGTAATTGTGCATAAGGTAAAGGGTTTACAGATGTCAGGCAGAGACAACCCTTTGTGCCCTGCTCAACTGCACAGCTGTGCACATCTGTGAGCTCTTGGAAGGACAGAGGCACTGGAGGGACAGGGAAATGTTTTGCCCTGTGGGTGTATTTCTAAGTGCTGCTGACCTCTCATGTCTAAGGGAGAAAGGCAGGGACGCCACGTGCATCTCGGGAAGAGGATGTGCTCTCACCCTGCCAACACATGGGTGCTCTCAACAACCAGAGGTTGCAAAGAACACATCTGGAATCACTTTCAGCAGCATCTGGAAGCTGTCACAAGCTGCAATGAGACACAGTTGTTTAATTATTCTGGGTCCATATCCTTTGCCACTGTGAAGTTTGCAGTGGCCATTCAACCTCCTCAGCACAGATCCCAGCACACCAGCCCTGCGTGCTCCTCATCACATGGAACACTTGTGATGGCACAGGAGCATCAGCTTCACCTTCAGCCCTGCCCTGATGGTGTCCAGCACAAGGAAACAACCATGGCAAGTTCACTGTTACAGCAAGAGGAATGAAATGAAAAGGAAAAAGTCTTACGTACTGAAAGAGCCTAGAACAACACTCTAACAGAATCATAGAATATGAGCTGGAAAGAACCCACAAGGATAATCAAATCCAACTCTTAGCCCTGCACAGGACATCCCTAAGAATCAGAGAATTAATCTGTGAGAGTAGAGGAAGGTTCAGTCATAATTTATCTCACCACCAGACACAAATGAGGATTTCATTCCCAGCATCAATCCATTCTTTCATGAGAAATCCATCAAGAAATCAATTTCCAGCAGCTGTAGGGCTAACATTCTCTTGTGAGATATGCTAGAAGAGGAGAGGAGTATGAAAGTACCCAGGACAGACTTCTATTTCATCATTATACTCTCAGTATCTCGTGCTTTCTTACCAATAGAGAACAGATGGATTTTTCATGGAAGATGCTCCTTTTTGTTTCCCTATCTCTTTACCAACATCTTTGCTGCTGGCAGTGAAGGAGTTAAGCAGACTGTACTGTGCATTTTACTCATAGCACAAAGGGAGAGGGCTAAGGAGTCTTGCTGATTATCCCAGTGCTGAACTTTAAAAGCTTTTAAAGCTGAACTTCCTCTGGAATCGTTTGCATCTTCCCTTTCTGCCTCCAGCAATGCCTCTGAGGTCAGTGTCTTGACCCAGGGTGGATGGGATTAGAGCAGGAGGGAGGCTGATGCTTACACTCAGTTGACTGTTTCAGAGTGGGATGGTGCTCCCTGTGCTAACAGGAAGAAGGGAAACGTGAGAAAAAAATCAAATAAAAATAATAGAAACCAAACAAGAATGTTGAGAAGTTCTGGGGGAAAGAGGAAACATGAAAGTACGTGGGATACAAAAGGACAGATTGCACTCACACAGCAGTGGCTCCGGGGGCGTGAACGAGATGTATGGAAAATGCAAAGGAATGACAGAGAAATCACTAAACCAGGACCAAATTCCAAAGGATACATCTAAGAGTTCAGCTCATGCTGCAATAAACAGCCAGATGGCTGTGTATCCCAGAGAGATGCTGCTGGGAAAGGAAATGGAGAGGGAAAGAGGGGGCGAGCAGGGTCACCTACACATAACTCTTCCATTCCCAGAGAAAGAGGAAAAGGAAATGTAGATTAAGAGGGGTCTTCATGGCCCCAGCAGTGGCTGAGCCAGCACAGGAGGCAGAAGAAGCCAAAGAATGTCTTTGAGCCTCTTGTGCTCACATTTTTCTTGCCCTCTTCCTTCTCATTCTCCCCCACCATTCCAGCTCCCACTTCCCTGCACACCAGCCATTCCTCCATTCCTGACGGTCCCTCTACAATTTTTCAGAGGCCCAGAGCAAGGACTGCTTTCTGGCACCCTGAGCTGTGTGTCAGGGGCTCATGTCCTGCCTTCTTTTGGAGCTCTTGAGCAGAGTCTGTCTCAGGTCACCCAGGGGAAGCAGTGAGACAAGGCTTTATTCTTACAAGAAGTGCTCTCTGCCATCCCCAAAGATCCACAGGATCTCCCAGACTCATCTTTGCCATGAAAACAGGAAAAAACGGCTCCTCTACTAATACAGCAATGCAGGCTGGAGTTCCCACACCAGGACAGTTATGGAAAATAATGTGAATTTCAGATTGCATCAATTAGCTCAAAAGCAGGACATTTTCTTGTAGTTGTCTCAGAACACCCTGTGTTATCTTGCATAAGTCATCCACTCAGCCTGTGTCTCAGTTTCCTCAGCTCTGAAACAGGGAAGAATGCTGACCTTGCTTTGTACAGGACCCCAAGATTTTATATTGAAAACCGGAAAACAGTTTAAGGAAGCATTATGGGATGAATCAGGTGCTATTAGTGTCTTCTCTAAACAAAATTTTAAAAGCTTTGGTCCTTCTAGAAGTTGTGAAGGTAAGAAACATCAGGGAATTTCAAAGAAGGGGTTTGTTGTTGTTTGGGTTTTTACTAGGGTCCTTTTCTGGCTTGAGCTGTAGTGTTCCACAGTGAATATGGATTATTTTATCCCATTCAGCTAGGATGCATCAAAGACAAGCTCACGCTGAAGGCAGAGAGATGAGAGAGTGTTCTTGATGCATCATTTAGTGGTTTATAGATAGCCCTGACCCACAGTGTGAAGGGCAGCAGCAGGAAAGGCAAAACCTGGTACCTCAGTCAACTGGCAAAACAAAAGCAAATAAAACAGGAAAACCCCACAGTATTGTTCTGTTCTGCTTTGATAAAGCTCCTTTTCATTGAACAGTACTGTATTACCTGTACTCAACTGTACCTGTACAAATGTACAACTGAGTCTTCAATTAAAATTAAATTACTCTGGGAAACGAGGGACCGGAGTTACACAGAAAGAATCTTTCTAAAAGGCAGAAAAAGTTTGGACATTAAATCAACATCAACCAGGTTCTTTTAGTTCTCTCTGCAGCTGGAAAGGGTCTCACGTGGAATAAATCCAGAAAGCTGAGTGTCCCATGTACAAGTACAGATTCCAAGCACTCCTGGAAAGCCAGTTCAGGATGTGCAGCCTTAGATCTCCTCTCTGCTCCACCACGGAGCTGCCAGGCTGCCCCAAGCCCAGGCCAAGGGGACTGGAGCAGCTCATGGAATGGAAAAGAGTAGGAGCAGTACGGTATTATCACTGGGAATGCCAGTGGGATTCCTGGAGAAAACAGTACCGGAAGCCGTTCCTCAAGACCTATTCCCATTCCAGCTGTAAAGGGCTGACAGTTTGTTCTGCACAGGAATACAAAACTGTGAGAGATGTGACCTGTGAGCAAAGGCTCTCGAGTGGAGGGAGACAAAAAAACAGGCTGCAGGTTGCACTCCCTCCACCACTCTGGAAGGTTAATACACCAGGCTGATTTATCCAAACTTTAAAAAAAGTAATATATTCAGAAAAGGGAAAACTAGACTGGTTTTGCTTTTTTCCTCTTTCTTCTGTATGCCACCTACTTCAGGTTGAATAAGGACTTATTTCTTCTAAGCTTTTAATTTTAGCATCACTGTTTGTAAATTATTTTCCTTTTTACATGTCTGCCTTTAGAAGGAGATGAAAGTCTGCTGTGAGGAAGATGTTGGTAGTACTTCTGTTCCTGGGTGCCTGACTGACAGGGTGCAGCACTTTGAGAAGTCAGCATTTTTAGGGCTGTTTGCTTTCATCTGGTTTAGAACCTGCTGACTAAGCAGGGGAATAAAGAGACTGGGGTGGAGGGGCTGGCTCAAGCAGGAGGGAGACTACAGACTGCCACAACACCTTGCTGAAGGATCCCTTTTACACTGAGACTGCTAATAATGCTGCAGACGGTCTTCACATCCCTTCCACCCCATGAGCAAGAGCTGAATATTAAAAGAATGGTTTCATGGATAAAACAGTAAACCAAATCCTGCAAATTTTATAGATCATCTTTAGTAAGTCCCTGTGTGGTAACTCATCTGTAGATTTTCCGCCTTGTCTTTTGAGGCTGTGTTTCTTTGGTGACTCACGTGACCCACCCAGAATCTCCCCACAGGGATTTCTGTGTCTCTGAACACCCCCACGGTGGGAAAATCACTGGCTGAATCCTGGGACACAAGCCTTGGCCACCACTCTCATTTCCCCTCAGATCACTCCTGGCACCTGGAGGAGCAGGAGCCTGTTTTCACTGAGTGGCTCAGATTCCAGAGCCCTGGAGCAGTAGAAATTGAAACGCACTGTCCAGAAAGATTTAATAAAATAGTCTTTCAGCCACAAAGATGGGCACCAAGCCATTCCCCTTTGTCACTGCCGAGCAACATTGCTTGGCTGACAGGCAATCAGAGTCCAGAAGAGCCAGAACACAGGAAAGAGAACAATTCTCCAGAGTCAAAACAATTACAGCATGGAAAGCATTTGTATTTCTGGGCTGTTGCAGTAACTGAGACAAATGCACATCTCTACCTGCCACAGCATTTGCAATATCTCATACTACAGAACAGCCCAAGGTAAACAGGAATTCAGTGGAATTTGCCCTAACTTCCTCCCCACTCCTGCTTTTGGAGCCAGAAATCCCTACCTGCGCCAGCAGAACAGATAAAGATTTAACTGTATCTTTGGTGGAGTTTTCCTTGACTCACTTAATGACGTGTGGGGTATTTTTATTATCATCATCTGCATTGCAGGAGTATCTCAGATCCCAGTCATAACCCAGCAGAACCAGTTGTTGTACAGAAAAACAGCAACAGGCTTCACCCCAGGAAATTCCTCTGATCAGACTTGCTGAATCCTCCTTGTGTCCCATACACATATACACAGCTAGCTCCTACAAGTGGAAAGGGATTTACACTCACAGACATCTTCACTCTCAGGAAGTAAAGCCAGTTCATACAAATAAATAATAAAATAATAAAATAAAAACAGAATAATAAAGCCAGTTCATACAAAATTAAGCTCCCCGAAACCATCAAGCTGGAAAACAGACCCAGATATTTGCTTACTGAGAACAGGAAGAGGTCTAGGTCCATTAAAACTGGTGAAAACTTCCTAGAGGATAATGCCAGTTAATTGGGAGGAACCTTTTAGACAGTCTTGCACACTTCTTAAAAATTGTCTTACTTGGATGACATAATTCAGGCCTAAACTAGACACTGCACAGCACAGTGATGAAAAAACCAAAAAACCTGACAAAAAACCCCAAATAAATCCCCCAAAGCTGTGCTTTCATCTAGGGCTCTCAGATACATGTGATTTTTTTGTTGTTGTTGCTGTCGTTTTTCCTTTCGAGAGATTTTATCCAAGCAGAACTGAAGACGACATACACTTTTCTGGGTTTCTGGGGATTCTGCAGCAGCTCTGATCAGGCAGTTCTGCGTCCAGGACTCCTGAACACATCCATTGGGTATGTAAAGCTCATCCCTGCAGCACCTGCAGAGCAAGACTAGGGCGTGCAGGAACTTAGGAGGCATTAAGCATGCAGCTCACAGCCCATGCATGCAGAGTGACTCACGGTGCTCAGAATGTGCTGCACAGAATACCTGAGCAGAAACGTGGCAGTTCTGCACCTCGCTGGCAAGACAAACACTGTCCTTGTGACAGGGACTTGGGGAAAGATTGCAAATGCACAAACCTAAAGCACCTAAGATGTGCAGCAGCTGGAGACACTCTGTTGTAGGGCTCCAGCTCTATCTAGAGGTTGGTTTAGACAGTTCACAAATTTAGAAATAGGCTGCAGGGGTCCATTCCACCCTCTGGCAACTCCTTTGGTTCTCTCCTACCTAGATCCACATTTGAGCAGCCTCTCCAGGGCAATTCAGCAGGAGCTGTGGGCACTGAGGCCCCACAGATCACACCCTTGCCAGCCCCACTGCCTGGATTCCCCAGCTCAGGGGATGTTTTAAGGCACCTATATTCACACCTTGCCCAACCCTCCCCTCTGTGATGGGTCAGCACCCTGAAGAGCTGCTACTTATCCATGTCAGTGATAATTTCCTAGAGACAGACTTTAATTTTAATGATGTCAGTTGTTTTTGCTTGGCACAGGATTCGTACAGAGCTCATTTTGTGTCTTCCTCCTTCCTCTCTGAGGCACTGCAGAACCTTCACACAAACGCCCCCGGTCAGTGGGCTCATCTCTGGGATGGAGACAAGTACTGAACGTCCAGGTATGGAAACAAGCCTTAAAAGGCACTTTGTGCTCCTTCATGGGAAGCAACATGAGGACAAAAGTCTGTCTCTTCCTCCTCTCTCATCAGAAAATAAGTTTATTCCTCAATATAAGAAAGAGTAAGTGTGGCAAGAAGGAGCAAAGGGAAGAGAGAGCTCTCTGAAATGAGTAAATGAATTCCAGTAATTGAACAGCTCATATTTTGACACACTGAGTTATTAAATTTTGAGAACCGATGAAATATCTCTCTAGACATAGCACTGCAGTCTGAGTGCCAGGATAAATACCAGAGCTTAGGCAGCCTGATTTTCCACACAGATACACTGTCCATGGGCTCAGACAAGCCTACAGTTGCTGCTGGTGGAGAAAATCTTTAGTAAAATGCCTCAAAAGGAGAAGGTGGCTCTGAAAGCAATGGATGCTGTTCAATAACCTTGGCTAAATCAGTAAATTAGAGCCTGTACCTCAATATTCCTGCAAACTCTTCCATTTCCTACGGATTTTACTGAAAGCTCAGAAACCTCCTCCCACACCATCCCCTCCTCCAGTTTCTGCAACCTGCTGCATTTCCAGCTCCTTTCTGTTCCAATGGGAACTGATGGGAACCACTCCCACAAGCCAAATTTGGCACAGGGCATCACTACCTAAGTATATACTTGGCTTTTCACTTGCAACCTGAAATGTGCCATGGATCCAACTAGACTGCAAATTTAATATTTCACAATGAAACTAAATTATTTTTACCTTCCAAATAGCTGGGAGCATTGCTGTTAATAACTAATAATCCTCCCTTGCACATACGTAGCATCTCTCATTCAAAGGTCTCAAAGCACTTAATAAGCAACAATTAATTAACCCTGTAACATCTCCCTGCTGTAATTAAATCATCTACATAAGGAAGAATTGCACCACTGGTGATTCCGGTTCCAGTAATTTCATCAAAATGTAGCAGACATGTCACAGCTGTTGTAGTGCAATGCAACAAATGGTGGCAGCCTGAGAAAGAGCCTAAAAAGTTCTGTATTAGGCCCTGGAGAGGGGTTAAGGAAAGGAGAATGTATATAAGTAACTCATAATATATTACAGGGCAACGTGGTTTAACACTTCTCTTTTATAGATCCATTAATCACCAGTATAATTCTGTTCATCATGTTCACATTAGGTTGAAAGTACCCTGCAGAATCCTCCCAGGAGCCTTGGTCTCCAATTCCCACAGAAACAGTCAAGTCAAGGCTTCCAGCCTCTGAAACAAAGTTTATGGATCAGTTGGATAGGATTGCCTGAAGAAGGCAAATGAGCTTGTGTGTCCACCTGATGCTTAGAACACTTGAGACTTTCAGGCTAAAAAAAGAAGAGCAATAAGTGCTAATATCTCAGACTCCAGGGCATTACATTTGCATTCAGGGAATAACAGCCATTGTCTCACAGCCCTTTAATATCTAAATGTTTATGGCGTACTCTCAAACGTACCAGTTTGGGAATAATTTATGTTTCACTATCAGTTTGGATGAAGCTGTCTCCCATCTCTTCTTTTTCAGTGCTGCATTACCTTCTTTCCTACCCTTTTGTACCTCCCTTTCAGTAATAGCTGTCCTATCTTCATGTACAATTATGATATTTCAGTCCAAGACAAAGGAAAATGGAATTTGTTCCTTTAGAGAGCTTGCCTCTGCACACAATGCCTTAAGGCATCTGCCTAGATTTATGTAATCTGACAGTTTAAAGACGGAACAATAATAATAATAATAATGGCAAGACTTGCCCTTTTTTTCCAGCAGCTCTCAAAGCAATGCAGTGCTCTTCATCATTAATAAAGTCTTACACCATTGCCAGTGTTTTTGTAAATGCGAAATCTTAAGCACACGGTGTTTAAAAGTACTTACGGGTGTCACAGGAGTTAGTAACACATTTAGACAGAGTCCAAATATCCAGACAATTGTGGCAAGGCCTAATTTCTCCTTATTCCTTTCCACAATGTGATTAAAGTGTGTTTCCAGTGTGCTGATTTATAAGAAGCAGCTGTACTTCATGCCCTGCTGCTCTCCTTTTCCTTCCAAGCCCACAGACCATCAGACTGGGTCAATCCCCAGCCCTGCACTCCAAAGCAGTGCTTGAAATGCTAAACCTTGCAATGTCATACCCGAGGTTTCACAGGGTGCTGGACCACAGACTGCTGAGACTGAGTTACCTGCTATTGTCAGGCAAAAATCACACAGCATAAGGGACTAAAATCTTATGAGGTGTAGCATTTTATTGAAGGCAGAAACTCCAGACCAACTTAAACCAGTCAAAGCTGTGGTAGCAAGACTCGAAGGAAGCCATTAGCATGCATAAAACCATCAAGATCTGGAGTTTCATCGTGATAAAAAGAGAAATATTTTGCTTCAATGTTTATGCCAAACTTTGGAAGAGACCCAAAACAAGACTGGGGTGAGATTTTCCCCACACACTCACTTTATTGCCTAAACAAAGGAGAATCAGGTTATTTCCATCAAAGCTCCATCTTGTGCTGTACAAAAAGCAGAGTTTTGGCAGAGCTTGGAAATGAAAGGCAACACTGCCGGAGTGACAATGTGGCAGCCAGTCAGCAATAAAAGTGTTAACCAAAGTCTGGGCTTGTATTGCCCCAAATCGCTGCAGAAGCAGCAGGAAAGAATCAACTTCTCAGCTCAGAAGGCTGAGGATGCCCCAGCTGTAACTTTCAGGGGTGAAGGCAAGCACCCCTTGAAACTTTCAGCTTGTTTCATACCCCAATTCCTCCTGAATAGGAAACTAATGAGTGGCATAAAAGGCACTGTTAATTAGAAGCTTCTAAATTGCCAAACTTTCTCCATGCTCGGGCTCAAGTCAGCAGTTCTGCAGGGCTTGGTTCAGGCTGCACACCAGCCCACAGCCCCTGGCAGCAGCAGTCAGATATTTGGAAGATGTTCAGCCAGTATTTAACCCACTGCTAAGAGAAGTCCACATCTTGTTTAAATTTCTCAGTTTGCTCCTGCTGAGAAACATTTGACATGACAGAGCTCTGTCAAACAGCTCAGAGGTTGTGGTTTCTGTCTAGAGGACCCAAGCCAGTGTTATAAACATGCAAGGAGCACTCCAGCTTGGTGAAATCAAAGAAAATGTAGTTATTCTACCTCAACAAAAGTAGTGCTGTGCAGAAACAGGTCCCAAATTCTCAGGTCCCAGCAGAATTCCTGCCACACAGGGCCTGTCTTACAAAAGGCTGTGTGTCTCTTGCAAATTTAAGAGGCACTGCCTATATTTGCCATTAAGGCCTGTTTGGTACATAAAACAACAACAACAACAACAAAACCAACCAAAAAACCAACCAAAAAACCATGCTGGAGGAGGAGAATGTTCTGTTTTACGGAGCTTTCAGTATTCATTTCTGCCTTGATGCAAATGAGGCAAGCAAATCTCATCCAAATGGAAATCCATTTCCTTGCTGCTATGGTACGCAGGACAGAGAAGCTCACCAAAACTAGGGAAAAAAAGGGAGAAAAGGAGACCAAGTCACAGCATGTTGGTTACATCTCCCAGGCTCCTAGCTGCCGAAAAATTAAGCAACAGAATCTACTTGTTATCGCCAAGTTCCTAGTGTCCTCAGATGAAATAAGTTCACCCTTACAAATTGCCTTTCCATGAAACCTTTGAGACGAGAAGCTCCGTATTTCATGTAAAGCACCTGATGCTGCAGCAGTGACTGAGAGCTGTCAGCAAGCACTGCCATTGCCCCGGCTGCATCCTTCACCTACACACCTAACTAGGAATTACAGCTTCAAAAATGAAAAGTCTAAAAGAACTCAAGCAAGGAAGGTGAGTAACTGTTCTGCAGTGTTTGTTCTCATGACAATTAAAAAAGGTTTCTTCAGTCCTCCATGGCTGGCTGTAGAGAAGACCAGATATTAAATTAAACACATAGCATGGGACATCTCCCCTCATTTTACTACAAACCGGTGCACAGGATGGAGAACTTGCTTTGCAAGGAATGCTGTTGTTTAAATGGCTTGATAAATTGGATTCCTTTGATGCTGTTTGCTCTTGCCTTCCCTAATCTCTCCTAATCAAAATGATTTTTTTTTTTGTCTGCAATGCATATGACCTACTTCCACATTCCCCCCATCCTGCTGTTCTTTTCTATCTATATTCTCTGTGAAGTATCTGTATTTTTCTGCCTTTTCCATTAAATCTATTCCAAAAAAATTAGGATCCTCAGGCAAATGAGGAGAGGTTTTGATTCTCACCAGCCAGTGAATGCTGGAAACCACGTGCTTGGATTTTTCCCCTTTAACCAGTCCAGGCATCAACCTTTATCAGTCCCAAGACACTGTGAGTCTACATGGAATTTGTTGAACTATTTGAACCACAGGACTCTGAGAGAGACCTATAAAATGCAAGCAGATGCAATTTTTAATTGCTCCAGCAAAAAATGAATTTGGCAATTAAAGAAGTAACTTTGACACAGAGACAGAAGGAAAATAACTGGCTTTAAACAGTGGCAGGTGCATCACTTCAGATAAATTATACACCATCCATCCCGAATGCTGCCTGAAACAGAAGGATAGCCCAGGGATTAGGGTTTTAATAGAGAATTTAGAATTAGGGATTACAGTCCCTGCTCCACTCCAGCCGGCCTCTGCAGCTTTGGCCATTTACAAAACAGTGTTAACAATTTTCCTCCTCTCTCAGCAATATTAAGAGACCAGAAATGCCAAATATTTTCAGGCTGTTAAGGCTAAATACAACCTAAAGTAAATAATTTTTGGATGGGATCTGCTGTAATTTTGCACAGATCTAAAGAGGTTCTGACCTGAGCAGGGAAACACTTCAACTCACGTGTGAATTCTGGTATAATCCAGGAGAGAAGAGCAAAGCCCATTTACATCCCCAGCTCAGCAGTCAGATTAGTTTCTACTGGATCCCAGAATGGTTTGGGTTGGAAAGGACCTTAAAGCTCACCCAGTTCCACCCTGTGCCATGGGCAGGGACACCTTCCACTAGACCACTAGACCAGGCTGTTCCAAGCCCCGTGATCCTGGCCTTGAGAGTTACCTCTCTTTGTGTGTGTGCGTGTGCCTTTTTGTGCTTGTTTGTGGCTTGGGCTTTTTTGGTTGTTTTTTTTTTTGTCCGAGACTGAGACAGTGGTGCAACATCTGCCATAAAGCCAAGGAAAGAGCAGCTGGTTGAATGCAAACCACTCCCAGGACAGGTAGGTGCTGATGAGGACCAAAGTGCCACAGTGCAACTGAAAACAGCATTTTAGCCCAAATAACAGTATGTGAGGTTGTCCCTTTTTGACACAGAATGTAGCAATAAAATAGAAGAGGGACTCAGTCTGAAGAAAGCTGTGACAAAATCACACTGAAGACCTCGGGACAGTTACTATTTCTGTTCAGACCTTAATTATTTTCCATTTTTTGCCACCTCCACTCTTCCCTGGAGATCAGGAGAGGTAATAGAAAAGCAGCTTTTAGGTCAAGAAAGCAATTTCTTTCCTTCTTTCTGGCAAAATCCACTAGGAAACCATTTGCAGAGGTCTCACCTCCAGATTCAAATTTGAGCGCCAGCCCTGCTGCAGACTCTGCACCCTTCTGTACCAGTGATGCCCCAGTCTTCACTCCATGTTTTGAGTGTCTTGTGACCAAATAAGTTTTCTGTCTGCCCTGGGAACATGGCTATCTGGACATACTTGTCTTTTGGGATAGCCATCCATCTGAGTTCAGCAGGAGCCAGGCAGCTCCACTGGTGGTGTGGCTTGTGCTGTGACTACAAGGCAGTGAAGGATGATCAGGTAACTGGAAATACAATGTGTGTTATCACCAGGCAAAGTGTAGTCACTCAGTGTCCTGGAACTAATACTGGAAGATTTGGGGAAAGCAGTACAGAATCCTTGACAAAACTTGGGAAAAAATTAATAATCAAGAGTCCTAATTCCCCTTGTGTGTGTCAATGCTTCCTAACTAATTGCTTCAGAAGCAGCATGGGAGAGTGGAGAACCTGGGCCTGTGTTCAGGGAACAAAATGTTTAGAGCCAAGTGAGCAAAGACAAAAGGACAACAAGAATCAAAGGGGGTTGTATCTGATCCAAGAACACAAGGCAGTTGGAAAACAGCCTCTGAAGTAAATTGCAAGAAATGGCAGGTACCATTGTAGCCAGAGAGCTGAGAAACAAAGATATTTCCTGAGCAATAAACCAAGTAGCATTACATAAAAGAAGAACTTAATTGAAAAGGACAACCATCCCCACTCCAGCTTCCACCACCTTTAACATTTTGTGACAAACCAACAAGACACCCTAACACTGCAGCATCCAAGGCGCTCTCATTTTACCACAGAATCTGTGAAGCTATTTTCATAGATGCCGAGACAGAGCACAGGGACGATACGTGACCACATTCAGACAGTTTGTCTCTGGCAACCCCCGGATGAATCTGGACCTCCCATAGTTCAGGCTCTCACTGCTGGACTCCCTTTTAACACATCACCCCCTCAACCCATGCACACCTACAAAAAGGGGCGGGACACTGGGCTCAATTTATTTTTGTTACTAGAAAGCCAGTGAATCAGCTCTCGCTGAGAAAGTGCAGAGTCATGCACATGTGACTGCTCAAAATTCAGGGGAATAGGGAAAGACGTAATTTTCCCTCCTGTCCTCAATACCTTACATGAAATGAATTTGCAGGGTGTAAACCCCCCCGTATCACACACTCCACCATTCTAACTGTGTTTGCCCTCTTGTCAAACACCTGACAGAGCCAGAAGAGCTTCTTCATCCAAGAGCCTTCTGCTCGCACTGAGCATTCAATGCATTAATTACAGGTCTCATTCCCACTGGCTATCTTGCACTTGTCAGAAGAACTGTGCAAAACTCCCCTATAAATGAGGAAAGAAAGTCTCCTAGATTAAGCAGGCTTAAAAAAAATTAAAAAGCAGCTCTTGAATGGAGTATATATGTCTAATAGCTAATTATGCTGCTAAGTCATGGAATCTTATGATAAAAAAAAATTAGCTATCCCCAGAAGATACACAATCTAATAAGCATTCATTGCAAATCTAGCTCCTAAATCTGCTGCCCACTGAGCTAATGAGGAATGATTCAGTGAGCCCCAGACACGTTTTTAACTTCATTCAGTGTTGTGTGAGGCTGCTACAAGAGAGCACAACTGGGGAGGACAGTCAGCACAAACCAGCCAGCCAGGAAGAGCTCCCTAGCCAACTTCTTCATGGCTGGAAGATGAGGAAGAAAATAGGGCCATAATGAAGGCTTGGGGGCAACAATTGCCAGTAGGATTTCAGGCTTATTTTTTGGTTTGATATCACTGTGGAGAAGCACTTTGGTTTATGTTCAGCTGATTTATAGAACAGAGAGAGATTGTGAAGACTTTGCTGCTTGTTAGCAAATCTTCTCTCAGGGCAATCCTCATCCTTACCCCCTGGTAGGTATTTTTATTTATTCATGCCACTGAATCTTACAATCCCAGAATAGTTTGGGTTGGAAGGGACCTTAACGCCCATCCCATTCCACTCCTGCCATGGGCAGGGACACCTTCCACTATCCCAGGTTGCTCCAGGCCCTGTCCAGCCTGGTCTTGGACACTGCCAGGGATGGGGCAGCCACAGCTGCTCTGGGCACCCTGTGCCAGGGCCTCAGCACCCTCACAGGGAAGAATTCATTCTTAATTCCTTATCTAACCCTGCCTTCCTCCATCTTAAGGCCATTCCCCTAAGTTCTATCTGTATATAACCTGCACCTGCCCTTTGGGAAGCAATACCTGGTGACCTTCCTTAATCTCTGAGCTGAGAACAAAGCTATTACCATGTTACTTTCAAAAACTGATCAGCAGCTCCAATGATAGAGCACTAGGCAACAAAACTCCCATCTACTAAATAAATTGGAATGTGCTTTCTGTTTTCTGACCTACATGTTTAATCAACATGTATTTTCAAGGGGCTGGTAGCACATGGCTCTGCTCCAAGGACAGCCAAAGAGTTTCCATATCACAAATGAGCTCCAAAAAAGTGCCACAACTGATGAAGCAGCATTTTTAAACAAAACTGCAGATACGAGGAGGTGGCTGAAATTCCTATTCACCTCCCAACAGAGGAGCCCAGGGGGTAAAAAAGACTCACAACTCCTGAACGGGCATGTAAAGGACATATTGGGGAACTGTCCTTGGAAGGGACATTTCTTATGCCTTTCTTGTTTGCTGCCCACAGGCCAAAGTGCCTGGCCCAGCTGTCATTCCAGGATGCTCAGAGGGAGAGCAATCACATAAAAGCACTGCAGATTTGACCTAAGGCCAGTTTCTCTCCAACGTAAGTTCAATCAATCAGCCAAGGAACCTTTTAGCAAAATTCCCTGCTTGTTTCTCATACTTCCTCTGTCCTACCCATTGCCCAAAGTGACCCTCAAATTTTCCCTTCCTTCCAGTGTTTTTTCCCCCCAGGTTGTCCCTTCTGGCCCCAGAAGCTCTCTGGCTCTCTGTGATGTTTCCTCCCCTCATCTGGGATTCTTGACCAGTGCCCAAGGGACAGAGGAGCCTCTGTTGGCTGCACACAAGTCTGGAACAATCTGCCGGTTCCAACTCAATTCCTGCAGAAGTCTTCTCCAGGGGAACTTTACTCACCCTGGAATGGCAATGCCCTATAGGGACAGAAAGCTGGAACATCTCACCTCTGCTATTTCACTTGCCACATCTCTTGTGCTCGGTTCTAATCACCTTTTCTACTAACTCACAATTTAGTCCAGGTTGGTGTTCAGGACTTCTGCCTCTCCCATTCCAGACTTTCAGGCTGGCTAATATACCAATATCCAGAAGTTTGACACACACCAGCAATGATCACCTTTTTTCCCAGCATTGTAGTCCTGGTACCTGCCAAGCTCTCCAGCTCAATATCAACCTGAAACTGCAGAGCTGTTAAATTCAGTGTTCATACCCTGAGCTTTCTATCTACTCTCTTCTAGCCCATTCATTCAGGTTAAACTTTGCAGCCCTAACCTTTTTTTAATCTACAGATTAAGGTTTTTATACAGTATTATAAGTGAAATAATGTCTATACAAGTCTAAAAGAATTATGTGTTGAGGTCCAGCCTGCCCTTAAAAATAAGTATGATTTCTGGTTTTTACTGCAGCACTATTACAAATTGACTCTCAGCAAAAGGCAGGGTGAAGTTTTAGATCATTACTAAGTAATTCAGTACATTTTTGCTATAAATTCTGTGAAGGTAAGCACTGAGTTTTTAGCTGTTCTAGAGGCTTCAGCTTTATAGTTCTGTGTTAACCTTTGTGAGGCCCAAAGCCAGGTACAGGGAGCCTGTGAGGGTTGAGAGTAAGTGATACTCACTTTAAAAGACTCTTACATTTAGTTGGAAGTTTATTAAATTCCTATAGTATCATTTATTTGCTTAAACAAATCACCACCCAGTATCTTGGGTTAACAAATGTAGTTTTCCTAAAAAAAAAAAAAAAAAGTAAATAACCATTGTTTGAGTGCTAGATTATTTAGCTTTGTTAAAGAATGTGCCCTAAAACATCAGCAGCCTTCCAGAGCTTTTCTGTCATTGTGTAAAGGTCACACAACACAGGCAAGTTGCCACAAATATTTACACTTGTGAAATAAGTTTTGTGAAAGGTGAGATGAATACTTGAGCTGAAATGAGTGCCCTGCCCATGAAAACTGTCCTGAAGCAGCAAAACCTGTGAAAAATTACCCAGCAACTCATTTGCAAGAGGAGGTTTCCCTTCCATCAGCTGATATCTGGGACACCCAGGCACTAGAAGATTTAAATACTTCTTCTAATAATAACTGAGTATATTTATAGATATTTGTAGATATTTTCATCCTCTGGATAAATATGCAACACTAACTCCTGTTTAGCATCAGTATCCTATGGCAGCAACTGCTGCTGATGGTAATTATATAGTTGTCAGAAGTCAGGATCAACTTGGGCTTCCCCCAGCTCCGAGCTGAGTGTAGGAAAATAAAAATCCTGCTCTTAGTTGTATAAAGACAGGAATTCTCAGTTTGTGCATTTGATGAGCTTTTGGCTAAATAAAAGAATTTGGTTCAGTTGTGGCTTTTCTTACTGTGGCTTCTGGGAAGTTTTACCCACCCCTTCACAGCTGATTTGTTGACAAGAAAAAAAATTAACAAAAGCTTGAAAAATAATCACCCCTCTTTCCTTAGATGTGGGATCAGTTCCCTCAAACAACAACAGAACAGCAAAAGAGCTGCCTCAGCACTTGAGTTCTAAGGTAGAGGAAGATTTCACCGAAGATTTCACCAAAGGTTTCACAGATTTCCCCATGCTGATTAACCAACCCAAACATCACAGTGCAGGGGTGAGCTCGTCACATCAGGATTACACGATGATCAGATGAAGTGTTCCAGTTCAAGAAAGGAATAAATGGAAGATAAATATGGGACACATCAAAATAATGAGGTCTAGCTCTGTCCTTCTTGCTCGTGAGCCCTCATGACAGTACAGCCTTTTCCTTCGTTGTGCATTTCACTAGTTCCTCCCCAAAAACCAACTCTCTTGGATCTGGCTGTGTCTAAAGTGCATGTGAGGGGAAAAGGTATCCACAAGTTTCCACAAACCAGAGCCCGCCAAGCATCTGCACTGTGTGTGACATGTTCCCACTCGACAGCTCTGTCAGGCTCTCCTGGAGGCTCCTCAAATGCCATACATCCGTCCCAGCTCCAGAGAGCAGCTCTGTCTGCCAGCAGGAACCAGAGGCCATTTCTGGCACCTGCTCTGTGCAGCCCCTCACTTCCCCTCCTTTCACTTGCCCTTCTTGCAGGAATGTAACTGAGTGGGTGTGACTGGGAAGGCAGAGTTCAGATCTCATCCCAGTTCCAACCCTGACAGCCGTCACTTTGTTTTAAGCTCTCCCCATCTCAGCAGTTCACCTCCAGATTCCTTCCCATGATGTTTTCAGGCCCCCACCTAAGTCATCCTTGCAACTTCTTATAATTTTCTCCAAACTAAAGAGCCTCTAGACTTCATCCCACTTGCTCAGGGTTACAGCAGTCCAACTCGAAGCGAAACCATGTCCAACATTTGGTTATAAGGAAATGCCACAATTATCATCATTACAACAACTGGGTGTTATAGCTCCTGCATCAGGGGTTAAGCCACTCTCTATTAGAGATGGAGAAAATCTAAGGTTAAAAATGCAAGATTCAGTGCACTTCTCACAGGATACTTGTCCAGCTTGTGTAGCTAAACCTCCAGCCTGCTCCAATCTGCCACATTCACTCACTCCAGGCAATGGAGAGACAGGAATAGGAAGAGGCAGCTCTGGCCACACACAGTCATAAATATACAAATTATTATACAAAAGAATTTGCATGAAATATGATGGGGAGCAGCACTGAATCAGTGTCAGTGAAAACAAGGCAGGGGCCAATCTACCCTGCACTTCTGATCTCCATCCCACAGTGCCTTGGATGTCCTTTTCCAGCTGCATTCCAGGGCCTTGCTGGGTTTCCCTCAGCCCAGCATCTTTAGTCACTCAGTGGTGTACATGATGTTTTACGTTCGTGTTCTTTCTCAGTGCTTTCCTCACAGGCTAGTGTGTAACACCAGTGTGTCCTAATTCACACCTACTTCCCAAACCCAGGGTCAGCTCTCCACAGAAAAAATACCCAAGCGTCAAGTTAGTTACTAAACAGAGTTTTGAGCACTCGTTTAGCACGTCACAGAGGTGCCAAGTGCTAAGCCTCGCAGGGCCCTGCTTTCCTAACTCCTCTCAGTCTCTGCTCTCATTACCAGAGCGAGCTGTGCCAGTTCTCCACCCACGCCTGCAACTGCCTGGAAAACTGGTGGTGCAAACCCGTCCCACAGCGAGGGGGTCTGTCCCAGGTTATACCGAGGGAACTGCAAGTCCGCAACCCCCAAGCAAATTCGGCACAAGTGGCTCAAAGAGAGAAATTGTGTGCACAAGTTGTAACACATTCCCACTTCCCTGTGCACCGAGGTCACCAGCTGGAATGCACTTGCCTGAAGTTTGCTCTGGGAGAAACAGCCTGTGATTGACCCAGTGAGTCACTTGATTTCACAGATGCTGCATGGCAGGGTAGCTCCAGGAGCATTTGTGAGACTATGAAGGAAGGATTAAAGAGAAAGCAGTCCAAAGAGCAGTTTTACTCTGTCCCAAGCACAGCATCATATTTGCACGCAAGGAGAGGCCAAATAACCAGAAGAATTCAATTCGGCATCCTGGGCACTTGTCTGGGTGGATTTGACCATCAAAGAGACAGGCTGAAAGAGAAAGTAATATTCTGCTCTGCTTGTATTTATACACAGCTGAACTTTACATATGCACAGGCCCAGAGACTGAGTGTACACTAAGAATATTTTGTAAACATTGGGGTTCAAGGCTTTATCATTTATCAATTTATTCAGTTACATTTCTAATCTTTCTCATTGCCTCATGTGACCAAACACAATGTTCTCCATAGGGATGACAGAATAGTAATAATTTTAAAAGGGTGGAAAAATGTCCAATTCTTGGGGCAAACACTACAGAATATTGCAAATTTAGACTGTTGTTTGCAAGCATTTTGAGTATTCAGTGACTATTTCAGCCAAACCAATTCAGAGGATGGTAATTCTGTTGCTAAATAGTCTAAATGAATGGTTCATTAAAAATCTGATCTCAGTTTTTCTGAATGCTTATCTTTGTGAGTCCAGAAGTCACTTGCATTCACGGAGATGTGTGTGTGCACAGAAATGTGCCCAGCTAAAGGGTCTGTACCCATGATGCTTTTGAATTTGGCAGCTGTTTTACTGGGGGGGGTCTTCCCCACCAGTTTTTAATCCTAAACACCATCTCCCAGTTACTGAACTCTTGTTTCTAACCATGCAGAAGCCACACACCAGCATCACACCTAACATGCCCCTTGTTTAGCTATCTTCCTGTTTATGACTGCTTTTAGAAAACGTCATGCAACAGCAACAAGCTGTGGCATCATCAGTGACAAGTACTCATGGCTCAGTCCCTGGGTGTTGGAGGTACAAAAACCAGTCACAGACCGATATCTCTCATTTGGTGAACACCACACCCTTTCCTTTTCCAAGGATGAGCAGCTTCAATAATATAGATATGCTGTTGGGTTTGTCCTGCATGAGTCACAAGGATTCTCATATTTAAAAACAAATATTCTAGCCATAAAATACTGCAGGGAAAAAGAATCTACTGTATCTGATGACTATGCGTTGAGATGTCTGAAAACAAACCACTGGGGAATGGAGCATGGCCTGTCACAGAGTGACCAGCTGAGCAACAAGTCAGACAGAGTCAATACACCCATTGCCAGGAAAAGATATATTTATTCTCTGAAAACATGAGTTGGAATATTGGTAATGACAGAGCCTTTATCTCTCCTCCCGCAGAGTCTTCTCAAACATGCCAAATTTGCTGCTGAAGTTACTCGGATGAAATCTCTTGCTCTTATCATTAGTATCTACTTTTGGGAAAGAGTCTGGTTTCAATTGTCAATGTGCCCGGTGGCTTCAAGAGAGGCAAGATTTCACACTTGATGTCCCAATCCTAACAGAATTACTCGCTTTTCCAGCAGGAATGAAGATTAGCTCAAAACTGAAGTTAATGAAAGTAGTCATATTTTTATGCTCATGCTTTTTCTTGATGGCAAAACCATTGTAAGGATTCTGTTCATGTCTCTGCAGTGATTATCTTGGAGCCCCAGCCCAAATTCACCATCCCTAGCACAAGCTGCCACGGCCCCGCTCCAGAAAGGACTTGCCTTTTCCCCCGGGTTATTCATATCCCCGAGACTCATCCTCTGAAGGGTGACAGGAATTGCCTCACTCGTCTCCCAAATCTGGCATGAGCCATGACTAATGCTCATGCTGTGCCCTGAAACACTGGGAGGAAAGGTGCTATAGAAATGAGAAGTGGCTTTCAGGAACAGAAATATATCGTCTCTCACTCTCCCCTTCCCCACCCTTTATCCTTTCACATGTCTTTGTTGTGGTCCCAGTTTATTTTGTAAACAGCATCTAGGACTGTTTAGCATCAGCATCTTCTCAGAACAAACATACAAAGCTCAGAAGAAGTCTCCAAATGCAACTGATTTCTTAAATATTTATCATTTCACTCCAAGAAAAATATTTAAGAGAAGAAGAACATGAAGTAAAGGAAGGGAAGATACAGTTATCTCACATCAACATCTTCTCAAAGCACAGCCAGGCCAGCTGGTGTAAACCAGAATCAAATTCTGTACCAGCTAGCACAGAGCTGCTCTCTAGACCTTCTCTCAGCAGAGGCATCTTGCCATTGACATTTCAAGGCAAAAAAGGCACCCCCAAAACCACAACAATTCCAAGCTAGGCAAAATCCCCTTCAGTTTCCCTCACCTTCTTCCTCTGTGGAAAGAAACTATAGCAGAAAAAGAAATCCATGTGGTTCAAAAATTGTCACTCATGATAAAAAAAAAATTGGTACCCTTGCCAACAAATAGATATGCACCAGTTTTTAAAAGCTGAAATGAAGAAATCAGACCTGCCACCTGGTCATATCCCTTTCCCTCATCCTCTGGGGAAGTTTTTCTTCTGGATGCCCTGGCTAACTTGCTGATGAGGTGATGAAGGCCAAGTGACCTTCAGATCCATGGAATGGGCAGACAGGCCCTGTGGACACACAGCAGCACCCTATAACTGGCAAGGGCTGAAGCAGTTCAGATCAGTCCTTTCCTGTTTGGGAGAGCTGGGTATCAGGGCTCTGTGCTGGTGAAGCATTTCCCGGCATCCCCAAGAGCCATGAAAGTTTTCCAGAAAATTAGCAAGACCAAGAACTGACAAGAAACAGAAAGTTTGAGAAGGGGGAGGGGTAAATATTCTCCCCTTATTTATCTTTTTAAGCAAAGATGTTGAGACACATAGGTGAAGGCAGTGAGACTCAAATCACAAGGCACAGCTTGATGAGAGGCAGTTAAAGGGAAATTCAGGTGGGATCCTCAGCACTGAGTCAAGACCTTTCTTTGATCTCCAGTTTTCCCAAGCTGCATTCCCACATGCAGCCCACCATTTGTTTTTAGTTAGACAGGCATAATGAAAAAAGCTCGGCTAGGGAAGAGCAACAAACAGGCCTTGCAAAAATCATGCAGCAACAGCCAGTCAAAATCAGGAAGAGGCAAAACCACAAAAGTGAGATGATGGCATCTATTACAGAGAGAAAGGCTCAGCTGCTTGGGGATGCTCTGGGTATCTTTCCTCCAGGAATTTCAAAGTCACCCAAATCAGCGATGCATAGATAGGGATCACCTCCTTGCACATTACTGAATCTTCTCTCTCCTAAATACAGAGCCAACAAACCACTTCTGGCACCCTGAGGTTTATCAGCAGTGAGCCATGCAGGGACTGTCCTGCCTCATCCTAATTCACTTGTCAGGTTTGACAGGACCAGAGTTGTAGATAGCACAATACATCACATCCTTCTGCCTTGTCATCACTGTCATTTGTATATTTTCTGCCACCTTTTTTGTTTATTAGCCCACATAATTATGCTTTTTCCTGTTTTAGAGACTACTGTGCAACATCTTCATGATTTGCTGTCTCCTTACCTGTGGAGCCCCAGCCCCACCAATGTTCTTAACTCCAGTTTTGTTTGTTGTCATCTGGCACAGCATATGCTGATGTGGAGCAGTTCACATGTCTCAGAGCTATTGTCCCAGACTTTGCACATTTACAGTTACCATCAGTTATTCACAACAAGCTCTGAAAATTTTCATCACAACAACTAGAAATTCTTCAAATCCTTTAAATTAAAGCTCACAACTTGGAATTTCTGCATGCCTAGGCTTGCCTTTCTTAGTCACCCAATACATTAGCAAACAGTGGTATCATTTATCCAAACACTCTGGGTAGCTGGTATCACCATAGCCCTAATGTAGATTATATACTTCATTTACAGTGTTTCACAGATGGAATGAAAACCAGAATGCATCAAATCCAGCTTGTGGAACAGTTTCAACTATGCCTTTCATTTAGAACATTTCTGAAAATGTACCAAGTGGGCCATTTCATATTTGACTTTGCAATGCAAATGTGGCTAAGCCCAGGCACACCCCACACATAGCTCTCTGTGAATGCCAGGTGCATGATCCACACCCCCACTTTGTGCTCCTCACCCCGTGGCCCTGGGCCCTGGCCAAAGGCAGGGAGTGCTCCCAGGATAACGGCCTGGCAGTGCCACTGCTGGAGGAGTAAACAACACCAGCAATCAGACTTGTAACCTCTGCGGTCATCAAATGCCATAATTATCAGGGAGGGGTTTCCACATGTCCTACCGACAGCAAGATTGAGCCGTGTGTTCCTGGCCGTGCTCATGAAACAGTAAAGCACATAATGCACATTATGAAGTCGTTTAGGGTCAGCCATTGAAATGCAACATGCGGGTAATGGCTCTATCCAAAAAATCCTCTACTAGAGCACAGCAGGTCCTTGCAGTCACAGAGGCATTTATCTGGAGGAAGGAGTTTGTGGTTAACACTTAAACCTCACTTAAAAGTGGGAATTAACTTTTACTGATAAAGCAACACTGTCTCATACAGGTTTAATAAATTCGAAGCTCAACCAGAGGGGAAGGTTTTGCATTGTGAACAGGGTGTGCAAGTGGCCTGCCCACGGATAAACATGTCTGTGACTGCAATAAAACACTTTTCTTGATCTTGCACTACCACAGTGAGGTGGGAGGGGCTGTGGTGCAGGCCTGGTACCTGCCTCCTGGCTGGGACCCCCCCTTGGAGGGAGTGTGTGCCTTAGACACAGTACCAAACACCCAAACCAACTTCAGGACATCTTTGGTAAGTTTTTGCATATTCAGACGTTCAAAACCCATCCTGGACATGTTCCTGTGTCACCTGCTCTAGGTGACCCTGACTTGGTGGGGGGGTTGGATCAGCTGATCNAATGGCTCTATCCAAAAAATCCTCTACTAGAGCACAGCAGGTCCTTGCAGTCACAGAGGCATTTATCTGGAGGAAGGAGTTTGTGGTTAACACTTAAACCTCACTTAAAAGTGGGAATTAACTTTTACTGATAAAGCAACACTGTCTCATACAGGTTTAATAAATTCGAAGCTCAACCAGAGGGGAAGGTTTTGCATTGTGAACAGGGTGTGCAAGTGGCCTGCCCACGGATAAACATGTCTGTGACTGCAATAAAACACTTTTCTTGATCTTGCACTACCACAGTGAGGTGGGAGGGGCTGTGGTGCAGGCCTGGTACCTGCCTCCTGGCTGGGACCCCCCCTTGGAGGGAGTGTGTGCCTTAGACACAGTACCAAACACCCAAACCAACTTCAGGACATCTTTGGTAAGTTTTTGCATATTCAGACGTTCAAAACCCATCCTGGACATGTTCCTGTGTCACCTGCTCTAGGTGACCCTGACTTGGTGGGGGGGTTGGATCAGCTGATCTCCAGAGGTCCCTTCCAATCCCACCATCCTGTGACAGAAGCAGCCCTGGCCTCACTACAGCACAGAGAGAGCCACTGTAGGCCCTGCCAACTCCATCCCTTCTGCTGCCTCTGGACCAGCCTCAGCACCTCTCACACCCCTCAAATGCACCTCATCAATGTGTATGAATATATAAAGATGGGGTGCTAAGAAGATGGACCAGGCTCTGCTCCGTGGTACCCAGCAAAAGGACAAGAGGAACAGGCGGGAACTGACGCACGGGAAGTTCCAGCTGAACGCGAGGAAGAACTTCTTTCCTGTGCAGTGACGGAGCACTGAACAGATTGTCCAGAGAGGGTGTGGAGTGTCCCTCACTGGAGATATCCCAGAACCCTCTGGACACAGTCCTGTGCTCTGGAATGGCCCTGCTGGAGCTGGGACCTGGTGACCCTCTGTGGTCCCCTCCAGCCTCAGCCGTCGTGGGATTCTGTGAAATAACCCCACTACCTTCACACACCACCAGCTCAGCCCTCACACCCTCCCTCCCCCGCCATCCTGGCCCCAAACCAGGCACACCTAGCAGTGCTTTCCCACTGAGGGGAAACATTTCCCTGTGTCCAGACCCACATCTTCCCCGTCACCTGCAGCCAGGTGTGGTGGCTTTGGTCCCGGAATCCCAGAGTCATTTTGGTTGGAGAAGACCTCGGAGTCTACCCTGTGACCGATCCCCCCCTTGTCACCCAGCCCAGATGAGTGCCACTTCCAGTCATTCCTTGGACACCTCCAGGGCTGGGGATTCCACCACCTCCCTGGGCAGCCCCTTCCAACATCTAATCACCATTTTTGTGAGGAAATTCCTCCTGATGCCGAACCTAAACCTTCTCTAGTGCAGGTTATATGTATGTCCTCTCATCCTGTCGCTGTTCCCTGGGGACAGAGCCCGACCCTCAGCAGGCTACANCTTCAGGACATCTTTGGTAAGTTTTTGCATATTCAGACGTTCAAAACCCATCCTGGACATGTTCCTGTGTCACCTGCTCTAGGTGACCCTGACTTGGTGGGGGGGTTGGATCAGCCGATCTCCAGAGGTCCCTTCCAATCCCACCATCCTGTGACAGAAGCAGCCCTGGCCTCACTACAGCACAGAGAGAGCCACTGTAGGCCCTGCCAGCTCCATCCCTTCTGCTGCCTCTGGACCAGCCTCAGCACCTCTCACACCCCTCAAATGCACCTCATCAATGTGTATGAATATATAAAGATGGGGTGCTAAGAAGATGGACCAGGCTCTGCTCCGTGGTACCCAGCAAAAGGACAAGAGGAACAGGCGGGAACTGACGCACGGGAAGTTCCAGCTGAACGCGAGGAAGAACTTCTTTCCTGTGCAGTGACGGAGCACTGAACAGATTGTCCAGAGAGGGTGTGGAGTGTCCCTCACTGGAGATATCCCAGAACCCTCTGGACACAGTCCTGTGCTCTGGAATGGCCCTGCTGGAGCTGGGACCTGGTGACCCTCTGTGGTCCCCTCCAGCCTCAGCCGTCGTGGGATTCTGTGAAATAACCCCACTACCTTCACACACCACCAGCTCAGCCCTCACACCCTCCCTCCCCCGCCATCCTGGCCCCAAACCAGGCACACCTAGCAGTGCTTTCCCACTGAGGGGAAACATTTCCCTGTGTCCAGACCCACATCTTCCCCGTCACCTGCAGCCAGGTGTGGTGGCTTTGGTCCCGGAATCCCAGAGTCATTTTGGTTGGAGAAGACCTCGGAGTCTACCCTGTGACCGATCCCCCCCTTGTCACCCAGCCCAGATGAGTGCCACTTCCAGTCATTCCTTGGACACCTCCAGGGCTGGGGATTCCACCACCTCCCTGGGCAGCCCCTTCCAACATCTAATCACCATTTTTGTGAGGAAATTCCTCCTGATGCCGAACCTAAACCTTCTCTAGTGCAGGTTATATGTATGTCCTCTCATCCTGTCGCTGTTCCCTGGGGACAGAGCCCGACCCTCAGCAGGCTACAGCCTCCTGCCAGGGAGTTGTAGAAAGGGATACGCTTCCCTGCCAGCCCGAGCCGGCACCCTGAGCTCCCTCCTCCGCGTCCCCCTCACGGCCACCCCGACACCGCGTCGTCCTCCAGCCCATCCATCCCTCCCTTCATCCACCTCTCCATCTCTTCCTCCCTCCCTCCCTTTATCCATCTTTCCGTCCCTCTCTCCCCCCTCCCTGGGCCGCCGCCTCCCGCCCGCCCTTCCCGGCGTCGGGGCGGAGCCGGCGGCAGCAGCAGCGCGCATGGGCCCCGCCGCCTGTCCGTGAGCCCGAGCGGGAGCGGGGGGCGTGTGCCGGACGCGGATCCCCCTGGCCGGGCCCTCCCGGCCCCTTCCCGGCGGCTCCTCCTCACCTGCGGCAGCTGCGGCCATGGCGCTGCGGGCGGCGGGACGGGGCTGCTGAGCGGCGGTCGGGGCGCGGCCCCGCGGCGGCGGAGCGAGGTGAGCGCGGCCCGCAGAGGGGAGGGCTTGAGGGGGCAGGTCGGCATGGCACCGCCGGTCGCGATAGTGTCGCGATAGTGTCGCGACGGCGCCTTGCGGGTCTTGAGGGCGGCGCTGGGGTGGGTG
This sequence comes from Dicrurus megarhynchus, assembly GCA_013399195.1. NCBI lineage: Eukaryota > Metazoa > Chordata > Aves > Passeriformes > Dicruridae > Dicrurus > Dicrurus megarhynchus. The sequence continues at coordinate 1,788,504 of VXAD01000376.1, read as the reverse complement.
ATGGGGCGCGCGCCGCGGCCGCTGCCGCCATGGGCGGGAGAGAAAAAGGAAAAAAACCCGAATAAAAGCACTCGTGGGGCGTTCGTGGCCGGGTTTTGTTCGTCCCGGGGCTCCCCCCGCTCCCTCCTCCTTTCCCGCCCCTGGAGCTCCGCGCGTGCCGCCGGGGGTCTCCCAGGTGGATGAAATCGCGCGTGGCCGGGGAACAATCGGTGGCGAGGAGGGATAATGGGCACTGCAGCCCGTGCGGGCCATCCCCGCGTGGGGCTCGGCGTGGGGACGCGGCTTTGTGCCGGCTCCATTGTCCTGCTGCCCTTTGTGGGGCTGCTGCGGGCACGCAGGGTTCGTGTCTGGGGACAGCCCCGTCCGGGGACAGCCCCGTTCAGGGACGGAGTGACACGGAGCAGCGCCCAACAGGTGCTCCGCGTGCTCACGGAGGTGCTTTGTCCGAATTTTCTCGGTGAGCTTCCCGCCCAGTTGCAGAGGGAGGTGAGCGGTGGATGCCGGAGTGAGGTTGGTAGGGAAGGATCCATAACACTTCTGGACTCTGAGGGAGCAGTGGCAGCTTGGGAAAAAGGTAAATGAACCTTTGAAACTCGCACATGTGTACCCACCTACGGTACTGTTTTGCTTCTGCAAACCGTCTGTCCCATCTTGTTCTCCCTTGGGAATCTGTCTCCTGTGGCAAATGGCTGCTCCCGACCTGACCAAGGGCTGCCGGATTGTACGAAGGTGATGGGAACGAGCCAATTTTTGTTCCTTCTCTGTCCTTTCCACGTGAGATCGTGCAGAAAACAGCACTTTGGACAGAGGCTCGGACAGCCTCCGGGGGTGTTGGGCGCCCAGTTTGTTGTGTTGGTTGGTCCTGGCACTGGGAAGAATGCAATCGAGAGGAATAGGTGGAAGGGCAACAAGGTAGAAGCTTAAAATGTGCCATTTAATTTCAAGAAACAGCTGTAAGTGTGTAATCCAAAGGCGACCAGACACTCTTCTTTGAAATGAACCGAATGAGTTGGTTTCCAAGACTCTTAAAACCTATTTCAAGTGTTTGAGGTTGGAGCTTCTGCAGAATAGGGACAAATATCCTGTATGTATGTGCTTATTGAGAACTATGCGGTTTCTTTCCCACTGCACACATGTCTTCTCACTGTAAAATCAGGTTAGCCTTGAGTGAGCAACTTATTTTGACTGGTAAGTAAAATATTACATATTCTTCATGATAAAAGAGCAGTAAATAGTTCTTGTGCTTGGACTAGTTTGTTTTCATGGAACTTATCGGAGCCTTACCAGGGTGTGTGCACGTGGAGCTGATGGGTCTGTAGTGTTTGAACACATTGGAGCCAGCTGCAAGAATCAAAATTTTAGTCATTTGAGAGCATATGGTGATAGAGATAATAAAGTGAGGGAAAATGGGGTCAGTCTGGCAAAACGCAAAACCTGTTACTTAGGGAAACAGAACTGAAAGTGTTACTATGGTATTAATGCCATTTGTAATGTACAGAAGAAATATTAGTCCATTGCCAGAAGCAAATTATTGGCCAGTGTTTCAGCTTGTGGTCTTAATCTGAGGTTTGTTTTTTCAAAGTGCTCTTTGTTTCTTCAAAAACTCGACAAATACATCTGAGGCAAGTCAGCAGACATATCACCAGGGAATTGTTTTAGTATTTGGGTTTTATGTCCAGTTTGTAGCTGGATGTTGCAGTGGTTTTGTGCCACTTGCTGCTGGTGGGTTGTGAAATATCAGGATCACAGACCTTAATAATCTGTTTTCTGTAATGCAGAGTGAGGGAAATGATGATGATCACGTTGAATTTAAGGGGGATGATTGCAGTGGTGACTTACTGGCTGGGGAGAAGATCCCAGAGGGAGTGGAGGAAATCCAGCAAAAAGGAGAACAGTGCTACTTTGGCCATTTTCCCCTGGGCTTCTGGTTCTTTTGTGAAGTTCTGAAAAGGAAATGTCATTTTGCTGTTTGAGTGCATTGTTTTGCATGGTGTCAGACCACATTATGGGGATGATTCCAGTCAACTTCCCCCATTTCAAAACAAACACATCAAATACTGTAATATGTTTATACAAAAGCTCAGTGTGTTTTGCAGGAGCCCAATATCCATATTTCCAAAAATAAATGATGTTTTTCATACTTTATTATGGCTGGAATAGTTTGTGTACGAGAGAAGAATTGAGATGGGTTCCCTTGGCCTTTGTGAACTGCTCTCCACCAATAAGAGGAAGATGTTGGCTTTTTCATGAACTGGGGGATTATTTTCATTTGCACTTCCTCAAAATATTCTTATCTTTGCAGTAGTTCTGATTCCAGTGGCTGTGAGCAAGGCAAGAGCTATTGTCTCACAGCTGCTGGCTGGTGCCAGGGTAAGGACAGAAAGGGAAGAAGATAGAAGAAGATGTAGGTAAATTTGTAAATTTTGGCTGCAGAACCGAATTGGTGCCGTGGGACTGTGAGCACGGGTGGCCTCTGCCAGGTGTGGGTCCAGAGTGCCAGGTCCTCTCCCAGGTGTGCTCCTCAGCTGCAGCTCCTGGGTCTGGCTTCAGCCTTCCCCTGAGCAGCAGCAGCACTGTGTACCAGCAAGGGTGATGAGCTTGCTGCTCGTACGGGTCTGATGATGAACCCGGTCGGTCCGAGCTGAGAAGGATACTGACAGAGCCATTCTTCGCCACCAGACTTGGGCAGTAATTTGAACTTGAGCACGTTGTGAGTCTGTGTTTCCAGCAGCGGAAGTTGTTCTGTGTCTCTGTTCGGCTCTGGTAGCTGCTCTTGGGATGTCTGATATTGCAGTAAAAGAGAAACAAATTGCAGTGTTTATCAACTTTTAGAGTCCATAACTGCTTTCCTTGGAAAAATAAGTCTTTTTGGTATCGGGGGTGAAGCAGGTCAGCAAGTCTGGGCAGTCGCGGCTTGTGGATTTTCTCAGTGATTTCTATTCTTATGCTAATCCTTTGAGCAGGCTGGCTGAGCGCTGTTGGAGAGGAGGGGTATGCACACCGAGGACACTAAAGAGAAGCCATTTTTTGTGCTTATTGTTATGCAGATTAGGTTTTCCAGCCAACCAGAATTTGGAGAATCGCATACCCGGAGGATGTGATGCTGCGGGTTAGGAGTCATTGAGCAATTCTCACCCGGTTTGGCTGAAACCGTTTCTTTTCAGAAATAATTTTGTGGGGTTTTGTTTGTTTTGCTTAGGTTTTATTTTTGTAAATCCATGTTGTAGCTGAAAACTTCCTGTTATCTTTGCTGCTGAACAATTAAAGTTGGAAAACTTCAGTTTCCAATTTTTAATTATTATATTGGGTAAGAAGTGTAGGAAGGCAGCAAAACTGTGAGCTGCTCATTTGAATCCTTGTTCTGTTTCTGTGTGTGCCTTGCTGTCTTTCTCCCACACTGTCTGTGAGCCCTCAACTCCTGCTGTGTAAAAGGATTTACATATATAGATTATTGAGTAGTCTGTGCATGTTCCTAGGGAGGTGTGTGTGCCACTAGAAACCAGGTAAAAGATGTAAATCTCACTCACAAGATTTACTTGTTGTATATTTGTTTTCTAAGATTGTTTTAGAAATATGAAGCAATGGAGGAATCTGAAGGAGGTGCTCCAAGTTAGAATTTCGTGGCACAGAACAGGACACTGCAGCTGTTTGTGGTCTCTCTCCTGTATAATATCCCCAATAATATGTGGGGTTTCTGCAGTACAAAGTGCTGGGGCTGTTAAGCACGTTAAGAAGTCTCTGGGTGTTTATTTCAGTGGTGTTTTGTGGTTCTGGGGTCTGCGCTCCCTGCAGTAGATCCACTTATCCATATTTGTGTGTAGTGTTGGATTCTTTGGAAGTGTGCGAAATAATTAAAAACTGCCCTTTAAACTATTTAGTAAATTGGATTTGCTTTGCCAGCAGTGGGACAGGAAGTTAATCGTGTTTAAGCTGATGTTGACTTTTCCAATCTGATTTTCCCTGGGAAGAAACTTTACTACCTAGTTGTTAAATGCACAGTTAATTACCTGCTGATTGGTTAAGCTGATAAACCAATGCTACCAGGTTTACTGTAATCAGGTTGGTAAATGTGCCACGTATGTGCTTCCTCATGCTATTGTCTTACTTTATGATTAAACCCAGTGTTAACTCTCATCATGCTCACGATTTGAATGTATTTAGTATTGTCAGGTGATGATTGACACTGAAGTTACCATTCACTGGATGTTCTTGCTCTGTGCTTAGTTACACGTGTAGTTCTGGAGTTCTTAGTGTCATCTCTTAATATTCTATAATATGGCTCAGCAGCTTTTAACCCGTAGTTTAGAAAATAAAATACATCTCCACTATTTAAAATCATTGTTTTAGGCACCCTTATTTTCTTTCAATCTTGTTTCTGTAGCTGTGTTGCAACATTTTGAGTGTGCCCTGACAGGTCAGGTCAGTGGTTGAAGCAATAGTTGTGCATGAGTTACTGATCAAGGAATCATTCACTCTCTTGTCATCTCAGTTGCTTTTGCTGATGAAGAGGCTGCAGTTGCTGCCCCTCCATCCCATCCCTGGTGTGCCCAGGGCTTTTGCCTGCGCACATCTCAGTACTGATATTTGTGGGGAGAAAGCATTGATTTTTAATGTATCCATTATAACTTACTAAGAATCAGAGGAACTGGAGTTTCTCCAATTTCCACCATTAATTCATTAAATCAGGACTGCAAGCACTTTGGGGCCTGGCTTCCTATGGATTTCAGGGTAAAATCAAATGCTTGAATAAATATCCTTGAGTTTTTTTGTTGGATGGAGGGACACTTGGTCAGCCACAGTTGTGGCCTTAGGTCTTCTGGTGGCAGCTCTTCCAATGGGTGAGTTGCTTTTAAGATACGTGGAGGAAAGGTGGTTTTCTAAAAGCTTTGTCATCACTTACTGGCAGACCGAGAAAATGAGTTTTCCCAAAAATAGCTTTGATGGCAAGGTGTTAGGTTGTTATGTGTGGTTTGAAAATTCTTGCTTCTTACAGAAAGACATATTTAATTCTTGGTGTATTTTGTTTCTTTATTACTGACTAAAACCATTTCTATTAAAATGTTAAAGTTAAGTTGTTGCTCTTATTTTCTTTAATTTCAGTAACATTGTTTCCTGGTATTTGGGAGATGAACTTTTTGGCCTAGGTACTCAGAATGCTCCAGGTGCCTGGGAGTTCTCTAGGGAAAAAGAGAAGATACAGTGCTTGGTGTTTTGAAAACAGTTTGGTTTTTTGGTGCCAGTGTAAAACCAAGAACTTTTCCAAATCTAAATATTATAATTTGGCCATATTCTTACAGACTTCACTAAGGCATAAGCGTGACTATTATGAAGAATGTAGCTGGACAACCCTGTTTGTGCACAATTCTAATTGTTGCAAGACCCCTTGAGTGTTTGCTGATATTTACCCTTTTCCTCCTTGTTATGATTCATGAATGTCTTCATTAGATTTCATAATACCAGTCTTGTGCCAGGCCTTTTGTGTTTGTGTGTTACCAGAAGCATCTCTTAGAGAGTCAGCTCCCACCTGCTGGGAGCAATCAGTCTTTTAACAGGGTGATTTCAGTAGTTTTTAAAATTTATTTTGACTTCAAAAAGACTGTTATCTTGCTCGATAATGCACCTTGCTTGCTCTTCCCCCCAAATTTACATAGCTGATACAATCTGATGGAATCTTTACAAATTTTACCAACAATTTCCATATCAACTTTTCATAGACCATTAATACATTTTAGTAACTATTTTCTATAACTTGCCCATATGATTATCATCTTATCCCTTACACTCTGTCTGGGATAGAAATGAAAATTGCTGTTTGGGTATCATGATTTATTTCTAATGCTTATATGTGTGTATTTATAGGTATTGATGATGGTACCACTTTTGCACTAAAATATAAAATGTAGGTTTTTTGTAAAACTCACAAATGAATGAGCAATAGCTATAAATATTCAGATAAACCAAAAAGAATTCTTTGGCACAATCTGTAAACCAAAATGTGTCGCTCCTTCCTCGCTTCTAGGAATATGCAGAGGTGTAATATGTTCACTGGAGCTTGAGTCAGTAAGGAGTAGTTGGTTTTTATTTCAGCAAAAGTTCTGATAATTTATTTTTGGAAGTGTAAATGAGATTCCATAGTCCTCCTGTTGCATGATGCACAAGGCAAGCTTCAGATGTAAAGTTCAGTCATTGGTAACTGCTGCAGCTTATTTCATTGAAGAAACAGGAACAAAAGTTTTTTTGTAACTACTCTGGAACTGAGAACAAAGGCTGTGGGGACCTTTGAACCTTTGTGGCTGTGCATCTGAAGGAGGAATTGTTCAGGAATGGGAAAAACTGCCAGAAGACCAGAGATCTGCTTTTCCTGACATCTTTCTCCAGCAGTGTTCAATGACCGCATTTAAAGCAAAAAAACAAGAAGTTGGTTAATTGGAAGACTCCCTGACTTGTTCTTCCCACCAAGCTCTGATTTGATAATCAAGCATGCGGGGATGGTTATTCTTACTTTTTTTTCACCAAGGCTAGCTTTGAACAAATGAGTGTGTGTGCTCCCTTTTTCAGGAGAAATCTTAATGATTGATTGCATCCTTAAACATTTTGTTCTCTCTCAAATGTTCTGTGCTAGGGATTCTGGCGTGTGAAACAATTTGTTTCTCCTGCTTCCTGGTGTTGTTCTGACTTCACAACTATTTTTCATTCCTGATAGCTGTCTGCTCAAGACGGGAGGGAATTCTCAGTGTTCTGAAGAAATTGTTACTTCTTTGCAAAATGACTGGCACGTTGGGTCTTCAGTGGGTTGTCCAGCATGAAGGTTCTGCTGCAGGCACTGATTTGTGCCTTATCATTCACCTTCATGAATTTTACAAGGCTTAAGCAGAGGATGGGCTGCACTGGATGAACAGATTCTCCAAATTGCTTCGTGCACAGGGAAAGAAACCACAGTATTGAGGGTTTCTTATTTTTCCTTGAGTAGTGAACGTAACACACCAGCTGGAAAAAACACGGTTGTTCGTTTATAGTTCTCAGCCTGGACGTGCAGCTCATAAGTGTGCTCAGGCACGTGTGTAATGTGCGTGTCTGCCCCTCTTTCTCCTGCTGGAGAAACACTCTGTGCTGCTCTGCAGTTCTTTGGACAGAAGGGACAAGCTGGGTTTGCCCCTTAGGAATTGAATTAGGTACAAAACAAGTGGAGGCACAGAATGAGGCCTGGAATCCGGTTGTCTTCGTGCAGCCACTCTTGGAGAGGATGCTCTACGCCGGTTTGCAGGCAGGTGATGTTCGTGGCTGCAGCCACCTGAGTGAGAGCTTTTCTCGGGGTGTTCCTTGCATCTCTGGTCCCCAGAAAAGCACAGAAGGAATTGTGAAAGCTCCAGATACCAGAAAGAAGAGTTAGCCATCGGGGATGATTTAGCTGACAGATAAGTATTTTAAGCAGTGATTCCTCTTGCTGCTAGAGAGGAAAAAAATCCATTTCTTTCAAATTATTAGGGGCCTCCAGTCCTTCCCCCATTTTTACTTTTCCCTGAGGGATGCACACATGGGGTGGCACTCAGGGTGAGGCTGGTGTAGATCCTTGTTGTATGTTCAGCCTGCCTTTTCAGCTGTCCTGATGACAGCAGCTCTCAAGTGACTTGTCTTGCTTCTTAAAACTGTTGATCTCTTTCTAACCTTTGGCTGCAGTTTCTGTGAAATTAGGCTGGGCTGTAGGGAGGTTCAGCTTTGTCAGCCTGGCTCCCAGGAGCATGGGAAAACTGTGTGGTGGTTGCCTGTGTCTTTGAAGTTCTGTATGGGATATGAGTTGGTTGTCCCTGTGCTCTTGACTTTCTCCCCTGTTAAGATGTGCAGCAGCTTGAGCTGCTCAAGTAACCTACATTCAGTCATCCATACACAGAACAATTGCCAATACACCCGTGGCTATTTAGTTACGTGGCCATATTGTGTTAATTTAAGAAGAATGTAGCTGTCTGGAGTACAGCTTAGGGGCTTTCTTAACAGTGTCATCTAGATTGCAAGAAAACTTAGTTCTGTGATTGCATCCCTTGCTATAGGTACCCTTTGCATTTCCTGTTTGGCAAATAAGCCGGGGTTAACAATTAAACCACAGTTAACATCTACGATTAAAACTGGAAATGAAAACGTATAGATCGGTGTTTTAGAAAACTTAATTTGTCAGTTCTTATCTCTAGCAAACGTGTGGAGGAGGGATGCCATATGGCTGCTAAATATAACTCAACTTGCTCCTGACAGCAGTTGAAAAAGTACAGAAGTTCACAATCTGGTATCTGTGTTGTTAATAAGAATGTGCTGCAGACTTGGAGTGCAGACTAAGGTAATGGGAGGAGAGCCAAAAAGTAATCCAATAAAATGTAAGTATTTCCTATGATAGATGATGGGGGCTGACACACTGGGGAGGTGCTCTGCATCCTGCAGGCACTGGACCCTTTCTCAGCAGTGTCTGTGCAGTGGAAAAGTGGCAGGAGCTGCCCAGTTACACAAGTTTTCACTGCTCACCACCCTCGAGGTCCAACAGCTCCTATCCTTGTTTGCTTTTAATATTTGTACTGCTGCAGCCTGGTGCTGGGATGGTGGAGAACTCAGTCTGCTGCAGCTGTGTGAATAAGATCAGGAAGACAGGGCTGTGGTGGCAAGGCTTGAGAGTAGTTATTCACAACTTTTAATTCTGTTTTTTAAATTTTTGTTAATACTAACCGTTTGTGGTTTTTTGTGTGGACATGCTGCCAAAATACATGCGATTCCATGTTTTAAGAATACAACTATAATTGAACTACAGGAGCATTTCTAGTAAATGTTTTCAAATTGTATCTGTGCATGCGCTTGCAGGAAGTGTAAATTAGTCATACACTGTGCAATGTGGTATTTCTTTGTCTTTTTCAGCAGTGGATATTTTTGTGAAATACTTTGATTCTGAAATACTAATCTATATAGGAGATTGGTCACTTTCTGATGGGAAAACCTGGNAAAAAAAAAAAAAAAAGAAATTACGCACTGTGCCACGCTGTTGTTCTTGCTCCTCTTTTTGACCACAAACATCCAGAATAGGTGTTGAACTGATTCAGCAAAGCACTTTAGTATATGTCTAATGTTATCCTGTGAATAATCCAAGGGCTCCCGATAGGATAAAAGGCATTGCTGAACTGAGGCAGAAATATCTGATAGGAAAAGCTTATCCTGGAAAAGAATCAGAAGAGAAACTCTATCGGTTATATTCCTTCAGGCCTTTAAAATATTTCAAAGGTATGAGTATAGACTTTCTGATGGGGTTTTGGTGGCTAAAAATGCAGTTATGCAAATCACAGCTTGTTGGGGCAGGGAGAATTAATTTATGCACTTGAACATGTGCTCGTCCACTGTTTTCTCTGTGAAGTTGAATTATAGACAACGAGAATGCGCTTTGTTGTTCTTTAATAATAAATAACAGCATAGCAGTTTTGATCTTCAAAGCACTGCTCAGACCTTAATTAATCTTCATAATAGTCCTGTGAGAGACTTAAAAATACTCCCTACCATTTCGGACAAGGAGCTCCTTAGCATGGAGATGTTGGAGGGTTTGCTCTGGGCCACATTGTCAGGGCCAGCTGGGACAGTTGCTCAGAGATTCCTGGCACTGGGAGCTTTGGCTGCTTCTGGAGGCTGTATTGCTTTTCTCATTTATGTGTTAAAATTTCAGAAAAATTTGAATACATGAAGAACTGCGGTTCTAAATTATTTTGGATTTCCAACTGAGTGTTAACTTATGCATATGCATGTTGGAATTTCCCTGTTGAATATTCCTGTAGGCAGAAAGTGCCGAAGGTTTGTGTGTGTGCTGTTGTGTGGGAGCATGTGTGGAAAACTGCACTTCAGAAAGCCTGGGTTGCAGCTTTGGTGTGACAAGGTGGAAAATAGAAGTAGTAAGGCTTTAGAGTCTGTAGGACACAGCATAAATATGTAGAAAGTGTCTCTCAGTCTACCTTCCCTAATCTTCCTCATTATTTGTGTTTAAAATAAGGAGAAGAATAGGTAGAATAGAATAGAAGAATAGATGTTGATTTTCAAGGTTTTTCCGAGGTTATTGCTGATTGGAGTTTTAGAACAGATTTAGTACATTGCCTACATTTGGAGAATAAAATAAGAATGGCAAAATTAACTGACACTGTTAAACTCACCTGGAGAAACAGTTCAGAAGGAATTATAATGTAAAGTCTTGAAATAGTCCCGTGTGACCAGTAGGATCCAGGTTTGTTACACATGCATTTTTCTCACAAACAGTGGGAGGGAGTTCATTGAGAACTGGTTACTGCTGCAGATAAGGAACCCAAAACATAAGCTCTCAGGAGAAATGCAGAGATGTATCACAGTATTCACATCTGTTTTTGCTTCTGACATAACAGACCCAAGGGCAGAATGTTTAATGTTTTGTTTAATACTATGTAAACTCAAAACAGCTTTTCAGAAACTGGGATGCTTCAAAATCACAAGTAGCCCCTGACTGGTGTTTTTGTACTGAACTCTGTGAATGCTTTGACGTTGTAATTTCTGCTGGAGGTTGCACCAATTTGCATGAGGAATGAACGTGGGACTGGCTGTGGAAGCAGAAAGCTGACAACCCGTTAAACAGGTCTGAAGGATTCCTCAGCATGAACAGCAAAGTCAGCAGAATCCTGGAGCCAAACGCCAGAAGAGCCTGGTGCACTTAACCTGGTGGCCTTGTCATCTTGGAGAGACCTGGCAGGATGATGCTCCCAGTGCTCTTTGGGTGAAGGTCTTTTCAGCATCCCCTGCTGGGCCAGTTATTTGGCCCATGGGTTCCCAGGGGAAATCTGTGAAGTGTTTAAATGTCTTTTTAAAATTCATTAGAAATGCAATGACTTAGGCCGACTCAAGGGTCCGTATGGATATGGCAGTTTGTTTTGAATGCAAGGTGCAGATAAAATGTCCAGATGGAAAAGCTGTGAGAAGTTCCAGGAGTTCTGAACTATCAAGTCTGATCTTATATTCTAAATTCTGTTGAGATTTTTATTAGCAAAATTTTGCAAATAACATGTTTAACTATGTTGGGTTTATGCATTCTGTTCTCCCACATTTTAGAGCAGCAGATCTTGATTTAACAGAGGGCAGAATTTATCCTCGTTAGGGAACTGCAGCCCCATAACCCATACAATGCATGAGGTGTAAAATCTTCTCTAGGTCTTCCTTCTCTGACTTTGTTACTTCATTTCTGGAGGCTTCTCAGGTGTTCAAAGTGATAAATTAAACATCAACAAACAAGTTGGAAAATTTGTGTATTTTAGCTTCCTAGGTACTGTGACAATAAGAAAAGGTTTTGATTGCTGAATAAACACAGTGAGTGTGGTCTTAACTGCTCATATCAGGCACTGGTTTTTTGTGGAGTAGATTGACACCTTCCGAGCACTGAACTCCTGCCCTGTATTTGCCTGATGTTTGGAAGGATTAATGCACGGACAGTGTGTGGATTTTTTTGTGTCGCTACTTGTTCCTGCTTGTGTGGGGAAATACGGACGATGTGTAGCTTCAGAGAATGGTTTTTGAGAGATGATTTGTGAAGGTTGTTTGCTGACTGACATATGGCGTGGCATACGGTGCTATTTACCACCTCGGAGTCTGAACTTACAGGGAAATGATTTTCTTTTTTAAACATTTAACTCTATTAAGTACTTGTAGACATCTTCCAACATTGCCCCGGCCAAGTCAATTTACACTTTCCTTTTATTCTGCTAGTCCCATCTGTTTGTGACTGTTTGTTTTCTTCCTTTTTTTATTCTATAAATAGATTTTAGCGTTTCACGGGCTGAGGGTCTTAGTAGCATCAAGCACTTGCAAATCTCTCTTAGCTTTTTACCTGCACCCTCCAAGGTGTCTCGTCTCAGACCTTCCCATGATGTGGAAATGGAAGCTAGGCCAACTGCTGGACTGGAAAAACGCTCTCTAATACAGCCTAGTGTAACATCATCTTTCCAAGTCATCCTAGTTCTCCCCTGGAATAGCAAACTTTTGAAACGGTGATGAAGAAATGATGTCAAGAGGTGCCATTTTTTTGTTAAAAATTTGGTTTGTAGTGAAAGAGGAAAAAACATGGGACAAATCGTTATCTTAAAACTTGGGCAAATGGAGCTTTGAGGTGATGGAGTTTCTGGAAGAGTACATCAATCCTTTTTGCCCTGGTGGGAGGTGTTGAAATGAAAAGGCTTCAAAGGGAGAAAAATGCTCTGGGCTTTTCCAGGCACAACTCCTGATTACCATGGAAGTTGCTGTTGGGTTTGCTGTCTTCCAGCTGGGCCTGTGTAGGTATTGCAATGAAGATACTGTTTATTTGCTTTTATATTATTGCTTTTTTAACAAATACTTTTAAGGTTTTCCCTTTTATATGCAGAACTGCAAATCTTAAGAACATGAACAGAAGTGAAACAAATGCTCAAATGTAGATTTACATAAAAGAGACATGAAAAATGGACCTGAAATATACCGGGGGGGATGGCTTGAGTTCTCTGAGCTTGTTTCCGTCTCTCTGGCTTATATTAGTGTCATTTCCCTAGCAATTTTACAGAAAGAGAAATTAGGAATGTATACAAACACTTTGAGAATGTTTCCTCTGCTCTGATTCTACTTCTGCCTCCTCCAGTCTCAGTGGGAACATTCTGATTGAAGTGTGAGTCTACATCCCCATAAAACAGTGTCAGGATCTGTCCCACTTCCCTCTGAGCAATCAGTCACCTTGTGAACATTCCTGTAGAGAGAAAGCAATAAATGTTTCTCCTCCCCCATTCCTCGCCTGTTCTACTCTGCCTTTTTCTTTTCTTTTTTTCCCTGAGTCATAAGGAAATGGTGGTAAAAGCTCTAAGCAATAAACCTGTATAGACTACTGCAGCTGCTGCTTAAACGTTAAGGTGGTAGAAAATTTTGAAGTGAAGATCCAGCCTCCACCATTTTCCTGTATTTCCACTCTATCCCAGGTATATGGATAGAAAATCTCATTCCAGGAGGCTAAATGTTGGTACTTGTAATATTTTTAATACAAATGGTCAGCGGCATGTAAAGGAATGGGGGGGTTTTTACTTAGGTTATTAAGTTCTTTGTGGTGTGAGGCTCTTTCACACAGCAGAGAAAAGTATTCTCTACTTATTTGAAGCTTTGCGAAGATTAAAAGATTCTAAACAGAAAAATCTGTGTGGATTTGTCATTTACAAATTTGTTTCTTCAAACCAGTGTTTATAACATGCAGAAGAGATTAAGAATGTCAGAACTGCACAATAAGGAGGAGGCAACGTAGGTGTCTAGTCTGATGCTTAAAATACAGAAGACAACTTTTGGAGGCTTTCATAACTAGATAAAACATCCTTGTGAAAGTGTTTAAATGAGGGCTGGTTTTGCTTACAGAGGCTATACATTTAAATAAGCTTAAAATGTAAACACAACTGCATGCCTTCGTGGAGACATAAACCAACACGCCTTACACGTTCCACTCCTCTCCCACGGGGACTTGGTGCCATCCTAAGTTTGCCATATGACACCTTTTTGTTGGTAATCAGGAGAATTGTCAATGTTTTGAGGTAAGTGTGACTGTGTGTTACCCTGCATGCTGAATCTTATGAGATTAAAAACCCGGTGCCATAGTAAAATCAGCTGACTGTGGTATCAAAGGGTTCCCTGCCTGAAGGAACATTGCAATGTCATCAGTCTGGTAGTCTCTTCCTGTTTCTATCTGTGGATGTTCTTTCCAGGATCTTGGAATTCAGAGGAGGTGGAAGATGACACACCAAGTTGGAGAGACCTTGTGCTCACAGCTCAGCCATTCCAAAAAGAGGGAACAGGAACAGCCTCCTGCCAGTGGCCATAAGGGCCACTACCTCGGTGCTGCTGGTGTTGAAGGGACTTCTTTGTGATGTAAACGTCACTGGAACCCTGCTGACCCTCAGCTGGGAGTTCTGCCCACAGCAAGGAGATCATTAAAGCACATGGTCCAGGTGTGCCAGTGCCCAAACCTCCCCTGGCTTTCTGTAGGGCATGTATGTCCATGAGGAGGGGATTCCACCGAGGCTCCAGCCACCTCCAAACCAGTGGACAAGCCAATTTAAGGTATCAGCAGAAAGGAAATGTGTTTGCAGTTCACCAGACCTAGTTCCAGTTGGTACTTTCTTGCAAAGCCAAACTTGTGTGGAGTTTCAGTTCCGATTGTGTAGCACTGGTCACCGAGCACCAACTGCCTGCCAGGGGCACAGCTGTAACCCAGCTGGGTGTTGCAGCCTTCAACCTCTATCCCTGTCTTTCATTCACTGCTGTTCAATTGTTCAGGATTTATCAGATCTGTGTGTTTTACTAAAGCGTGGCAGAGATGTCTCATTCCCTTCCCTCGAGATATTTCTTTGTCAAACTGCAGAATATGCTGCTTTGCTTCAGCAGAACCTGAAGGCTGAATTTGAACATTTTCCTAAGGTTCTGAAGATAAACCTTTCTGAAGGTTAAAAAAAAAAAAAGAAAGCTGTCAAAGTAATTTCATATTCTTTTAATTTAAAATAATTTATTTATTTAGCCATGTTATTAGAAGCTTTTTAGGTTGCTTTTTTTTCTCTTCCTAGTGTAGAAAGCAGAGATTAAATGGCCATATTTTGGAAGTGGAGATAAATCTCTCTGAAGTGGCCTTTCCTCAGCCTTGATGTCCATCCTTTGGAGGAAATGTTGACAGAGCAGTAACGTTTGTGCATTCTTCGATGTGTGAGGATTTGACGTCTCAAACTCACCGTTGCTTTAAATAGTCCCAAATATTGCTTTGAAGCAAGAGGATCAGGAAAGGCGAATGACTGATGAGACAAATTTCCTTAATAACTTCCCATTTAGCCAAAAGATAAATTGGTTTTCATCTAACATTCCTCATTTATAGCAAGGCTGAGACCCATGTTAAGTGTTTCTACAGCATGCTCCAAAATCAGCTTCTGAACAAATAAATCACTTGCCTGTGGCTGGTTTGTTTTTTAATCAAGTTACAAATGCAGATTCCTGAAGTGCTTTTATTGAAGCAATTTTATTTTATGTTAATTAAAAATATAGGGCTGCTACTCTATATTGTCAGCTTTTGAGGGGCAGGTCTGCAGTGTAGAATTGAAGCAACTGTTTGGGTTTTGCTTTTTTTTAAAATTTCTTGTGGAAATCTCTGAAGCTCTTCTGGTTAACTTTGAGTGGATTTGTGCTGCTGTCCTTTGAAGAACTGAGCAGTGTGTTTTCATAGGTGATGAAATGGGAGTGTATATTTTGGGTGCAGCAATCCTGCACGTCCCCTGCACAGCTCAAGCCTGGTCTGTACCATGACACCTCTGTGGTGTAAAATCCACTATTTTAAATACAAAAAATGTTAAAGAATTGCTGTTGCTGAGCAGACACCTATCAGGGTGAATGGCCTTTAAATACGATTTACCATTGAGAATATGTGTCATCTGAATGTTATCAAAAATATTTCTGAATTACAGAATTGTAGGGACAGTGGAGAGGGTTGAATCATTGAGTAAGTAATTTTTAACTGTGCTGTTTCTGACAGTTGAAATGTTATTGACCAAAAATATATTTATGTTTGTTCAGCATGAATGTTCTCCTCTGTAAGAGTCACCATCTGTCTCATTTCTTCTGAATCTGTGGGTATTTTTTGTTTTTTTTCTTTAACTCTGGGTAGACTTATTTTTAGAATCTGTATTAGGTGATTAGTAGTTGTGGTTTGTTGCAGGTTTTTTTCTTTTTAAAAAGAAAAAAAAAATTCAATTTATTACTTAATACAATTTTTAACTCTTTCCCCCAGTGGTTTGATACTCCCCCAGTGTTTGGTTATGGTATTAAGCCATGAGCCATCAAGTTATTTCAGCTGCAGTGAGAGATTATCATCTTCTCACTGCCTCTTGCTGTCCCCCCAGGCTGGCACATGTTGTTGCTCCTTAACCCAATTCTGCCAGAGCTCTCTGGGTTAGAAATACCCCAGACCATGTTGAAAAGTCCAGGGAGTAAATGCCAGCTACTCCTGTCATGTTGGGCCATCAGCAGCAGCAGTGAGTTCAGAATTAACTTTAATTTCTGTGTGTCTTTCCTGCACTTGTGCTCCTGCTGACTTCAAATGGGTTTGAAATTGTTCAGCATTTAGGAAGAAGCAGCAGCATCTGGTAAAAGCAACACTCAACAGTGTAGTGGTTCCAAGGTCTCCCAAGTACTGGAATAGAGGTCAGCGTGGGAAAACTTTTAGAGGGAATTCCAGTCCCTGAAGTGTTGGAAAAAACCACTTCCAGTGTAAATGGAGATTTGCTAGGAGCAAAAAATCTTTGGTATGTCAAGCAAGATGCTGCAAATAGTGTTGTTTATCAATTTATTTATCTATTTAATCTCCCCCCAGGGGATTTCATAGTTATCTGCATTTTTGGAGATAATTTTTAAAAGGATATTTTCACTTTTCATGGGTGTTGATGATCATTAGTTGTTTCTTTTTAGAATTGTTAAAGCACCACTTTTCAAAGAATCACAGAATATTCTGAGTTGGAAGGGATCATGAAGGATGATCACATGGATCACAAGGATCATGAAATCCAGCTTTTAAGTGAAAGGTCCATACAGGGATCGAAGCCACAACCTTGGCATTATTAATTTTGCACACTGCTTTTAAATGTCTTTTTCTGCTTTGAGGAGAAGGCATTCATTTTATGGCTCGTGATGTGAGGTTTGCAGAACTTAATGGAATGAACATGACACGGCTTGAAATGGTACAGTGGAAAAAAATCCCTGGCTCAAGGTAGTTTTAAAACCAAATTAAGTAATTTTCTGTGCCTCTGACTGATGTTAATGTGATGCTGTAGTGGTTTTTCCCCTTTTTGTTACTCCCATAAAAGCTTCAAGGAGCTACCAGGTAACTTGCGGCCTTAGCACAGACCTTAACACCTTCACGTGTAGCTGAAATTTCCTGAGTAAGATCTTGTCAGCTAAAGCAGAGAGAGAAGGATCAGGTAGGCGTCAGTAGGGACGGTTTCAGTCACTGTTTTCGTGGCTCCTGTGCAAGTACCAGGAGGACATGTTGTAGAATATTATTTAGGATGGTGGACCCGAGTCAAAGAAGGACATTTAAAATTCACTGTGTGAAGGAGTCATTTTGTGGCTGTGAGGATGTTTGAGTCAACATGAACCACACCTGAAACCGATTTGTTTTCCTGTTGTAGAGCTGTTGGTGATTCACTTGCATTTTGTGACAGGTTAGTTGCGGTCTTCATTAATGAGTGTTTTGAATCCTTTAATTGAGTTCTTTCACATAATTTGTACATTCAGAAACTTTAAAATGCATGGAGAGGATGGGGAACAATGTTTGTCACGGTATTTCAGAAAAAATATAATCACTGTCATTGAAATTTTGCATTCAAGACTAACAGGACTTGAGGGCTGTATCTTCCTCACATGGTTTTAGTTAAAGACTTTTTTTATAGTTTGCTCCAGTTTCTTTTCTTTGCTAATAAACCAGTTGGTGTCCAAGTTAAGTAAGCTGACCATCTTGTTTTTAAAAATGCATTTTTAAAAATCCTTTGCCTGGTTTATCTGCAGTAGAAGAGAATCTGGCCAGCCCAGCCTGTGCTCCAGGCTCAGCCCTTTCCAGCTCTGGGGATGAGCTGTGCTGACTTCATGGGAAAGGGAAAGCTTTCAAGTGAGTGGGTTTTGCTCAGCTCCCTTTACAAGCCTTCACACTTTTGGAGGTGCAGAAAGCCAAACATTTCAGCAACAATTTGCTTCGTTTCCATTGCTCATCGAAGTTGCAGATGCACTTGATTTAGGACAGTGCTCCAGCACCGCTGAGCCATCAGCACAGCCCCGCGGCTTCAAGGGAGTGCATGGATTTGACTTGAAGCATATGCTGAGCTGAAATGGAATGTAAACCAGGATATTAGTGGATTTTGTCAATTCTGCCCCATTGCTCTGTACGTTTAGGAGTAAAAGGGCATTTTGCCCGTGCTTGGTTATTCTTTTTTGTTACCATTTAAGATTCAGATTTTTTTTTTTTCTTTTCTGAATAGGAAACTTTGTAGTTCTTCCCCATTTCTGTAGTCGAACTACATAGAAATGAATTCCCCAAGATAACATATAGGAAAAAAAGTGGTTTGGGTTCAGTCTGAGCAGGAAGATATCCCAGCACTTTCATAGCTTGAGTGATAAGTTAAGGGAGAGTTTAGGTCAGAAACCTGCTGGGTTTGAGTGACTCCACTGTGCTGACCTTCCTCTACTCATCAAGAGATGTTGAAAATCTGTTTGAGTTCAGGCCACAACACTAGTTCCATTTTTTTCCCCTTCCTTTTCCTTTTATATGACCCAAAATTTGAAACTTTTATTGTCTGGTCTTGCCTCTTTAAATATAGATTATTTTATCTGACAAACGCTGGATTTTGGCTTCACCTTCTCTTCAGCGACTTGTGTATTTAAGAGGAGGTCACCACTTGAGCGTGAGAAAAAGTGGGTTATTGAATTGCAAAAGAGCATACTTGTCTCTTTGAATTCCTTTGAGAACAGCCTACTTTATGTGTATTGCTGTTTGGAATTGGCCCCGTGCATTTGGCAAGCACAAATGGAAGTGGGTAATAGAGCCAGAATATTGTACTCACTCTTCCTTAGTGCTGCATCCTGGAGTGTGTCTTTGGGTTTTACTGAGGTTATTAGATTAGTAAATAAGTGAAATGTGTGTTTGTGTGTATTGGAAGGAGCTTTTAATAGTCCACTTTGTTTCAGTGTTTCTGGTGACTCAGAATTTTTCACCCTGTAGTCACATTGAATAAATCATGGCATTAATATTCTTCCTTTAAAGTAGAATAATTTATGCCTTGCAGCAAATACTTTAGAAAGATGAACTTTTTAAATTAAAAACTTTGGAGACCCGTCTCTGTTTAGCATGTTGTAGTTGTGATTTGTTTTCCATGGATGTTAGAGCAAAACAGTGGTGGCAGTTTATGATGCAAAGAGATGTCCACAATTACAGAAAAAATAGAACAAGGATATATATTGAGGGGAGAATTCTCATTATTGTCATGAAATTTAGCATTGCTTTCTGCTTCCACTGAAAGTTTTAGGGGCACTTATATTCAAAGTCCACAAGGAAGCACTGGGCACACAGAACTCATTGAAAAGAATTTTGAATTATTACTTGGAAAGTCTGTACATTTCCTTTCTTTCCTGGCTTTCCTCCAGCTGCTGTTGGTGACATCAAAATCAACTCTGACTTTTGGGCAAAGGTGGGATTGTGGATTGGATCAGATGCTTATTCCAGCTGTGAACACTGGTTTATTCTGGGGCTTGCAATCATTTTTGTTCATTGCATGAAGTTCCTCCTCCCTCCCAGGTCTCCAGCTGTAATTGAGGGCTCCCGCACGCCCTCCCCTCCCTTTCTGTGTGTGTGGAATCCGTTCCCGCGATCGATGGAGTCGGAAACGCTCGGAAGGGCACAGACTCCGAGCTGCTCATAAAACCAAGTTGGCTTGGAAAATGAGGCCTGGAGGCCTCGGGATCAAACATTGCTCTGCATGACTTCAAACATAAACCTCCAGCAGCTCATCTTTTAGCATTCTGTACAGCACACTTCGGGTTTTAAAAGCTCCAGCAGATATGAAAGCATTGATTATTGGCAAACCTATCATCCCAAGTTCATCTGGTGTTTCAAAGGCTTTCTCTAATTGAGCTGTTTAGGAAATTGGTTAGTCAAAAGATATGCAATGATAAAATGCATTTTCTTTGGGGAGTATTTTTAATTCGTATGTTGTATATTTGATACTTAGAATCAAATAATGGGGAGACTAATAACTGCAGAATGTTCCAAAGGGAACTATTAGCAAAGTATAGGAATTTTCCTGCTTAAAAATTGAATTTCTAGGCTGGCAAATGAGTGTTCTCTTTATTCCCAGACTGATATTTAAAATGTATTCAACTTATCATCCTTGTTTCGAGGCATTGTCTGCCAAGGGCTGTCCAGGTGTTATTTCATCTTGGGATTATTTTTCATGTAAAATGCAGATATTTAACTGAAGTCAAGCACTCAATTACCTAGACCTAGCTCAGTGAGATTTTGCCAAAGCAAGCTTTCTAGAGAATTGCTCCCCAGCGTAAAACAGTTGATGTTCTATTTCTCAGCTCCTTGTTCTTTGGTTTAAATACTACTCTTTCATATATATATAAGGTACGTATGTCCTCTCTATAAAGAAGCTCAAGGAAGAGCTACTTAGTTGTAAAACTGCTTTAAATTGTTTGAATGCTCCTTAACAGGCTGCTGCAGCTTCCAGTTTTAAGTTGATTTAACAACAACTACCACCTGTGGTGGTTAAGCTGCAGAAGTCACATATAACTAATCTTTTTTCCAAAGTCTTTCTGTCATATTTATTTTAAAATTGTTTATTTCCTAGTATTTAAAATTCTGACTGTTCAGCTACGTCTTATCTTGTTCTTTTGCAGAGTATGTACACAAAATACATAAAACTTTGCAGTTACGATTTGAGTGTGGAACAGGAAGTGGAACATTCCTGTCTCTCATACAGAGGTTCTCTGCAGTGAGGTTTCAATCCATTGCCCTCCCTGGAATCAGGTTCCTATAAGTGACCACCTTGTATGTGATGGCTGGAAAAATAAATAGAATAAATAGGATAATGAGAAATTTGGGGTGGAGTTTGGGGTACAGAGGTTGGTAGCCAATATTGCTGACTTCCCCTTACATTTGAATTGTAAGGTCTGTGACGGGAGAGTAGGGATGGGGGATGAGATGGAATTTAGCTGAGCATGGTGCTGCCTCATTTTCCTTGATTTACACTGGATATCTGCAGAGCAGAAGGACACCCGAAGGAAACAGATGCTTTCCAGTGATACCCTTGTGAGCTGGTGCCTCCCAGCACTGCCCTGGAGCGAGGACCAGGCACATCTGAGTTGTTATTTAATGCAAACTGAAGGTGTCTGAAGGGCGGCTCCTGCTCCCACTCTAAAAAGAAGACCAAACCAGGGAGTTTCACGGGCCAGTTGGCTTAAACTGATGCATCTTTATAGATTTTTAGTGGAACTAAAACCAGTTGTGGATCTAGTCCTTGTTGTCTTTAGAAAAACTGCATCACAGTAGTGTAGGACTGTGTGTATATGTTTATAGTAATCCATTAAGAACCACAAACCACACACTGTGAATACATTTACCTAAAGCATTGTTTAGTGTTCTGCTCTGATTTCTCTTAATGTTCCACTCTTATAGTGTTGATTAATTTACAATTTGTTTTATATATCAAGTGCTAAACCCACTTAAATGAAAGGCAGCATAAGATCTTTCTGCTGAGGTGGCCATTATGCCTTGAAAATACTGGGATTTCTCATCTTGGCATTAAATTCCAAGCTTTGGCATAGGCTGCAGATGTTTTAGAGATGTGTGTGAGATCTTCTAGTCCCGAGAGGCAACGAATTGGAGGTTACCTGGAATGTTTTGACCAGGTTCTGTATTTGGCTCAGGATTTTGCCATGGATGTGTCCAGACAAAGAACTTTGCTCTGGAATGGTGGATCCTGCCATCCAGTCTGGCTGTTTTCTGAGAGACCAGAGGCCAGGCTATAATTCACTTTAACTGTTTGTCTCTCACAATCTGTAAACAACTCCTTTCAGCCAAGCAGTTCTGACAGGAATTAATAACTGAACAGCTGAATTCAGCTTGTGCAGGTAACCAGCATATCAGGAACAGGTACTTTTCAAAAGGCTTTATGTCTTTCTCTAGTTAGATGGCTTTCCTTTCCCACAGGTTTTTAGTTAAATATGAATACTTGGAATTAGTTTTTTTTCTACAGTTCAGCCTCTCACTGGTTCTAATGGTGCTGTTGAAAATAGTGAAAAGCTTTCTGGAGAGGGATATTCAAGCAGTGTATGTGTTAAGCCCCTTGCTTCCAAGCTCTAATTCCAAATCAGCATCCTATAGAGATCTGCTACTGCATTTCCTTAATCCTAAGCAGTTCAGGATTTTTTTTCCCCTCTTCAGAGGAATTTTAATTATTTTTGGTAGCACACGTGTGGGAAAAAAGTAAAAAACCCCCTTTTGCTGTAGTGTGAATGCGAAGTCGTTGCTATTGTGAGCTCTCAGTGGGTTACTTGCATATAAATAAATTACGGGGGGGTGGGGAATAATCTTTTGTTAACGTTGCATTCTGTTTCTCGTGGCTGCTATGGCAACAGATGAGCCAGTGCTGGTGTGGAAAAGCTTAATGGCACAGCAGAATGGAGTGATGAATTTAGCAGGAGGAAGAAGGGAAGAGCACAAATCCTTCAGCAGTGCTGTGAAATGAGTCACCAATTAAGCCGCAGATGGGTAAGGGCTTCCACATGTATTTACAAATTATTGAAATCAGATTTTGGTGATGCTATTTGGAGCAGGAAGAGTGACAGAACTTTAGGGAGCAGTAACTTAGACTGCGTTGTTTGCAGGTGATTCGGGGGATTTTTTCCCCCCACCTTGAATCAGCTCCTTTGTGTAGCTGTAAAGGTGGAGTTTGCTGTCCTGAGTATTTCTTAAGTGGAGTCCTCAATGACATTCCTGCCTCTGGACATTGCCAAGAAAAGGCAGTGAACGATTTCTGTCCCCTGCCCTTCTAAGATTCTGGGCTGTAAGAGGTGCCTTTTCCTGTTTCGTCCTGCTAGGATGCAAATGAAGGGGGTTAACCGTCCTTTAGAGGATAAATAGTGAATGTTTTAACTCTGCTTATTTCTTTTAGTCTTCAATACTAGAAAGCACCTCTCACACACTTCAAAGCTTGGCTGGAGTAGCAGTCTGGGTCATAAATCAGGATTTCATTGGGAAGGGAAGGTTTTATTGGAATGACTGCAGAATGTCATCTTGTGCCATCTTTAGGTGATACTTTGAACTTGATAAATGTGGTGAGCCAGATTCTGCACGTGGCTGGTTCATGGCCCCTGCTTTTTAAACTCACAAACTTTGATTGGACGGTGGGCTATTTTCCTCCACATCTATTTTGGCATGACTTCTATTATCTTGAGACAGAGAATGATTACTTAGAGCTCTTGGGGAGAGTACTTGGCATCTCAAGTTCCTGGTGAAACATCAAGCGGGCATTATAATTAATTAATTAATTAATTAATATATAATCCCTCCAGTGGGAGTGTTTGTGCTAAGGAGAAGGTTCCAGAGCATAGAATCTTCTCTGTGGAAACTTCACCCAGAGCTTTAGCATTGTGGATGGCATGTAATGGAAATGGTTCCAGAAGTTAGTAACCAGATTATTATAGTGCCAGACAGTGCAAATTGCACAGCTGTGAAGTTTTTAGCAATACGAGGTTTTCAAAAGCCTGGATGGGAGGAATACTGGGCATGAGAGGAGAGGCAGAGGGAGGGCTTTGCCCAGAGCAAGGGAAAGCTGAAGGGAAGATCAGTGGAGGATGTTTAGAAGGCTGTCAGAGAAGGGGATAGAGGAGCGACAAGAGGCTCATTTTTTATTTTAGTGGAGAGACAAGAACACTTCTAACAGATTCTTAGCAAGAAAAGTTAGAGATGGATAAAGGATCTTATGTGAAGAGTGTTTTGGCCAGTCTAAAGGATAAAAAAGAAGTCCTGTAGGGGAATCACTGATGCTATGGGTGATGCTTCCCTCTTGAAAACTGAAAGTGCTGGGGGAGAAGGTAACAAACTACAGGAGGCACAAAAATGCCTTGTTCACTGCAGACACAGATTGTAGGGAATAAAGTATCTTTGTGTGCCCTAAAAGGTCCTTTTGGAGATGCTGTTGGCACTTTAAAAGCTTCAATCTATATTGTCTCTTC
The DNA here is from genome assembly GCA_013399195.1 of Dicrurus megarhynchus. Classification (NCBI taxonomy): domain Eukaryota; kingdom Metazoa; phylum Chordata; class Aves; order Passeriformes; family Dicruridae; genus Dicrurus; species Dicrurus megarhynchus. Next base: position 1,764,711 of record VXAD01000376.1, on the reverse strand, counting down.
AGATTTCAACTTCATTATGTAAGGGGGTTGAACAATGTGGCTTGACTCTTGTCAGAGCTGGGTAAGGACTTTTCCGGGTTGCTTTGTGTTTTGGTATTTCTGATGCTCCCAATTGCAGGCAGAAAAATACCTGAGGTTGCTTTGTGAGGGTTGAAATAGATGGTGATTGGAACAGAGTGGGAGAAAAATTAAATGCAGTGGAAAACCAATTTTTATGTATTCTCCAAAGCTGAGTAGAGTCGTAAATACTGGGAAATGAAATTTGTGCCTCTGCTATGTGTTGTGAGCTTGTTAGAACGAGTCCTCTCTCCCTCCTGGGCAGGGAATGTGTCCTTGCCATCCTTTGGAAAAGAAATTTGCTTTGACAAAGTGAGAGGCTTTGTGGGACCTTACCTGCCCTTCTTGATTATCAACCCCTCTGGGGAGAGATGGAGCAAGTCTATAAAGGACTGTTGATTTCCATTTCAGGACAGGCCTTGCAATAGGATGTGGGTGGGAAATACTCCTGGGTCCTTTGCAGCCTAATTCTGCTCGTGGAATAGCCTTATTTTGCAAGATTCTGTGGTTTGAGATGTGCCCTGAAGGATAAGGCTGAAAGGCTTCACTGTAGGACTGGTCCTGCCTCAGCCGAGGAAGGAGACCCGTCATCTTGCCTGCATCAACGTTGTTAGTCTTGGAAATAATTTTTGTCATTGTTTGAAGGAAAGTCCCATTAAATAATATATTTCAAACAGTGCTGCTGTGCAAATGATTAATATTAACACCTCAGATTATTCCTGGCTCACCATTTCTTTTCTTAACTCCACTTGTAAGAAGTGTATTTCAACCCTAGACACTTTTTAAAAATTATTTTCTGCTCCATAAACCAGCATAGTGCTGAATCTCTGATTTGAGCAAGAAGCACCTTGTTAGAGGTGACGGTAAAGTGAAGGTAAATTTTCTTTCCTCTGACAAAGTTGTCGCTTCTCTTGACATCATTATACCATTCCTGCTAAGGCTGGCTTTCTTCCCAGATAACTGAAAAGCGAAATTATTTCTGAAGAGTTGGGATTTTGGCTTTGGAAATAATTTAAACCAAACCAAATTGCAGATTGGGATTTAAAAATGAAATATTTTTGCAGCACCCACTTCTGTTACAGCCTTTGACTCCTCAGCCCCTGTGTGTGTGGATGTGGGATGTGCTGAATTTGTGCTGCTCTCTTGGTGGAGGACAGCTTTGACTGCCAGGAGAGGGGTAAAACAATGTATTGAGAGAGTTTAAGTGCTACAGGAAGTTCACATAGTTACTTACAGAATGTTTTATTTGGTGAAGTCAGGAGTTTGTAATTACTGAGCTGCTAACAATGCTGAGAGATAATAAGGGAGCTGTCTACAGTCTGGACATGGAAAAGCAAAAGCATAGAGGAGAGAAACTGTAATCATTTGAAGTCATTGGGAAATAGAGCTGCTCAGGGAAGTCTTTCCTGTGTCAAATAAAAAATGAGTCTAGAGCTTGAAATACTGAACAGGGATGCCTGACTTGCAGAATGCTCTCTGTGAAGTTACTCTCATTTTCTAGCAAGAATCCTGCTGGTGTCATTATAATGTTGGTAATAAATTGAACCAGAAGATGTTCATTACCTGCTTTACAGCCATTTGCACAGAATTTTCTCAGTTTGAGTAACTACTCCAAAAAAATCCCCCCAACAAAAGGCTGTTTGGTGGGTTTTTTTGGTTGGTTTTATTTTTTTCTTTTTAATATGGCTATTTGGAAGTTCAGATTCTGACCCTTCATACAGCACTTCAGGATTTGGGTGTTTGCCCGAGTTTGTTGGTTTTGGGTTGTGTTTTTTCCTGATTGAAGGGACTGCACTGAAGCAGTTGTTCTGAACTCTGTTAATTTTAATAGCCAACTTAGAACTCTTCTGACCGAGAGAAACTTTCAGCCTTAGCTCTTCTTGTGCCTGGATCTGCTGTAGTACTTGTGTTTGGCTGTTGCAGGATTACCCTCTCTAGCCTGTATCTCCGTACTCTAAATCTTCCCCAGTTGCCTGAAATGTGGGTGGACAGCTCAGTACATTCGTTTTCTGTGGAAGGAGAACAGCTATTTTTGGCTCCTTGCCATCCTTGACCTTTAATACTGTGAGGGGCAAACTACAGAAAACCCATTTTGAGAGGTGTACTGTCAGCATTGCTCATAAATGCAAAAAAAGTTCCTTTTTACCTGGAAATTCCTTAATACACAGGTATAGCAGCACACCTGGAACGCCTTAAGAAGCCAGGCAGGATGAGACACGGCAAAGCCCATTTGTCTGAACACATTTCAAATTCTGTGCTAAAGTGTTTATATGTTGCTCTCCAGAAACTCTTAACTCTCCCTGCTCTTTCCAGTGCTCCACTGGGCTTTGCAAACTCTCAGGAATATTTTGTTACTGGTTAGAATGCTTTTTATCTTTCTTCCATATGTTTTTCAGTGTCTGCAGGTTGGGACAGTCAAGTGGATGTGGTTTCTGTATTTTTCTTAAACCTTGTGTTCACTAATCAGACATATTTGTGTGGTTAAAGTGGGCTTAGAGGTGTGATGCCCTCAAGATTTGACATCCCTTTTGGCAATTAAATACAGGATTCTACAATTATTAAATATCTCCAAGTGCCATAAAATACGAAGATACAGGGGACAAAACTTCTCTTTCTTCCTGAATGCTTAGAGCATATCATTAAAAGAAAAGGAAAATAAAAAAGATACAAAGATCAAATATGCAAAATTCCACCCCAGCCCTGCAAATCCCAAAAGGTTGGACCAGCCAACTAATGTATTCCTAGTTCTTGCTAGTCATAAGACATGACGTTATAAGCTTATGATGATAACTGCTTTGCCCTTTTCCCGCCATGTAATTTCAGCTGTGAGAATCCATTGCTGAAATTCTAAAAGAGCATATATTGAATTATATAAAGCATTAATCTTTAAATCTAGCAGATACACTGAAATTGTTGGGATTATTAGGCTTTTCTGGTAGCACATGTACTCACATGAATCTGGTGCTCTCAGTTACCAGGCCTTAAGGCATGTCTCTAATGTTATCAACTCTTTATTTTTGATAGGAGAGAGTTTCTAGCCAAAGCAGTTTTCAGGCTCTGAAGCTTTAAAAAAAAAAAAAGCTTAAAAGAAGAAAAGAATGAGACCAGTGCTAATTGTTGGTTTCTTACAAGCAGAGCTTTCCTGCAGAGCAGTGGCTTGGGAGTGTTCAGGTGAAATTCTGCACTCCAGAATGTTACAGGAAGCTTTTTTACGGTTTTGGGCAGGTTTTCGGAGTGACTGAATAACCTCGCCTCCTTTTGAAAGGGCAATTTCATTATTTAGTGTGAATTTTATGCATTTTTTAGTGAGAACACATTCAGCAGTACCTTATTATGCTTCTAATGAGGGCCAGATGTGCTTCTGCTGCAAAACCGAGGCCATAATGCAAAAAGGGACTTGCAACAGAAGTGCCTTTCCCAGGGAGAAGAGCAGATCGTTTGAGGTGAAGATATTAACTTCTGTTAATAATTAGAGGGGGGGAATCCGTGGGGATTGGTGTGAAACCATGGGCGATACTGATTTGTACAGAGACAACTGCAGGGCCCTTTATAATGAGGAGACACTGCAACTCTCTGAAGACAATTACATTGCAAATAAACAACTTATGTCAGCTAAGTGGTGTTTATTGCCATAATGGAAATTAATTTTAAGGGCTTGAGGCAAAGGGAATATAGCCCAGCCGAGCAGAGCATTACACAGCGAGGTGCTCCTGCTCCTGCCATTCCCAGGCTCCTGAGGTCCCGTGGAGGGCACTGAGCGCAGTGCTTGCCTGTCAGGTGACATGCTACCGGGTAATTTGGCTCCATTTGCTCAGTGGGGTGTTAAAAACATGCTGGAGGACACTCAGATATTTTTAATTACCGTGCTCTGTGCCGCCATAGAGAGACTCGGACTGGGAGAGCGGCCCCTGCGCTCCAGATGAGAGACCTCAATTTTCAACCTGCTTTATGCACTTACCCGAGTTCTCTCTGTTACCCAGACAAACTGCACTTCTCTGGCTGTTTCTGTACAGCAGGGATGATTGCACAGAGTTGCCTGACTGGGATAAGTGCATTTAAAAGGCTGTAGTGCTCCCATGCAGTGTGGAGATAGGGCCTATAACGGGAATTGTCAGCTTTATTTCATTTTTATTGTTCCCATTGACTGTTTCCCCAGGCTTGTGTGTGGGCTGTGTGCCTGTCACCACACTGTACTCCTAGCAGATACGGTTTTCTTTCTGACACTGTGGTTTTTGAGCTGCTGCTTCTGCTGTTGTTCTGGAAAACTTGCCCAGGTTGCCTGGATGAGACTGAAGACTTGTGATTAAAGAGAGCATCTCTGCATTAGGGCATGATCAGCATAACTTCAGTACAGAATGTGCATCCTCTGAAATGTATCTCCTTTCGAGAGTGCTGCTGACTTCCTCATGTCCTCACCAGCTGGAAGAAGTGAAAATTGTATTTTGAAGGAGATTAATCTGGAGTAACCCTGTGTTTGATTTAACATTGCTGCACTTTGCAGAAACCTCTCATTGAACTGATGAGCTCTTTGACAGCAGGTGAAATTCTCTCTGAAAAGACAGAACTTTGTGTTTCCTCATGGGAATGGTTTGATATATCATGCCTGAGGCTTGGAACATCATCCTGATCTTTCTGCAGAGCACCATACCATTGCTGTATATTTCAGCTGTGCATTAAGCTTGTTTTGTTCTTGTAAAATCCGGGAAGAAACAGTCAGAAGACCAGAATAGGCTTGTTGTTTTATTAAACCTTTCATCTGAGTTCGTAGGAGTTGCTACTGTTTCTTCCTGTAATACCAAGGATTTCAAATTGGGAACAGTTTAAACTGAAGATTAGTAGCTGGTTCAGGATGCATGTGGATAACAGTGTATCCTTTCAGAGAGAAGCAAACAGATGTCCAAGCAAAAATAATAATAAAAAAGATTAAAAATGACCTTTCCTCTGCATTAGCTGCCATGAGAAGAGGGGAAGCCTACGCAGGGAAAGTTTTGATCCAGAGAGAGGTACTCGGGGAGTTCAGCCATGTCCTGTTGCAGAAATAGCTCCTGTGATGGATTGGCTGTTTCCTAACTGTGTTTTCAGCAAGTTTTGAATCTTGTATGAGCATTTTAAAGCATTTTCTTGAATCATCACTTGGCTCGCATTCCCCCTTGTTTATTTTTGAATGAATACCTTGATACGTAAGACTCTGGAGCTGGGAGGCATCGGGATTGTCATGGAAACAGGATCTGCAGCACTGGCTTCCAGCCAGGAGATGTGGTGATTCATGGCTTCAATGTGGGCGTCTGGAAATGAAATAAGTTCAAATTCTCAGGTGAATCAATGAAATAGTATTTGTGTTTGTGTTTTTATTTTCCCCTAGGAGGTGTTCTGAACATCTTCCCCACATATCCTGTTTTATTTCTACCATTTTAAAAGGTAGGAAGGTGTTCCCTAAGTATATGCTCAGCATCTGAGCAGTAAATACAGCTCTGTGTGGGGAATACTCACCTGCCTCTTGTTTTCATTTTAGCTTAGCCTTAAATTGAAAAGATACGAAACCTGTAAGATGGAATTTTGTAATGTAGCAATTTGATTTAATTCTGGATGAGTTTGGAAACAGGTTTGTGCATTGTACGTGTGAATGTGGTCTCAGTGTAGGACATGAGAATGAGGTAATTGCAGATCAGGGTTTCCAAACGCTACCTCAGTTTCTATAAATGGTGTTTGTGCCCACACTGAATCCCACGTTTTGTTTGTATTCATATAAATATAAAGTAAGTAATTGCAGGGCACATACACAAGTGTAGCTGTGAACAGCAGGGCTCTGCTGTGGGCACACGTAGTTTGAAGCACTGCTGCTGCTGAGGATGAATGAGTGGCTCATCTCTGAGCAGTGCCAGGAGGTTGAATCCTTCTCTTTAACTGCTGGATCCCTTCAGTGCTATACATTATATATTTCCACAGCCTCATCAAATCCCTCAGTTGTACTTAATAGTACCAAAATTGGGTGGAATTTTTGCCTCACATTGCACACCCAAGATGAATCTTCAGGGTTCTCTTTAAAATGAAAGCAATTTATGAATGAAGATATTTTATACTGTGTTCATCAGGAAGAGAATCTCTTGCTTATCTACTTTTATTGGTTTGTTTTTAAGTTGCTGCTGCAGTGGCCAAAGAACTGTGTTGCTGTTTTCTGAGCTTTGTGGATGTGTGGGAATGGATGGGTGTGAGATAAATTTACTTAAGCTTTGGGAAAAACCTTGTGTATCAAAATTTTTCACTGCTGTCTTTGAGTTAAGGTGCCCTATCAATTAATAAGGAATCACTCCTGTCAGTAATTAAGACTACAGTGAGGTGATTTAATAGGTTTTATGAATTTGAGTGCCATATATTGTTACTGATTGCTTTTCTGTTTAAATCTTCAAGTCAGACAGGGTGACCTTTTCCTCCATTTCTTCCTACTTGTGCTTTTGACATCAACTCTGTGGTTTAGGTGATCAGTTTTTCTTTTAATAATTTTTGTTTCAGTGGGCTGTGCTGTTCCCTGGGTATCTTTTTCCTATGATCAAAGAGTTCATTTTGTTGCTGGAGCTGTGGTTTTTACCTTCTGTCAGGACTGTTACAAATCCACATCTCTGAGCTCTTGGAGTAGTTCTTTCACCAACTGTTTGTCAGTGCACAGGCTTTGATGTCTGGTGTTTTGGGTTAGCTGCTGCTGAGATCATTTATCCTGGGGAGGTTTAGCAGGTTTGTGGGTGCTGCTGTGAGTTCCACACCCGTGGTGGATCACTGCTCTTGAGGTTTGAAGTGCCTTCTTCAGCTGTGCACAAATGGGAATATTCCTGTTGCCGTCCCAGGGGCAGTGGGGCCGAAGGTCCGGCCTGGGCGTCTCTGCTGTGGAGGAACGAGGAGCTGGTTTGCATTGCAGCAAAAATGTGATCAGGAGGGTCTGCTGGGACCAAATTCTCGTTTGCTTTCCCATCTTGGAATCTGCTTCCAGCCCTCCCCCTCTGCCTTGTAGCTTTAATAAAGCAAAAGAACAAATTTGTTCTTCCACACAATTGTTTTGTTGTATTCTGAGCCTCATCTGTTTACGGCGTGTGCAACTGAGAGAGAGTAGGTGTGGGGGGGAGGGGGGAAAGAAACCTCTGGGGCCCTTGTGGGCTTTAAAAACCATCTCTCTGTATTTCTGAGGTGCCCTAAAATGCCTCTTCTCTAATATGAGCTGTTCTGTTGGGTTTTATTTAACCTTCTGTTAAATTAGTAGGGCTAGTTTTGTTTGGTTTATTTTGATTATGGCTTCTTCCGTATTTTGCTCTACTGTAGATATTCTTCATCAGGAGGCAAAGCTGGGGAACAACAGGGAGATGTCCTTCTGCCTCCCTGTTTTTCCTGTGCTGTGTATTGGCACTTCATTTGGCTGTTGTCTTTTATGAATAGTGTGGCTTTTATATCATCATTCCAATTGGGAATGAATGTGGAGGAGAGGAATGAAGTAATCCTTCCTCAAAGGCATCTCTTGCTGCTGAATTAGTCAGTGCTGTGCTTCTGCCTCACCTGGTGAAACTGCTGCCTCATACCTGCCAGGGTGAATGTCACCTGGCACCCACGGGAAGGGTTTAATTCTAGATATTTTAGAGTCGACACTGAATATTCTGTACCTTTCTCATTTTACTCAGACTCACCTGGATGCCCAAAGAAGCCCATGTAGAAATAGGTCCCGTAGAATATCTGACAGCAGCTGAAGGAAATGTGTCTGAAAGACAGCAGTGTTCTATTCTGACTGCTGAGAAAACAGAACAGCAGCACTTATATTCCTACCCCTGTAGTCAGATGGGAGCAAAACTAATCAATGTTTTTAGTATGAAAGTAAATTTGGGATACAAAGTAAACAAGACACACAAACTATGGCAATTTTTGATTCTTTCTAGAAAACTTTGGTGATATTTGATTAACATGTCTTGTTAAATGCAGGCAGACAACAGAGCACATGATTGTTTTGGAGAAGAGAGCACTTGGCTTTCACAGTTAGGACAAAGGGCAGGGTTTGGAGGCAAAGAGGGAGCTGTGTGTCCCTTGATAACCACATTTGACAGCATAGCAGCTGTGCTGGAAGAAACTTCATGCAGACAAGTTCTTCTGCAGAGCTTTGTTTTTCTTTATCTCTAAGGCCACTGAATCCACCTGATTCAGCTGTTCATACCCTATGTGTGAAGCTTTTTATACTTAACTTTTATAAAACCAAATCAACAAAAACCCCCTGAAATGTAGGGTAGGAATGGATGTGACCTAATGGAATATTTAAAATTAGGACTGTTGGGTTGGTTTTGTGTGGGTTTTTTATCACTTCAGCCAAATCTGTACCAGGACTTTGAGTGACCTTTTATGTTGTGTTGAGTCCTGAAATTCTTCCCAAAAAAGTTCCAGTCACTGGACCAGATTAATGGGGTTAGAAGACCACCTCCTCTGGTAGGATACATCTGTCCCAACATCCAGTTTAAATATTGTGTGGGTGTCGTCTCTGGGCTTCCTCAGTAGCTGATGCTGACAAACAAGCACCTCCCCAAGGGTGGTGAAGCTGACCTGTCTTTAATTCTTGCCCAAGGATAAGATTAATTCCCCATGAGCAATGTGTCAGGGTTTTTCCACTGACTCTAAATGTAATCTAGGGCTGAGTAGTTTGCACCTGGATTTCTTACACAAATAGTAATAAATGTCTAGCATCCCTTTATCTCTGAACATTTTGCAGGTAAAATATAATTTTTTAAACACTATGTACAAAAAAAAAGGAGTTCTGGAAAGGCTACAGGATTTCAATGCTAATCAATGCCTAATTTTCTCCTGTGTCTCAGAGGAGATCTTTTACCTCATCTTGAGCTCTGAAAGTCCCTTTTGCCCCTCTTGAGAAGAACTGGGGAGGCTGCAGAGACTGGGATGTGATTGAAATCGGTGGTGGAACTGTTCTCCTGTGTGCTGAGATTGTGTTTATCATCCAGCTTTACAACAGGTGAAGCACAGCAACAAAATGCAAACTAGCAGAGACCCTGTTCCCCCTTTACCTTCTATTTTCCCCCTTTCTCCCCCCTTTTTTCTCCCTTCCCCCCCTTTTCTTCCCCCTCTTCTCTCCCCTTTTCCCTTCCCTTTTCCCCCCTCTCCCACCCTTTTTCCTCCCTTTTTCCCCCTTCCTTTTCCCCTTCCCTTTCCTTCCCCTTCCTTGCCCCCTCTTCTTCCTCCCTTTCTGCCCCGTAATCCTGTAATCCTCATTCCTGAGCATCCTTGCCCGCCGTGTCCCGAGGAGCAGAGCAGGAGGAGGTGTTTGGGTGCTTTGCACAGGAGCAGCTCCGCAGGAAGGCACAGAATATTCAGTTCCCTGCAGGAGGCTGGTGGGATCGGCCACCTCGCTCCCTGAAACGCATTAAATTTGAAATTAAATTTGAAAATGACCCTGCTTGGTGCTTTTTGCGTCTCCGAATCCCGAATACTGCCGAGGAAGCCAGCACTGAGGAACACAGAGGAGGAGTCTCCGGATGAGCCGGGCCTGTTGGGGCAAGAACTTGTTTTGCCTTGAAACTTAATGCAAAGCTTAGGCAGGACTGAAGATTAAAAGCAGCTGGTGTGCTGGGTCCATGGGAAATGATGAGTGTTCAGTTATTTCTAACGTGTATTACTGTATCTGAGGGGCCAAAGTTCAGCACAGATGACTTTATAACTCCCTTGCTTGTACTGGGCAAGTGAAACAAAGATTAATCACAGGGCTAAACTTTCCTTAGAATTTATTTCCCATGCTGGGGTGGGATGTGTTTGTAGGACCAGTGTTTGGTTGGTTGGGGTTTTCCCCTTCAAAATTCAAAATAAAGTTGGACTTTTGGGGAGAAAGGGCTGATCTTGTTAGTATTTTAAGTTGAAATAGAATTCTGCAGGAGGACTGAAGTGGTACTTTACTGCTGTAGTGGTTGATTCCATTCATTTTACAATGTCTGTTCTAGGACGGGGAAGCTGCACATTTTCCTTTGCACTTCCCTCTAAACAGCTTCTTTTCTTCAAAGGATTGAGTACATCAGAGAGCTTCAGGCTCTTGAGTTACCAGGCAGCTCTGGGTACTAAAAATGTGTGTGGAGCCACGTGTAGTTACTGAGAGTTCAGCTGATACACTTAATTTAGAAAGAAACTCTAAACTGAGACAAGTCAAACCAGCTCTGAACAGGGCAATGCCATTGTTTGTGTTTCTGTGTTTAATGAGTGATTATTTATTTCCTGGGAGTACATTTGTGAAGGGGAATGTTTTCCATTTTCCAGCCACGTTTCAATGATGTGGTCAGCGTGGTTTGTGTTTTGGTTGGGCAAAATATGAAGCTTGTTGAGAGCCATGTGATCAGTTTGGAAGAGCATGCTGTTTTTCTGGGATGCTCAAAAAGGGAAGCCCCTTTGCCTTCCTTAAACACAGCTATAGCATGTTAAAGAATTAATGGCAGTGCTCTTCTGCCTGTCTGTTGTCCCAGTTCTGCAATGCCATCACTGTTACATGGTATGTAAATCTTTACAGCCCAGAAAAACAGCTGAAAACTCATTTGACTTGGATGAAAACGCCTTTATGTGGGTATCAGTCTAAAGGCTGGCAAGATAAAAATCTTATCTTGGTTGAGATAAGGGGGTAGCTGGAATTCAGAACAGGCAGCACTACTTTGGTCAACTGTCAGAAAGGCAAAACTCTGGTGATTCAAGCTCTGAAGGCCAAGGATATTTTTTAATAGCTACTGTATTTAAAATAAGCTTTTTTCTTCCGTGGCTGCTCCTAGAAGGCCAAAATGCCCATGCTGTTCTCAGTGGGGGTCCTTTTCAAGTGTCACTGTTCTTTACTAAACACCCCTATGACAAGCCCTGTGTTTGGGAGTGGTTGGTTGAGTGCATAAATAAGAAACAGTCAGGAACAGGAGTATTCCTTGTTGTTTAGGGTAAGGAGTAGTTGCCACCACAGCAGGAAAAATTGGAAACCAAAGAGGAGTAATAGAAAATGGCGATGACAGCAATTGCTGCTGGTGTAAACAATTAACGCTGTTCATTTGGATAAAGCCTAATCATAGCATTTTTAAGAAAAGGATGATTCTGCCCTACCACCCCTCTACAAGCAGCCTCACCAAGTATGTTGTGATGCACAGTCCTTGGTTCTGATCTCTGGATCCTTTTTTGCTTTCCTTGGGGTTTCTTTTCTTGTTCCAGTGCTGTATTTCTTTCCTGATGTTTTTGTGTTACTGCTCTCTGCTCCCTCTGATTTGTTTGGGGTGACACTTTTGCTGTGAGTGGATGTTTGGGGGACACTTGAGCCAGCCCATGGTTACTCCCTGTCTAAGAGGGCTGCTGTGGAAGCAGGAGCAGAAGCAGAAGGTGAACTGCTGGGGCAGCTCTGGAGCTTTGGGGAAGATCCTGTCTCATGGTCTGAAGTTGCTGCAAGGGGCAAGGAAGGACTGGGAATTTGGGCACATCTGGGGTCATCCAGCTGTTCCTGCCCTGGCTCTCATTGAATCGTTCCTTTCATCTTCTCTTCACTTGCAGTGTGCTGGAAGTTCACTTATTCTGTGGAGTACCAGAGCTTGGTGCCTTTTTGTGCACATCCTCTGGCACTTTCAGGCACATCCCAGTGGTGTTTTCCCACTTGGTTCTGTGTTCCTGATAGGGAGCTCAGCTCAGAGCCACAGGGGTGTGGATGCTTTGGAGCCCAACCGCCTTAGCCTTCTGCAGTGCTCTTCAGCTCACAGTTCATACTCCACTGGCGAGTTTGGGCTGTGCTTGTGCTTCTCCTGATGATTTTGGCTGGACGTTGCCTTCTTGTGTTTGAATGAATTCAAAGCTTTCTGAACACCCTTGCAAGGTGGAAGTTGCATCTGCCTTTGCTGCGTTTATTCATTCACTGTGGTGCTGGGAGCTCACTCTGCTCTGAATTAGAACAAAGTTTTCGTGGAAGGCAAAGGCAAAACGCTGCCATTTAACTTGCAGAGAGGCAAAAAGGTTCTGTCTGGGCTGGAGGAATGACAGTTGCCCAGGGAAAGTTAATACTTCCAAGTACTCCTAACTCTGTTTTTACATCATCAGCGACTATTTATGCTCTGTCAGCTTGAAGTTACATTATCTGAAGTGTGCCAAGTCAGAATCGTGTCATAGCTTTTATCGTCTCTCTCTTCTTGAATGTCACCTCATCTACTACTTCTTAATTCCATTTCTGTCACTCTTTCCATCCCTCATCTCTTTCCTGGCTTGCCAGACAGCACTGCAAAACTATCAGACTTGCTTTCCAATTGAAGTCACTGCAGCTTAGCTCACAGCCAGGCTTTGCAGCATTAGTCAGGAAAACTTTGGCATCAGCCTGATGCTGAATTCTGAGGCAGACGTGGCTGCCTCCTTCGGAGGGATGCGCTGGAGAGAAATCCAAGGGTGTTTTTATGCAGGTGCTGACACAGATAAGGGCACTGGGAGTTTTTCTTGTTTTCTTCTCTTACAAAAAAATTCACAGATTTATTCTTCTTTGCTCCACAAACTGCTGTCTGTTTCAGAAGTTACCAGAGAAATAAAAGTTTTCAACAAAGAAGGGATGCAAAGCACAGGAATGCAATTTAAGTAGTAAAAGGGAGGTGCAGGGCAGACAAATTTACATTTGGAGCTGTACAGTATGTCAAGTTCTGATTCAAAATCTTGTGGGGTTCTTCTGGTTTTTCCGTGTTGTTTATAAAAGGGATTTTGTGATAACTCACCTACAGCAGAGAAAATTCTGTAGCATAGATAAGAGTGCCTGGGAGGGAGAGAAAAAGAGAGGCCTGGATATAAATGAGTAAGAATTTATTCTTGTGGGTTTTTTCCCTTGGGGAATGTCCATGTGAGGTTCTGAAACAGAGCTTTCTTCTCTTTATCTTCACTGCTGGTATTTTGTGTGACACTGTGGGTAGCAGTGGAAGGGGAGGCTGGAAATGGTGGTGTTTTCTTGAGTAATGAAGTAGGAGAAGAGAATTGGAGATGGGAAATAAGGACAGGTCGCACCAGAGCTGGAGTTCTCATTTGAACCTAAACACAACTGTGCTTTATGTCACAGCAAAAAACCCTAAACCCAGCTAAATTCTGAAATACAAGCCTCCACTGCTGCTAAGAAAGCAAATATTAACTGCATTTTTATTAAAGGGAAGGTGAGTTTTTCAGTCTATGAAATCACATTCTGTCCTTGTGCTAAGTTTGAGACACCATAAAATCCTCTAAAATATTTACCTTGGAATTGTGTTGGAAAGATTATTATATATAGCCAATATACAATGTGTTTTTGTCTGATGCTTTAACTGAAAAATGGGGTTCTTTTAACATTTTAACTTTAGAAATTGCCCTGCTTTAATTTTTTTTTTTTTTAGCAAGCCAGTTCATGTATTAAATTGAAATCTGTACAAATTACAGTTAATTATAGTCAGCTCAGAGTGAGGCCTAAAATAGGTCACATGCTGTTTGGAATAAAATGTGCTGAAAATGATTAGATCTGTTTGGTTGGGCCTGAAGTCCATTCCAAGATGTTTGATCCTCCCCTGGCTGTTGCTCTCCCATCTTCCTCCTGTGTGCCATGGCAGGTCTGCTGGCTGGGCAATAAAGTGACAAGATTCCTTGGAAGGAAAGGAGGAGGGTGTGAGACTGTTGAGCCTTCTGTCTTTGCCAGGAGAGGCTGAAATGGTTTCTCACTCCTATTCATTTGAGACCAACTGAAATTCTTCCTCAGTGTTGTCACATTATCCAAATACCAAGGGGAAAGACATGCTATTTACTAAAATAGAAATCAGCTAGGACCAAACTTCCTGAATTCCTTTCTTTTTCCCCCTTGGAATTGCATTTTGGGTCCTGACTTTCAGGGGATGTTTGCTGTCCTCCCTGTTTGGAAGGGATGGTGGCAGAGCTGCCTGGTGAGTCAGCAGGGGCTGCTTACCCTGTCCCAGCCCAGCACTGCCAGCTTTGTCATGGTTTTGTTTATGGATCATACACAGTCCTTGGCTGCTTGTTGTCCTTCAGCTGAATTAGTGCTTTATGCCAGTTTTTATTATTCTGAATGCTACTGAATTAATTACATTAAAACAACTTCATCAGTGACCTTGAGGAAAAGTTATTTCCAGCAGTGCATCCTCCTGCATTTATGTAGTGACTTAATGAATGCCTGCACACTTTTACTGTTCAGCTATTGTTTCACATTCCTGCATGCATGTCCTTGATGAGAACTAATTATTAGTTTAATTGTATGCAGGAATATTTATGCATTACATTTTTTGGAGCATTATCGTCCTAGGTACTTGTAAAATCATCTGCCAATAAAAACACGAGATCTAAAATGGTACGTGCAGTAGGGACTGACCTGCAGGTACACCTGGGAAGCTGTTTGGAAAGCAAATTACTTTGAAAATAACTGCGGACCTGAGCTTAGTCATTCTGCTTCTTGACTAAGTGTGGCTGCAGTGTAAGTAGAAGAGGTTTTATTCTTTACCTGGCACAAACCTGGGAGCTCTGTAGACCCAGCTGTCTTTTTCCTCCTGTTCTCTCCTCCATCACTGACCCAAATTTCTGTGTAATTGGTAACAGAATATTCAGCCAACTTCTGTGCTCAGGTAAGGCTGAGACTAAAAACCTGCCCTTGGTGAGTGGTGCAGCCCTGGCCCATCCTGGGGGATCCTCTGTGGGTAAGGAGGGGAAGCCGCAGTTGTGCTGACCTGGTTTTGTCACTAAAGGAAGGAGCACGTTTGGCCTTGGACAGCTTTCAGGAGCTGTGTTGTTGGGCAGAAGGATGTTTGTGTGGAGTTATTTTGAAGGATAAAACTGTGGTTCAAACTCTTTTCTTTCCTAAGAGGTACTTTCTGAGAGAGGTTGAGATGCACGTGGAGGAACCTGAGGAACACACCCCACACCCCAGCCTTTCACTTGCAGCTGACAGGAGGCTGATAAGGGGTGGGAGGCCTTGAGCTCCTGACTGGAGAGGGTTGAATTTCTCCCAGGCACCAGCACCAGAAGCACATTATGAACGTTCTTCAGACTTGTCTGCCCAGGGCGGTGGGGGCTGGTTTTGATGTACCCTTGAATGATTTGGGGAAATCTGCATCACAGAAAGTAAAACATTGGAGCATTGAGGTTGTTATACTCTGACTTTTATTGAAAACTCACCAACAAAGTGCATTTGCTTTCCTTTGCTGACATCCCGTTCTGCTCTGAACTGCCAGAGCTCCAGGAGCGTTTGGACAATGCTCTCAGGGACAGGGTGGCATTGTTGGGATGTCTGGGCAGGGCCAGGAGTTGAACTCAGTGGTCCTTGTGGGTCCCTTCCAACTAGGATATTCTGTGAAAATGGGGAATGTTTTCCATACTCCCCATGGCTGTAGAGCACTGTTAGTTCCTAACCAGAGCTGTCCTACACCCCGGCTGACTGAGCTGCCACTGTTTCCCCATCTTTTCAGTAGCACTGCTGTGTTTCCTATGGATCATCACTTACCAAGCTAAGCCTGGAGAAAAAAAGAAGGCTTGAGCAGTTGAATTCTCCTTACCATAGGAACCAGCTCAGGTAATGAGGTAGCTGATGATGTCATCCTGTTAAAGCTTAAAAAGAATTGATTATAAAAGATTTCCTATCCTTGAATATTTCAGTCTGTGGCCTTTCTTTTTACCTTGTGTCTTTTGCAGCTGTGGTCTAGCAGGATCTCTGAGGAAACAAAGGTAATCTGAACATTTTAGGTTTAAGTTTCTGGCAGTGATAAGTCTGTTGAGGTTCTCTCAGCCCAACAGGACTCTACAAGTGTGGGGTTGAGCTTTGCAAGGGGTGCTTGTGCTTGTCCCACTCTAAACCTGTGAGCTGCTCTCTGTGAACTTGCTCAGGGGCTGCATTATGGGTACATTAGCCACAGATCTACAGTTTTGCAAGAGGAGAACAAACATTTATAGTCCCTGTTTACTTAACGGTAGGTCAAGAGGCCAGTCCTGCAAATCACTTCTCTCTGTAGTTGCTTCAATATGGAAAATGTTTCAGGGGAATGCATCCAGCTTTTTTCTCTTCATTTTTCTCTTTCCATCTGCTGTTCTTTGAACTTGCAACACTGGAGGCCACAAAGACATTTTGTAGGGAATATAATCTCAGAAAGGAACACTTGATGGAAGCAACTTGTACAAGTGAAATGCTCTCTGTAAAAGGAAATAATTCATGGCTTTTAGCTCTTTCAAACCCATCCTAACACTCCTGCTGGGTTCCTTTCACTGTGAAGTAATGCAGAGGATTAGTCAGCATCATCTAATTAGGCAGCAGCAAAGCAAAAATGGTGTTCAACAGCCTCTGCCCTGGTTCTGTTTCCATTCATAGGACTTGCCCATGGAAGCCAAGGACATCTGAGTGATGGCACTGGGAATGTTGAAGCGGCTGGGAGGTGAGGCATGCTCAGATGGGATTTCACCTCAGGAGGAAATCCAAGGTCATCTTCTGCAGTTTCTATACCAGAACAGTCATCTTGTGTTCTGAGTGAGTCTGCAGGTAACTGCAGCACCTCCTGGTTCCTTAATAGCTCTGGTGATGTCAGAGCTTTAATTCCACTCCATCCTGCTGGAAAAGACAGGAGTGAGAGTTGCTGGACAGCATTTCCTTCCTATTCCTATAGGTCTGGGCTCCTTTGGTGTCCACATTGGATTGTCTAGTGATGTATCTGTGGCTGAATTCCTTTAAAATGTGCTTAGCAACAGCATCTGGCAGGGCTGAAATGGGAGAGCTTGCATTGAATTCTTCCAGGATGGGCTGATAGTGGAGTCTCAGCATCCAAGAGAACTGTATTTTACACTGTAACACTCAGGGAGCAGGAGAAATGGTTTGTTTAGGGGGGGTTGTCTTGGCCCTTCAGTTCACAGCAGCACTGCAGCACATGGTTACCTGCACTGAAGGGTCCCAGTGGCTCCCAGTGACCCCAGCCCTCTCTGAGGAATGCTGACACTTCAGCTCACTTGGGGCACAAGCTGGATTTCACTTCTTTCTCAGTGGTTGACAGAGGATTACTAACGGCTGGAGAATTGGGGAAGAACAGCTCAGCCTCTTCCCAGTGAAGGTTCTTACTATCAAGCTTTGCCCACCGGGGCATTAGATCAGCATAAAGGAAGAAATTGATCTTTTTGTATTGGGCTTTTAAAACAAACAAGCAAAACACTTTTCTTATTAGAACATGGGTGTTTTATCAGCAATGCAGTTGATACTAAATAATTTTAAGCAAAAGATGTAGATGAGGATCATCTGCAATTAACTGACAGAGCTGGGACATGAGAGAGGACAGGATGGGAAAGTTTTCTGCTTATTTCTGTCTAAACTGCATTTTTGGTGTGAAGTTGTTGATCAAATCAGCCTTATTGCTGATAGTTGATATTGATAATGAACCTGTGAATTGTTCCATTGTGACTTTTTGTGGCTCCCAGTTTCAGTTAAGCTGAACCCATGAGCTCAGCTCCCAGTCCTTTGTGGGAAGAAGGATGTGTATCCAAGAGTCCCTGATACACTGGAATGTCCATTTTGGTGCCTGGGAGTCAGTCTGGCTCTTCTGACCATGTTACACAGATGAGAAAAAAGGCAAAATTCCCTCCTGGTACAGTTGCTGAGGAGCTCTTGGGAGGAAAGAGCTGTTGGGAAGTGGGGTCTGTGAGACTTTGGTGATGAGGTGCTGCAGCCCTGGGACAGCGTTGCCTTGATGTGGGGGATGAGGTGCAGTGGACAGGGAGCACGTGGATGGGAGAAGGAAGCAACCAGGGGTGAATAAAAACATCCCCAAAATGTAGAATTTGAAGAAGTGAGAGAAATCTGATTCCCTTTACCTTTATGCATTGTAGGAAGGCTGAGTCTGGAGAAGTTATTTTTCCCTGCCTCCCACACCCCCTCAGGAACACCATCTGCAAGTGTTTCTCTTTTCCAGTCTAAGAAGTACCAGAGGAGATTAGAGCTGTTTTTTCTCAGACGTTAGATGGGAGGTCTCTGGGGACATGTCTACCCAACTTTCCAGCCAAGCTTCACTGTTTTCTTCCTTATTTTTCTGATTTTAAAGGAATGTCCTCAATATAATAATAAAAGCAACATAACAATTCACTTCAGGGACTGCAGTAAAAAAATGACTTTGTGACATGTCTGCCCTTTGAAATGATGTTCTGAATGCAGATGAGGTTTGGATCTTCCCATTCCTGCTGCTGTTGCGGGGCTGGGCATATGGCAGTGTCAGGTGGGATCAGGGTGACAGTGTCTGGTCCAGCAGCTCCCCTCTGTGCTCACCCCAGATCCCCGTGGCAGTTCTGAGCATTCCAAACCTCATGTATCACCCTTTACAGCCCTGTCACCAGCTCGGGATGAGCTCTAGGAAGAGATCTTACTTTCACAGTGTTTTCCTGCTGGTGTTGTTTCTTGAAGGGAAGGTGGAAGAGGAGCCTTGTGTGAGGCAGTTGTAAGGTGAGTCACGTCTGTATAAATAGAAGTGCTGAGCACATCGGATAAGCTGCAGCACAAATGCCTCAGAGGCAGGAGAGCTGCCTTGGTGAAATGATCACAGAATTGTAAAGCCTGTCCTTTCAGACTGCTGCCATGGGGACCTGCGCATCAGTTTTTCCTTCCCCCCGATCCCCCTTCAAGTGCAGGTTCATTTAACATTGTAATTAAGGCATTTTAGACCCCCGAAGTTTAAGCAGAGAGCACAAGGGGTGGGGATGGCTGCAGCAGAGCTGGGGGTGCTGCACAGGGGCTGTGCTGTGCCAGGAGGGAAAAGGTGTCCTGGCCTCTCAGAACTGATGCGGGGATTGTCACCTCATTTACCCCTGCGCCTTCACTAAGGACGGGTTTGGAAGTCCGTGGTGTTATTTCTCCAGTTTCCAATGATTTGCAGAGTAGAGTAGGACAGTCCTTGACTTCCTTGGCAGCGCTGTCTGCAGAAGAGACACCTGCCAGTGTTTGGGCTGCTGCACTTGGGGTTATTTGAGCACACACAACCTCTCCTCTGCAGTTCAGGATACTGGGAACAGCTCAGCAAATCCATCTTCAGAAGCCTCGGTTTGGTCTCTTCCAGAACACTGAAAGCCTCAAGTTGTGAGTGTGAAACCGAGTTTGCCCAAGAAATCGGATGCAGACTGTTTTACATGCAGAGTGTCTGATCTCTGTACCCGATCCCACTGTGCTGTTGAGCAGGCCAAATCCCGTGGTGATGGAATCTATTCTTGATCTAATTCCCAAGTTTTTGTGTTCTCATTTAATTTGTCATTCAGTCTTTATTTCAGTCATCTTGGATGTACACTGGCATAAAGCAGGCTGGTTCTTATGGAAAAGGAAGATTCAGGACAGTGCAAATCCAGGCAGAGCTGGGTCTTCAGTTATTTCCATGGGGAGGACCTGGTGGTACCTGTGCAGCTCCTTTTCTCCAAGGCTTCACTTGCTCCAGGCCAGCTGCCTCCATGTGACCTGTCAAGGTTTGTTATCAGCCATTCATCCTCGATCACTGGGAAAATTGGTCGGGGTGTTGTGAGCAACTGAGGGTTCTGAAAATCCCCCTCCTGCATGGAACTGCACTTCATGGACTTTAAAATAAACTGGGACAGTCTGACAGGTACCTGCTTGTTCAGGAAGTCACACACGGAAAATTTAACTCAGTGCACCCAAAGTGAATTGGGCAGGAGTCCAGAAGTTCAGTCCCAGGCAAGGTGTCCCACCAGCACTTCCCGGGAACGCCGTGGCCGGGTGTGGGCTTTGGCGCTGCACTGAATGCATTTCACCCCGGGATGGCTTCTTCCCATCTCCTCTCCCTCCACGCTTCACACCAGCCTGGGTGCATTGCTAACAGCTCCTGAAGAGCCTGTTTGCCTCAATAATCTCATCAAGGAGGAACAGAGAGATGCTTCCTCTTTGCTCTTTCAACACAAAAAGAGGAGCCTGTCTCACTTTTTATTGCTGGGTTCCCTTTGTTTTTTTAACTAGGCCAGCACTAAAAATGGAAGTGAAGATCCCAGAAATTTCTTTTGATTAGCTGCAAGTTTGAAGAACGATGTGCAAGGGAGAAGGTGGAGAAACACAGGCTACTAAGGATGCTGGAAAACACTGAAATAATACATTTGGGTCCTTAGATGCCACATAAAGCAGGAGCTTGTGACTCTAAATATGAAAACAAAATTAGTCTCTCAGTAATATGGGCCTTTTTTATTACTTTTATTGGATTTTTCTTCTTTTCTTGGCTTATATTAAAGTGGCATTTCAAGCCTCTGTTGGAATATATTGCTTAATTTCATCAGCCTTTCTGTAAAGAAGCACTGGGAGAAGATCAATGTTTTCTCCTTTTTACAAGCTCTAGTATATTTTTTTTTCCTCTTCCTTCTTCCTCTGTTTTTTTTTTCCTGTAGGAGTGTTATGATATTCAACAATGACAAAGACATATGGAATCTTACAGAAACTTACTTTGAAAATTTGGATCAGTTTTTAAAAAATTCCTAATTACATGCATTGTGAGACATCCAGGAGAAATTTTTAAGGAGATGGTTGCTGGCTTAAATATTCAATAGGATTATTTCTCTAATTATTATTAATAATAATTATTGTTTTATTGTTATTATTACTATTATTTCTAAACCCCTTGCATCTAGATCAAGTCACGAGAAAGAGCAGAACCAGTCCAGCACGAAATATGGGTTTTGCTTTCGTTGTTGACAACAGTATGTTTGGCATGAAAACAGAGAGGCTGAGTTTATATGGTAGCAATAATTCTGGAGGAGCAGAGCAGGAATTCTATTTGATTGTGACCAGGAATGTGATCCAAAATAATTCTCCAGAATGCGATTACTTGTACTCTCATATATAGCCCATCTTAAAGGGCTAAATCAAGTGCTGCATCCCTTGACAGGAAATCCGTAAAGGTTTTCGTTTGAGATCTGTGGCTGAATCAGTGCTTACTGTGTCCCATGCCCAGGAATGCAGTCACAGCAAGGATAACATTTGCATTAGTCTGCTTTAAAAGCTTTAGTTTAGATAAAAGGGAAATCCTGTGCCAGTAGATGGGCTGTGTGACAGGACCGAAGGCAGACAGGGCTGATGCACCACGCTGGCTCGTGCACACAGCACTTTGTGCTCTTCTTTGTGCATCTTCCCAAGGGAAAACACTGCCTGGCACAACTCGGGTGATCCAGGATTCTGTGCCAGCCCCGAGACTGCGGCTCCCTCCCTGGAGCTGGGCTGGGCTCCTGTGCTTTGTCCTGGCAGGCAGAGAGTCCTCGGCTGCACCAGAGTCTGAGCTCAGCTCTGCTGCTGCCTTCCAACTCAGAAAACCTCCTTGCACTCTCCAAAGGGGCTCAGACATTACTTTTGCTGCCCCAGGAATGTTCTTGGAGTGGATTTTGTTAGAGACAGGTTATATTGCTGAATGCATCAAATCCATCAGTTTGTCTGCTGTGTAGGAGCTTAAATCAGGAATATTTGTAGGCATTTTCCTTCTTCACTTGTCTTTCTCCTGGCTATTTACTACTACTTTCTCCTGTCTTTTACTATCTCCCAATAGTAAAATTATGCCAAGTTGGTCTTCTTTGTAATAAATATTTCTGTGCTTTTTCTGCTTTGGAAGCAATGTTGGGAAATCATTTAGGAATCAGGCACTGGGATTGAGATTGCTGAGGAACATGACTTGCTGGTTTCAAACTTTTGCCCAAAAATGTATTTGGAAACATTATTTTAGCTAGTGGTTTGCCCAATGGGTCACTTTTAACTCATCTGACCCTTTCAAAATCCTCTTCTAGGCATGAAATGTAAGTTCTGTTCCTGTGTGGAACTTCAGATTGTGGCACATTGTTTGTTTAGAATTAACAGCGTAACAGGGAGCTGTGGATCTCCATCCCTAGAACTGTTCAGGAATGGTTTGGGTTGGGAGAGCCCTTAAAGCTCATCCCATTCCACCTCTGCCATGGACAGGGACACCTCCCACTGTCCCAGGCTGCTCCAAGCCCCGTCCAACCTGGCCTTGGGCACTGCCAGGGATGGGGCAGCCACAGCTGCTCTGGGAACAGAAACACAAAAAGCAGCAGTTCTGTAGCTGGAACCCGAGGCCGATGTGTTGGTCACTGTGCACTCTGGGAGAAAGAACTTGCCCCAGAAGTGTCCAGGAAGGAAAACGCATCTGGATGTGCTGGTTCACAAGGGTGTGGGGTTGCACTTAGGGAACCTGCCTAGTTGCATTTTTCCATAAATTACGGTGTTTCAGCGTGCCCAAACTTTTCTTTCTGCAGTGTCTGCTCCCTGTTTAGAGGCAAGCTTTTTCTAATGCTTTTAACTTCCACTATTGTTTGGGTTGCTTGTTTCTTTTTATCTGTTTTTTGTTTTTTTTTAATTTATTCTCCTTTTTTCTTCCCCCCCCCTTAATACATCTTCCCCCCTGCCCCCACTCATTCACGCACAAAGCCACTCTTACTGAAAATCTTTGTTTCTTGGCCTTTTTTGCATCTTGTAGGTTACTTTGTCATGGGGTGGGAGTGAGGGGCAGCAAGAAAAAACCTTGGCAATCTTCAGATCTTTATTAAAATGACACTTGGTTAAGACTTAACATTTTTAGAAGTGCTTTCCCTGAGCAACTATCACTTTCAATGCTCACTTCTCTAGTCAGAACGGCATTTTGAGTCCCTTTCATTTTCATAATCTTCATTTAAATGCAGCCCCTTGAACTCTGTGAGTGATAACTGGACACACAATTTACTAGTTTTGGAATGCTGGGTGTTTGGCATTAACAGAATTGGAATGAAATCAGCTGTGAGTCCTCCTATTTGATCTGGAAAAGATGTGTCTGTGAGCTTTTCTGTAGTGATTTAAAATGACGGGGATGGTCTTGTTTTTAATTTGCAAATACTGGGCCTTCTTGCAGGTAAGCCCTGTATATAACCTATGTATAAGGTTATTTGAAAGCAAATCCACAAGCAAAAGCTGATCATTTGGAGAGCCTGCAGTGAGCATTAGAAGCCTGAGAAATAAATGTGTTCTATATGTAATTGTGGTGCAATGAGTGGAGTTTAAATTTTCTTTCTTTTACAAGGTCTTCATTTTCTTAAATTTCTTGCGTGTGTTTAGGTGTTTTTTTCTAATTTAATTTGTGAAATTCTTGTGTGTTTTCTATATAAAAGGGCACAGAAAAAAGATGATTACTGCCACTGCAGATCTGAGGCCCTTAGCAGAGGCACCAGCTCTGGCACCAGTTCTGGTTCACAATCGCAGCCCTTAGGCACGAAGTTGTCAGAAACATCCAAGTAATCACCTCGTGTGCTTGAAATCTATCTGGTGCTTCCCAAGATCCATCCCTGAGGAGTTGTTGGCAGTGTTTGTTTTCACGCTGGAAATATGAACATATTTAACAGTTGCATAATAGCGCTGATCCTTATAAACAACTTATAAACAAGTTTCATAATTCCCCCACAGAGTGGTCACAGAATCCCAGGATCAGGTTGGATCCAGGCTGGAAAAGCCCTCCCAGGCTGCTGAGTCCAGCCTATGCCCGATGCCCACCTTGTCCCCAGCCCAGAGCACTGAGTGCCACCTCCAGGGATGGGGACTCCAAACCTCCCTGGGCAGCCCCTGCCAGTGTTTAACAACCCTTTCTGTGAAGAAATTCTCTCACCCCGTGTTTTTGGTGCCAGTGGGGATGTTCTAGTGATGCTTTTGACCCGGGGTAAATGTCCACCTGCATGGTCAGGTTTGAAGATGTATTTATGTTTGAAGACATATTTATTTTTGAGGGGGCGTGCAGGATTTTTCATCTGATGCTTTTATTTATATTCAAAGAGCAGTCTCTAAATCTATTGTGGCAAATGTGCACTCTTTTTCATAAAAATACCCACCTGTAAACATTGATTATGATGACTTCTTTGCACCAAATTACAGTGTGCCTGTGCCAGGGCATGAGTCACCTGCCACCCCACAGTTGTCAGCCAGGAGTCTGACACTCGTGTTTCTTTTTATAGGTTTGACTTAAACATGGCGACTTACTCATTTCCCTCCGTTCCTCTTACAGAAATCGAGTCCCAAGACATCTTAAAAGCCACATGTGGATTGTTGAGACATTAAAAATGGACAGCCTGTTCCTCCTGGAGAGAAATCAGAGGTGTTGGGTTTGAGGGTTCTCTGGTGGGACTGGACAAGCAGGCACAAGCGATTCCACAGGATCCCTGTGTGCTCCCCTGGGAACAGGGGAACCTTGCCTTGTCACCCTGGGCAGGTGCTGTGGGCAGTCCTGTCCTGCTCACAGTAGGAAGTGCTGCTGGTTGGTGTAGGAGCTCTGATCTCCAGCTGCCCAGGATTCACCGAAGGCTTCTCCGCTGATTTACAGTCATGTTATATTGGGTTCAATGAAACACTTATTTCCTTTCACAGTCTAGGAAAAAAGTTGTTACTTGTTTGTTTTCTGTGAGTGCTCAGGGGTGAGCTTGAAGGGCTTATTTTGGTTCAACAAAATGTGCAGGAGATTGTCTGCCTGCCTTGCTGGCCCCACATGATGATTTTTCTTCCTCCTGCTTTATTGAGGAAGAGGAATCTGTACCGGTGAGCCAGCACGGCCTGTGAGGGATGGGGAGACAGAGCTGGGACTTGGGAAACCTGACTGATATCCCACAGGAATTAACTGTGTGCTCAGACAAGTCATTTAATGCCCCATCCCTTTGTTTCTTCTCCTTTTCTGTGCAGACTCCTCTGTTTGGTGAATGTTTCTGCTGAAACCGTGGAGTTCAGTCAATGCTGGGACTCCCAGACACGACTGGAACTAAATTTCATTGAATGGAAAAATGGGGTTTTTTTGCTTTCTTTAATGATAGTAAGCACTCAGGTGCTGGACTCTTCTCCTGTATTCTTTTCTGATTTACTGACATAATTTGTCCTGAAGTTTTGAAGCTGTTGAGCCCTCACGTCCATGGAGTAGGTGCTGGAGATGTGTTTAAAATAACTGGCAATGGATGTCTAAGAAATCCTGTCCCTCTGAAAGACTGGGGGATAAGCCTCGAGCCAAGGTTCAGGTAGTGCTTTTCAGGAAAAGCTTGCAGTTAGCAGCTTATGTTGGGTTCCTTCTCTTTAATCTGTGAAGAACTTGATTTATGCCAGCAACAGTTCTTTGTAGCCTGGTGTGGACAATTCCCAGCTTTTTAGCCTGGTGTGGACAATTCCCAGCTTTGTAGCCTGGTGTGGACAATTCCCAGCTTTGTAGCCTGGTGTGGACAATTCCCAGCTTTCCTGCTGCGTGTTCAGCGGGGCTGGTTTGGAGGCCGCGGCCAAGGGTGCCCCAGCCTTGCAGTGCAAACCAGCCTGGCTGAGCTCTCCTGGCTCTGGGGGAAATTACACTGGACACACCTTGGTTTTTATTTCCCAGAGATACTGTTGGTACACCTTACAGCTCGTTTTTCTAGTACATGTGTTTAACAGCTTCTGTCGTTCCCTTTCATACCAAACCAATCATGAAATCCCAGAATGGTTTGGGTTGGGAGGGACCTTAAAGCCCAGCCAGTCCCACCCCTGCTGTGGGCAGGGACACCTTCCACTAGACCAGGTTGCTCCAAGCCCCGTCCAAGCCTTGGACACTGCCAGGAATTCTGGATGTTGGGCCTGGGGAGCTGGGCTGGAATATCCTTTTCTGTGTCCATTTTCCCTGGCCATAACACTTTGATGTTTTCTGGCCATAGCACACACCCAGGCTTCTCACATGGTGTTCTCCATGAAAAACGAATGAAAAATTTGCTAAAAGATTCCCCAAGCTCTTTCTCTACTATTTTCCTGTGATGCTTCGTAGGTTTATTATAGCTTAAAACATTTAGATTATACCCATAAGGAAAGCAATTAACAAAAATCTGTGCATCAATGGATTATAATGAGAGAAAATTAGATTTGTCTTTCATCTTCTTTTCTTTCTGTTTCAGAAAAAGTATAATCTCCTTCATGTTCAAAACAGCCATTTTATTGTCATTTCACTGTGTGCTGTGTTAAAAAGCTTTCAGTGGTGTTGAAAAAAATCCCGGAAGCTGTACTTTGAGAAAATACAGAACTTATCTTTTAACAAAAAGCATTTATGACCAGTTTTTAACAAAATCAGTGATTTTTCATGAAAAGATTTGGATAAAAATGCATTCTGTGCTTTGTTTGTGTATTTTTCTGAGTGTTAGCCAGAATTGCTCCTTACCTTGGAACATCAGAGGATGAGCTAAAGCTTGGAGGTGCAGTGGTTTCCCTTGGGGGTAGGAGCAGGAGCAGCATTTCTCGCTTTGCAACATTTGTGTTATGTAACATAAGATCTGCATTTCCATGCATCATCCCCTTCTCCAATGTTTAAACACAAAAATAACGCCCCCGGTACCAGCAGAACAATCCTGTCCCGGGGATCCCAGTGATCTCGTCCTTCTCGATGCAGAGTGAATGTCATGATGAGAGATGCCGAGTGACAGCTTCCATGATTATTCTCAAGCCTCATAAAACAGAATATTCATGTGTTTCTAGCACTGGGGTGGAGGAGAAGTTGCAGATACAGAGCTGGGACTGACCAAATAAATGCCCTGCAGGCAAAGATAAGACTATCCCTGAACAACGAGAGGTTTCAGCTGTATTTTGGAACTTCCTGCATGTTGGGTTTCTGTCCTGTTGGCTGTTTCTCTGTGTTGAGGCAGCACCTTCTGTGAAGGACAAACTCCACACCTCATTTATTTGGGGTGTTCCAGCTACTTGCATTTGGAAGTAATTGGTGCTCCAGTAGTGGGAGCAGAGCACGGGCTCTTCCAGAGGGCTCTGAACACTCCTATCCGTGCTGCTGGGTTTTCCCTGGACTTTTCTGAGCTCCATGACTTTCTGTGTAGCTCCAGCCCTTCCCAAAGCTGTGAAAGTCACATCTAGGTATCAGCAGACTGTTTCGAGTCACTCCTG
Source organism: Dicrurus megarhynchus (assembly GCA_013399195.1). Classification (NCBI taxonomy): domain Eukaryota; kingdom Metazoa; phylum Chordata; class Aves; order Passeriformes; family Dicruridae; genus Dicrurus; species Dicrurus megarhynchus. Next base: position 1,737,767 of record VXAD01000376.1, on the reverse strand, counting down.
AGCTTCCAGTGTAGCTCCCTCATGGCTTTCATTTATTTACCTCCCAAAAGCCCCATTATCTTTAAACAGCTGGAAAAAGCCTTGTATAAAGGTGAGTTCCCAATTTGGGGTGACTTGTGTGATGCTGCTTGACCCACAAGCTTTAAATCCAGTTTTATGCCAACAATACTCCAGAATTTCCTAATTTCCTCTCCCAGTCCTACCCTGTGGTGCAGAACTGTCTGGATTTTGTGTGAGACATTGAGCTGATCCTTCCTGCTGCTTCTCCTGTGTCTCCCACTTTGACAGTACCATGTGTTGTCTCCCTTCAGCAGTCTCAGCTGATTTAACTGGATTTCTTTGCCTTCTTCAGCTTCCAAACTTGCTGCAGAGCAGACTGTCACCTGTGTTGTGCTTGGAGAGGGAATGCTTTGCATAGCATTTTTTCAGAGACAAGAAAATAAATCTCTATCAGCATAACAATGTGTCCCATGTCTGGATAAATGACCCGGGAGAGCAAATCCTGTACTTTGTCAAGTCTTCTTGGTGTCAAGGTGCCAATGCTTGTGTCAAGACCTCTGGATAACTGATTTAACTTCAGATGGATTTTGTTAGCATTTCATTTGCCCATCAAAGCTGGGCAAAAAATATTGATTTAGGGGCACCAGAAGGACAGTGTTAAAAACTAAAACCAAGCAGTGTTCCTCAGCTTTTTCCAACCTCTCTCCAAGGGTTTAACAATTGCAAGACTTGATTGAAAAGACTTACTTTTTTAATTGTAGCAGGGTAGAGTAGTTTCTTAGAAAGCAATGCTTGGGAAAGGAGATACAGGACATTTTGTGATAATGAAGGAGTGAAAGAATGGAAAGAATATGGATAAGAGGTCGTGGAAGAGCTGAAGTAACAGCAGGACAATGAAGGATGCGAGTGGGAAAGCAGGGTGATAAAGTGGAGAGCAGGAAACAAAGGATGAGAACTTGAAAAAGAGAAAGCAGTTGAGTAGGAACCTGGTGAAGTAAAGCAACGAAGAGAGATGTGAAGAGCAGGGCAAAGTGGAAGTTGGGTGTCGGATTTTCGGGCATTTTATATGGCTTAAAACACACTTAAGTAGAGGAGGAACGATTCTGAAAATGCCTTCTAATAATGAGAGCAAGGCAGAGGTCATGAGGGGTCATTTAAAGATACCTTCCTGCTGCAGTAGTGTCTGTGCAGAATCCAGCTTCAGTCAAGTGAAGCTTCCTGCAGGATACACAGGCTCACCTCCTGGGATGTGTGCCCTGACTTCCTCATCAGTCCCAAGTCACTGATCTCTGAGGAAATAGTGCACATTCTTTTATGGGTTAATGTGGAGAACTTGGCATGACACTGAGTGTGAGCTCTGAGAGGTTACATGGGCAGCTTTGGGAATGGTTTGAGTAATCAGTCCTCTTCTGAGTTTCAGTTCCCTGCTTTTCAGAGGGAGGACATCAGCAATATCCTTTACTAGATGAAGTACTCAGATGTTGAGTGTGGAGAAGGAAGGTTTAACTGCCTGCACATGATTAGAAAGAGTAGAACTGAGCGATTGTACAGATGGAGGTACTTAAACCACAGTATCTGCAAACTTTAATGTCTGAACAGGCAAAACCACTGCCCTGTTTCAGAGAGAGTCAGTCACAGTGAAAGGAGAATGATGGCTGTGATAAGAGCAGGCACTGACACAGAAGACAGAAATTCACTTCTCTTCCTGTCCTTGCAACTGTTTTGGGGGATATTTTAAATAAAAGCTTTCATCCAGGAGGGGACTGAGGTGAGATAGAGGCAGAATTATTGCCAGAGCTATTACAGTATATTCCTGTGAGTCAAATCGTGGTTGCCTAATACAAAACCAGAGCAGCTCGTTGCCAGCTTTACACCTGGGGAAAAAGCAAACTGGAGCCCTTTGTAGGGCTGTGTATTCAGCCACTGCGTGCCTGACAGTTACACCAGAGATGCTTAATGCAATTCCCAGCTCTCCCAGATGGGAAGCTCCCTGCTATGCAGGTGTGGAATCAGATCACTCCTGCTGCAGAGGATGGACTGTGCAATCCCATGGGATACCTTCCTGCAGCCTAAAGGTGCACTGCTCTGGTGGTCTGAACTGCCCACAGCGCTCACAATTGATGCACATTTTTCAGTTCATATGACAAAAGAGAGGATCAGCTCGTACTTAAAGAGCAGCTGGGCTGAAAAGGGTCTTGGGGAAATGTGGAACGATGCTCAGAAAGGAGAGGGATGGACAGATGGGGGAAGCATTTGAAATTTTTCAACTCTTGTGCAGTCTCCTCTGGTTATAGATAACATGGATGCTCAAACCACTTGCAAGATGTTCTTTCTGTGTCCTTGCTGGTCCAAGGCTCTTGCTCTGGAGAAGAAGCTGCTCCATGAGTTGCTGTCTTTTGGGGGCCAGATGCTGTTACCTGGGGGAGCTGTGCCCTGGGGGCAGTGAAATGTGTCTGTGCTGCTGCCATTTGATCTGATTCCCCCACTGCTCGGACTTGGCTGCTTTCCACCACATTCAGTCTCAAACTGTGGCTCTCCCTCATGGGCCCCTTCCATCATCCAGCTTTAATGAACACAGTTTCTCTCTTGGCCACGAATTTTAAGGGTGGCAGAGCTCTTCACAGCAGTGTCAGGAGCTCAAACACCTCTTTCCCCTGAGCTGCCTCTGCTTCTCCTTGCTGCTAAACCTGTTCCTGTTTTCTTCAAGGCTGGAAAAACTCAGACCTTGTGTGTGGTAATTACTGTGCTTGCTTCCCTCTCTCACGTCTCTGCTCTCCATCCCTCAGGAGTTTTTCTTGTCCTTGCAGCTTATCTTGCACTTTCTCTAGGCTGAGTGAGACAGGTTTTCAAGTCTTGAGCCAGGTGGAAACAAGTCCAAGGAATGAGCTACTGCTGAGCAGCTGTGACACTGATGATCTATTTCTCCATAGTGAACTTGTGAAAATGTAAATTTTTAACCAAAGTTGCTGTTTCCTTTGCACTGCAGAGTTCTCTTTTGTCATGTCTAAGACACTTTTGAGGGGAATACCTCTGAGTGCCTGCTCATTCCCTGAGGGCAGGTGCTGAGGGATTATGGACAGTGCTGAACAGAGCAGGTGGATCACACACAGAGACACACCTTGGGCACAGCACCACAGGACAAGCTCAAACCTGTTCTGAGCAGCAGCTTGCTCAGACTGTTCCGGGGGAGGAAGAAAGGCAGTGTGGGAATGCTGGAATTACTCATCTAGTGGAGTGTCTGCTCCACGAGGCTGGCTCCCCTTTACCCTGGAATAAGGTTTCGCTAACAGTAAGTTGCAGGGAGTACCTATTTCTTCTTCTGGCAGGGATTCCACCAGGGAAGATTGTGGTTCATGACTTAAAAACACATGCTGTGTGTCCCATGCAGGACTTGGAGCCAGGTAGGGGCTCCTTAGCTTCCTCTTCTGGTGCTGTGTCTGGTCTGAAGTCTGAGTGTCCTATTGGAGCTTTTGACACTTGTGCATTTTACAATGCAAACTCATAAGAAAGGATCTGCGTTTTCAGTGTGGGTTTGACTGTGGACTGCCAGGCTTTGCAGCATTGGTGTTGTGCAGGAGTGCCACAGAATGTGCCAATGTCTTTGCACAGGTACAGCCCCTGCTGGCTCAGCCTGGCTCGGCTTTAGGAAGGGGAGGTGAGACACTCAGTTCCACGTGTTTGCTTGGCATCTCTAGCAACGACTGCGCTGCTGAGTGTTCCTTTGACAGCCTGTCTTGTAGCAAAATCTGAATTTTACACCTTTTAACACAAGGCTTGGTTGGGAGCTGAAGATGTCCCATGTTATGTACCCTGTGTGAGTGGAGCTTGGTCTCCACATCCCAATCACCCTCTTGCTATGAGGTGATTGGAGGGCTGGGTTTTTACTGAGATCCTAAATCGTTTCTTCTCTCCTTCCCTTGATAAACACATTCACTCTGCAGTTTACGAAACCAGTGACACACCTGCAGCAGATTGGTTGGGCACCACAAACCCAAGGTCTGTCCCAGGAATTCAGCAGGACAGAGGTCTGGAGATGCAGTAACGCATGGCTGGGCACACGGCCCTTAAGATGATTAGCTGGGAGGTGTGCAGCAGTGGCAGTACACTTGTATTTAAAGTGGAGCCTTGGGCACAGCTCTTGCACGGGAGAATGCAGGAATGTTCCTCTGGACAGGGGCTGGGAGGTGCCTGCTTGGCACTTTTGCCTTCACGTGGGAGCACGGCTGCAACCAGCCCTGCAGAGCCTCATCCAGCCCTAACCCTGCCCGAGGAGCCTCTGATGTGGGCACGGCTGGAAAGGCTTTTACACTTGTTTTGTCAGTCACAAAGTGCAACCTGGTTTTCTCGTTCTTGTGCTGTGATTCACCGAGTCCTTCTGGTATAAAACCACCATTTTTCATATAAAATTATATTAAACAGGCCCTGAACAACTGCGCTCTGTGGCTGGGGGAGGCAGATGTCCTGTCATAATCCTCAGGAGAGAGCAGTTTGTGACCTATATCGTTAATTAGCAATGAAATAGTTCTCATCTCAGGCTAGCAGCAAGATTTCCTTTTAAATATTTTAGTTTCTTGGTTCCAGCTGTCCAGTTGGTCTTTGTTTCCTGAACTTGCTTCACTACAATTTTGAGCAGCACCTCAGCTAAAATTGTGGTTGTAAAATACCCTACAAGAATGGTGTTGCTTCAAATAATTTACTCAAAAAATTGTATATCTTAACATTGAACTATTTTCCCATTAAATTAGTTTACTTTTGGAAACAAAAATCCTACAGTGTCATATCATGCACACATTATTAATGGCAATCCATTTTTAATTTAATGAAAAATTATGCAAAGAGCAAGGGAGGAAGGCTTGCAGCATCCTTGGTCTTTCTCTGCCTAGATAACCTCAAGCAATCGAAGAGGTTATATTTAAAATCCTCTCTTGCTTGGCACTTTTATCTTCTTAAATGGAGTAGTGTTTAAATTCAGAGAAACTATCAAAGGTGGAAAGAAAGTACTGGCAGAGGTGAGAAGTGGTAAAGAATTGCATAATCCTGTTCTTAAATTGGTTGACAGAAGTTTCTGTTAGGAGAGAATTGTCTGAAACAGGAGTTGCTGTTGCAGCTTCCCAAAGTTTATTTAGGTGGTAGAAAGCTGAATCATTACGTAAATCAAAATATCCGTGTGAGCTCTATCAACCTGAAGTTAAATAAATTGGTCATGGGTGCAACTGTGTCCTAGAGCAGCTGTCCAGGTTGGAGATTTGTTTTGAATTCGATTCTTACCCCAAGGATTAAGAGATAAAATGTTTCCAAGCCAAGTGCTAATTTAAGAGCAAATTAGAGCAGTTAGTGATACCTCTCTGTTCTGTTCTCCTAGTTGAAAAAACGGCAACAAACTCCCAATTTGAATCACACTTTTGTTTTGTTATTGTGATAATTCAAGCCCTAAATAAGGGGAAAGCACTGGGAGAGAGATCTTGTCTGCATTAGAAAATGATCCATTACTGTCAAAACTTATCTGCAGCAGAAAGAACCCAGCTCATGTGCAGGAAACCTGTGAGGTTACATCAAACCATAGCAATTTTGAGCCTGGTTGTCTAAGACGTCTTAAAGACCTTTTTAAATGTGACACTTGGATGTGCACAGTGGTGTTCCTAGTAACTGGTGAATTCTAGTTAGCTGTGAAACCAAATCCTTGTTATTGTGTAGCTGTACAGTCCCGAGCCCTGGCTTTGGAAGAAGGCGGTGCTGCACTGAGAAATGTACAGATACACAGCAAGAAAGGCTCAGGCCTTGGTGGGTTTGCAGCCAAAGTGCAGGAGAACAGGTAGCCCTGGGTGAGGAGAGAGGAGCTGGAGGTGGGATCTCAGCATGGAAACACGGGAAGCAGCAGCAGGGCACAGTCCTCTGCTGTGCCCCCTCCACCTGCCTGTGCAGGGAGTGCCTGTGCTCAATCTCTGTGCACTGAAATGCACCTTCTCTGTGCTTGTCATAGGCTCCAGGTCGTTGGAAGAGTCTCCTGGAGCTGTAGTGAATACATTTCCCTAGTTTTTCCCCACAGCTATTTCTACTCCTCGAAGCAGGGTAGTAGACCTTAAGCTGTAGCAGATGCTGTGTGGACAGTGTCTGTTGTGTTTTTATGCTTTATCACTTTCTGATGTGACAGCTCTGGGTTTGCTTTGTTTGGTTCTGTTTCATTCAGCTTGGATTGAACACTGTTCACCAGGAGCTATGGAACTGGGTTTTAGCCTCACTCCTTTAAGCAGAGGTTTATTTTCTATCTGTGGTCACCTTAGGGTACAGTATTTTATTGTAGTACACCTGAGTGGAGGATTTCCACAGGGCTTCTCACCTTGTGTTCTCATTCTGTTTTGGGGTCCTGGACCACTGGGGACTTCTGCCCTGTCTCTGTCCTCACCACTTTGTGCAAACCCTTCACTTCTCAGTGTGCTTCTCTTTTCTCCTGTCTTGGAGTTTGAATTAACTTTCCCACTCAAGTCAGAGATGTCAAAACCACCAGTTGAGGTTTATAATCCCTGGGATGAATCCACCCAGTATCCCTTGGTCTCCGTCACTGGGAGCTGTAGGTGAGGGGTGTTTAAACAGCTCCTGCAGCCCAGCAGCCACTGATGCAAAATGAGAACAGCTTTTTTTCCTAAATGGGCATATTGTTTCCTATTAAGTTGTTCTATCTTTAGCTTGTCCCATTCTTGCATGTCTGTTTTGGTGAAACAAAGAAAAATTAGCATTGGGAAAGAGGGATTTGGAAAGGATCATTAGGCTTTCTAGGCACAGAACGGGTATAACCTGTTTGACTTTGCTCAGCTTTGCCAAGCTTGAATCTTCCCTGTCTCCTGTAAGTGCTGAGCTCATGCTTGGCCTGGCTGTGTCCTTAGGCATCAGGGCTGATGAACGGGGTTATTGTCGCTTGGTTATACAGCATTTAGCAAGCAGCGATGATCCAACCATTACAGACTAAAAAAGAACAGTTATACTGACTGTTCTGTATAATTTGGGGTTGTGCAGCCTCTTCTGTTGAATTTTAAACAAAAAGGTGTTGTTTTGGAAATCCTCTTGTCTTTCTGAGCTTGGTGTCTTGCTCAGTCCAAAGAGCATACAGAATTTCACCCCCCAAAATCTTCACTTACACTGATAACCCTCAGCATCCTGCTGAGTTGAAAGGAACTGTGTGCAAAACCTTTAGATTCCACATGGAGTTTCCATGGGCTGCGGCCAGACAATATCCAGTATTGCTACAAATTCTAGCTTGTACCTTTGAGCTTCAGGCAGGAGTAGCAGTGATAACAATACAGAAAATCTTGGGCCGTTTCACAGAACTGAGAACAGCTCTGCATTCTGTACCGATACAGAAAGATTAAAATGACTTGAGGAAGGTCACACAACAAGCTGATGGCCAAGCCAGGACTGAGAGTCATCCGTCATCCAGGCTTTCCTCTTATTTGCTAGACCTCAGTGCCTCGGATGGAGAGCTCATCATCCTCACTGCTGCACTGGTGGTGCAGGACTTCAGTCTTTTAATGGGATCTGAAAGTTGGGTTGTAATAATTATTTCTCATTTCTGGTTTGGTGTATGAATTAGAAATTGTAATAGCAGTTTTTACACAGCTCCTTTTCAAACTGGCTGCATAAACAGAGAAATAAATTAAGGCTTACAAGTCTCCTCTGGGAACACAGTAACTATTACCCTGTTTTCCAAAAGGAGGAAGCAGAACAGCAAACACAATAATGTTGATATATCCAAGGTTAACCAGTTGGCAGAACTGGGAATAACTCCTGCTCATATGGTCCTTACTGGTCACTTGTTTAAGTGTTATTTAGGGGTCAGACCATGCAGGGCAGGTGAAAACATCCCTGCGTGGATCCGAGGGACGGGGATAGAGGTGCTAGGACAAAGAGATGCCTTTTCCTCCTGCAGCCGAGAAAGGGTTACAGCTGAAATGCCTGTAGCAGCCTCAGGAAAACATGAATCGGTGCTGCTGAGGGAGGGCAGGATGGGAGCCCAGAGCCGCGAGCTGCCTTGTGCTTTTCCTTTATAAGCACACCTTTGTGGGGGGGTTGAAGCCGGGGCTCCGGAGCACCGCGGCGGGGCTGGCGCGGGAGCAGCCGCTGCCCCTTCCTTCCCCCGGCAGCTCCATCCCGCAGCTCCCGCGGCTGGGCTGTGTGTGCTGTGTGCTCTGTGCTGTGTGTGCTGTGTGCTGTGTGCTCTGTGCCGTACACGCAACATGGAGGGAGGGACCGGCGCCGCCGCCGCCGCCTTCCCCGGCAGCCGCTCGGTCGCGCTCGCCGCGGGCACCGCCGGAGCCGGAGCCGGAGCCGGGACCGGCCTCGATGGATCGCACAGGTCAGTGCCAGCGACAGCCCTCAGGACGTTCCTCCGGGACGAGCCTCCTTTCCCCTCCTTTTTTGTAACCCTCATCGATGGAGTGCCGAGACCGTATCTCCGAGGGATGTAATTGTTTCACACTGGGTCACAGCCGGAGATGCCTAATGAAAATGTAGAGCGGGATTAAGGAAGGCGAACGTGGCGTTTCCACCCAGCAAATGCAAGTTCATTTTAATATTTGCCGTATTTTTAAACCCATGTAAATGAGTGTGTGTCTTTTAAGTGGTTGAGCGTTTGAATGGAGAAAGGTTAATTGCCTGCTTCAGCCACATTACGCTGTGTAGCTCCCACCAGCATGGAGAAGGCAAAGTCTAATTTTGCATCCCATCCTTTTTGTGACAGCAGTCCTTGAGGCATTTTCGGGTGAAGTGTGTAGAATGCGGTTATCAGCATGACAGAAAATGCATTTTTTTCTATTAAAAAATGTACTATACCCTGCGCACAGCAGAGAGGAGCACAGTGTCTACTTCGTGTGAAAGCAGCAATAGTCACAAGGGCTCTGTGCTGAGTATTTTTTTCCTTTCTAATGGATAACTAAGAGCTGTTGATAGGATATGTGTTTAGGAGCGATAGTTCTGGAGGGCCAGGTTATCATGTGTGTGTCGTTAAAATTCTTGTGGAATGAGGCAGTACTGATTATCTTCATGGCAAATCATCTCCTTCACCCTGGGCTTGGGTCTGTGCTGTGGGTAGGAAATGTGCCTGGTGCTGTTGCAGTTCAACTGGGATTTTCTACTTCAGGGCTGAGAGTGAATAAATATTTACTGGTGAGGAAAAAAAGGAGGGAGCTGTGGACCCAGTATCATTTAAAATTTGCTGTTACCACCTGCCTGGGTTACAGATCAAGGCGGTTTTACCACACCAGGAGTTATTTATGAACTAAGGTGCCTGAAGCTGGAGATGCAGGTTCTTTTTTCACTGTTTAACACATTATCAACAAAGTCTTGGTAATTTATGCTGACTCCTCCTACTTCACGTACACTGCCAGAAACTGAAGGAGAGTAGCTCCCACCAGCACTGCAACATTTCTTTGAATTTGTCTGTGTTTTCTTTCTTCCTTGAAGTATTTATCCTCAGGAAAGCTGCTGCTGGATATCTGCTCATTGTTTGACTTGGGCACTGTGAGAAAAGTAGTTGGAAGATTTTGGTTCCCCTTACTTGGAAACAAAACTGTATTTAAAAATTAACTGTGTCTTGTGTGCTAATGCTGAAGACTTTACTCTCCCCAGCTTCGTCATGGAAAAAGCACAAAATGTAATATATTGGCAATGTGTTGTCACCCAAGGAGAGAGCCACATGCTTGCCAGAGCGGATCTTGTAAATAGGAACTACAGGATTTGTGTTTGGTGTGAATTCCCTTGGGAACAAGAGCTCTGATATTTGTGAGAAGCTGGCAATGTCAGTATGTGCAGTATGAGGTTTCTGGCTGAAGACAGACAAAGTTTAGCAGTGGTTTGATAAAATCTATGCAGTTTTCCTCCAAATGGGTCTTGTAATCTATGAAGTCTGCAGATTAAATAGGTTTTGGTTCTGGCAGTGACATCCCCTCTTTTTGTCACTTGTGCAGAGTCCAGAGTACGACAGAACTCTGGATGAGCTTATTATGGTTGGCTCTCTGAAGGCAGATCTCTTGCTCACATCCTGCCTTTCAGAACAGAGATGAAATTGGTATTGTTTTTCAGAAGTAAAGCTTGCATTTAACAGGATTATAGGAGTATTTTTAACTTTCTGCTTTTACTCCAGTGCTTCTGATGGATGCTTGGAGTGCGGGGAGTTTGCTGGTTATTGATGTCAGAGTGAATGTGCTGTGCTGATTCAGATTTTCTCCAGGAAAAACGTCCTTTTCCAAGTGGCACATCCAAGGGCTGCGGAGTCCTTGCCCTACCCATAACAGTGGCTTTGGGGCCGGGGGGAAGAGGGACAGAAAGTAGCAGTGCTGAGCTGGTGCCAGGGCAGCGGCTGGGAGGACAGGGGCAGAGCCGTGCGTGTTCCTGGGACGGGGAACCTCTTCCGAGCCAGGCTGGGACTGGTGCTCGGGACTGGTGCTCGGGACTGGTGCTTGGGACTGGTGCTCGGGACTGGTGTTCGGGACTGGTGCTCGGGACTGGTGCTCGGCACAGGCGGCTCCAGGTGACCTGGGTGTCACGGCAGGTCCTCTGCTCGTGGCTGAGCTGCCTCTCCTCCTGACCTCTGCGTGCCCTCCGGCTCCGGCACGCAGCTTTCCCAGGCTCCGGCCCCCCGGGATGCTTTCCGTGGAAAAAAACCCCCTCGTTTTGTCTTCTGCAAGGAGGGGACAATTTTATCAGAGCATTAGTGAGCACGTCCTTGGCTCCCCCGGGTCTTTTTGCAACAACCAGTGTAACAATGTCCTGTGTGACATATCCTCGGTATTTATATCAAAAATACAGAAATAATCATTTAATCCCCCTTTGTTGAGCTTTTTGGTTTAATCTCTTTGTGTTGAACCATGTTTCTCATTATTTGATACTTTATGAAAACTTCATGCCCTGGTGTCAGGGACCACAGTTTAATCTTTTGATATTCTGCTCCTGATAGTCATCATTAAAGGGAATTAAATCCCTTAGTTTTCACCTATGTTGAAAAAAGGAGTGTTATTCCCAGCTTCCATTCAGTTGTCAGCCTGAAGAAAAGAGAAAAAAAAAAAAAAACCACGGAATCCCTGGTGAAAAGGAGAAATAAGGTGACTTTGAAAGGGTGGATGTGATGGACAGAAAGCAGGAGAACTGGGATGGGATCTGAGCTTCCCAATCCTAAGGATAAAGACCAAAGCAGGCAGCTCGTTAGCTGTTGAGTCAGAGCAGGGTGGGCTCCGGTGTGTTTTCGTGTAAAAAGCAAAACCAGGCAGATGTACACCTTTTGTGTGTGTTTTTGAATATTGGGAATAGTGACAGGATGCAGTGGCAGGGGTTGAGGAGGAGTGGACATTTCTAAAATTCCATCCAGCTCCTTAGGATGGAGTGGTGCAGCTGCTCGCCCTTGTGTATTTGTTGAAGGAGGTTGTGTGTACTGCTGCTGGAGCTTGCAAACGTGCCTGAGTTGGGGATCCAGAAGGAAGCTGAAGGATAACCCTCAGCACCTGGGTGCATCTCACACTCCCGGCTGCGCCTTTGGCTGATGGGAAGAGCCAGTGTGATTTAGAGTGGGGATGACAGGAGAAGGAGGGTAGGAATTTGAGCTTGGTACCTTGCTTTAAAGTGCCACTTATATTCCAGCTTCCCTTAGATCCTGTGTTCACTCCTTCTGAAAGTGTGACTGTGGAATTAGTTATCCCAGCACCTCTGGAGACACCTTGGAGGTGATGTAACACCTGCTTTTCCATCAGTTGCCTTTCCTTATGCAATCCACATCTAATCTAGTTTGCTTCCTCCTCTGGGTAAAGCAGCTGTAAAAGTGCAATACTTGCTAAAAGATCCGTTCCCGTTTTCCTTCAGCGTGGTCCGAGGAGCTCTGTGGTGGCAGAGGCCGCCCTTGGTTGCGAGGGGCAGTGGCTGCATCGGGCAGAGCCAGGCGTGCCCAGGACAGGCTGGATGTGCTGGATCATCCGTGTCAGATTATAAAGGGTTGGGCCTTGCCTCTCCCGTCAGCAGCTCCCACGCCTGACTGAACTCCTGAAGCAGCCAGAGGTGACAGAGCACTGCTGCTGCTTGGGTTACAGACTTACTCCAGGGTCACTGCGAGGCTCCTCTGAGGTCTAAATTCTCCAGTTAATCCAGCTTGGGGAAGGACTTCTAACCTGACACTTGCCATAATGTTAAAGACCAGAAAGCCCTCGTCTATTAGCATTGATGAGAGTTTAACCCAGCTCTTCATTTCTTGCTTCAGACAGTTCAAGCTGGGGGCAGTTTTAGCAGGGGGATCCTGTGGCTTTTCTGGAATAAGAGATGATGTTTTCCTGGACACGGGCAGTGGTGGTGGTTGCTTTCTCCTGGCAGATGGATTTAGTGCAGCGTGCAGCCCTGGTGGGGTTTAAGCACCCTTGGAAGGGGCAGTTCTGTGGCTGTGACTCTGCACCGGATCCCTTTTCGAGTGGGACACTCCTGAACACTGGCGGGCTGGGCTTTCTCTCTTTCCTTGTGCATTATACAGAGATTTTCCTATTCACAGGGCTACTGAATAGTCAAGGATTTCTTAGCATATTCCCCCCCAGGGTTTATAAATTAGTGCTCCAGACCTTGTTCAGGACTGGAATGTGGCAGATGAGATTTCAGCCCTTAAGGAGTATTTTAACCGTGCAAACAGGCTTGATTTTCTGGCCACTTGTTTTCATTTGTGTATTTCAGAAGGTTTTGTCCTTTTAAAAGTGAAACATAACAAGATATCACACAAACCTTTTTCAGAAATAATAAATACAGTATTTCCAAGCCTTTTCAGTCTGCTGTTCTCAGTGCATTTGCTCTTACTGATGATACTTCAGTGGAACAGCTTTGCTTGCTGTATGAGATAAATGTCATTTGTAAACGTGCATTGTATCTCTTTGCAGTATTTTCAGTGTTACTGTGCTGGCTTCTGTTTTGGGAGTGTAAATGTGCTGGGCCAGTGCATGCCATGCTTTTAGAAAAATTATTTACATAAAATATCCAACTATTTAAGTTGGAAATATCCAACTGTTTTAAGTGCATATGCCTACAGAGGCTGTGTGAAAATCTGTTTGTGTTTTAATAAAGATGTGCTAGGAGAAAGCTTTTGACAACCCAAAGTCCATGCAATTGAGAGTCAAAAGGTAAATAAAAAGAGCACTTAACTACTTAGTACATTTTTTTTTCACGGTTTCTGAGCAAATCTCATAATTTGGAGGAAAGAGGGATCATGACCATATTTTCTTGTTTTTCTTTAGCAGAACTTTGAATGGCATCAAACACCCAGCAAACCCCTTGCTACAGGTGAAATAAGAGTGGGTTTTGACCTTGGGCATGCGTCCTAACAAATTTGATACCACGTATTTGATACTCGGGCACTCTCCTGTGAGGATAAAGGCAGTGACTCCTCTTAACATCCTTTTGCATCAGCAAAATCTGCTGCGAAACCAGCTCTTGGTGGTGCCAGCCCGGGGAACAGCCAGAGTGTAGGAGCAGATCTGAGCCTTTTCTGCGGTTAAAGTGGTCTTGTTTGGAGCACTGAGAGAGGAGCAGGCTGGCTGGAGCACTTGCCTTGCCAGAAACAAGGCATGGCTTGTGAAAAATAGAAGAAGAAAGGAAACTATGCTGGTGTCTTCGTCTTGCAGGGTCTCATCCGATGCTCAGTGTTGACAGCTTCCTTTAAAGGGACTTCCCAGCTCCCTGTGCTACCAGGGGAGCTGCTTCTGGGCACACATGAGAACACTTAGATTTTCATGGGCTGGGAATCTCCGTCCCCTATTAACGGTGCAGGGGAAACAAGGCCAGCACACACCAGATATCAATTTCAGAGGATGGTTGTTCTTAAATCCTGGTATTTGTGGTTGCAGAGAGCCATTAAATTCGTGCCCAGAAGGTTAACCAAAGCTGTGTTGACTTTTTTCATGTACAAACTAATTTGTTTAATACTGCCATAGTTGCTCATAGCTTTTTGCAGGAGCAATATAATGAGATTAACAAGCCTCTGATTGCTTCCATATCTGATCCTCAAATCCCCCTGGGAAGTTGTGGAAGTGTTAGAGCTCTGCTGCTCGTGTGAGGAGGCTGCTCTGGCAAAGCCCAGAGTTGTTCTTTATGGGACATGTTGGAATGTGGTTGCTGGGATGGTGGAGGAGCCGAGCTTCCATCTGCAGCCTTGGAGCCGGTGTGAGTTTGGGAAACAGCAGAGCTGCTGGGGCTGCCAGCCAGGGGTTCATTACTGGAAAGAAAAGACAAACACCCCCTCCTTCCCCCCGCTGGACTCTGGAGAGGGAAACAAGTTTCATAGGGAGATAATTGCGCTGCTGCAAAAACTGCTGTGACAGCTCCCAGCACCACAAGTGGAGTCTTGTGGGGAAAAAGCCGTGTTAGACATACCAATGCCTTCCCTTTCCTCCCAGTTAATGTGCTGTGCAGGCACGGTGCTGTCCTGGAGCACTCGGAACTTCCCTACCTCCTCGCCTTGGCTTTCCTTGCCAGCTTCACCCTAATAAAGTTTGCTGTTTCTAATGAAGTTTGTTGTTTTAAAATGACACACTGCATGGTCTGGTTTGGGAATGCAGATGGACACCTGAATTATATTTTCCCCTGCTTATAAAAGCATCCATGATTGATTGCTTCTGAGTGCAAAACGGGAAGCTTTTTCTTTAAAACAGAACCAAAATGAAGGAGAACTCTCACAGTTTCTGTGTGCATATATATATATATATATATTTATGTATAAAAGCAGCAGAAAATGAACCAAAACTCCAACTCAGTATTAATTCTGAAGCTGTGTTGTGCTCCTGGGCTTTGTTTATGCAGTGTTTTTAGCCTTGTTGAGGTGATAACAGTTTCGTCACATACTTCATGGAAACCCGCCCGAATCTCTGTGTTGGATCTCCCTGGACATCTCCCCAGCTTACAGCCCTTTCTGTGCAAAGTCCATGCCTCATTTTTAATTAATTTCCCCCAATTTCCCAGTGGCGTCTCTGCAGTTGACAAAATCAGTTTTTCCCCAGTTCTGGAGCAGCAGAACCTTGGCGGAGATGTTGCTTTTTTCCTTGTGTGCAGGACTGATGACTTGCAGGAATAATACAGCTTTTCTCCACTCCTCAGTGTTAACAAACATTGCAGACACACGAATCACACAAAAACCTTTTCTCCAGCAAATGTCCCTGGGTTTGAGCACATTCTCTCTTTTCAGTGCTTGACCACACATGGAACTTCTCAGGAGCAGCTGCTCACAAATAATTCCAGATGCCAACAGACTCTGAATACAATGTTCTGTTTTGTATGGGGCCTGTTTGTGCTGACCTTTTCCAATCCCTTTTCTTGCTTTTTAGGCTCAGGATCACCTCTTTGCTCATTTAAAAATACATATTCACGACGCTTTAAAATCTCAAAATTCGCAGACAAAAGGCAAAATTCCTTTTATTTGTTGTTCTGTTCTTCTCTCCATTTGGGGCTGGCAGACAGAAGGTGCTTGGCTGCTGCTGTCATTGTCCCTTTAGCAAGAACTGTGGGATTTGCAGGGTCTGCAGAGCTGTTGGGTGTGCAAACAACATCGATCCTGGTCTTGGCTTTGCTGCGTACGAATATCAGGAGAGAACTTCATTCCCCTGAGAATTTGTTACTCAGTTAAAATGCTCAGGTTGGAAACATTGGCAAGGGGAAATCTGAGCCACTCAGCCCCAGGACTCTGTGAAGATAAAGATTTCCCTCCAAGGAATATTGAATTCAGCTCCTTGATTCTGATTTTCCTCGTTTCTCGTGTCTTGTCTGGTGGGGAAGGCCGGAGCAGGAGCGGCTACAACGCCGCGAGGCAGCTGCAGGTGGGTCCAGGCGCGGTCGGTGCGCGCGGAACTCGCGCCTGGAACGGCCCCGCTGGAGCTGCCCCGGAGCAGCCCGGAGAGCCCCACGGGGACAGGGCCGGGGAGCCCCACGGGGACAGGGCCGGGCAGCTCGGGCGCTGCGTGGGGAGCAGCAGGAGCAGGGATGCCGGCCGGGACGCCGCTGTGCTGGGTCTGGCTCCTGGGGCTGAGCCCCGAGCAGTCCCCTCGGCCGGCGGGGCTGCAGGGAAGGGCTTCCAGCCTGCTGCTGGGAGGATGAGTTCTGTGTGGGGCCAGAAAGCCGGCACGGGTTAATCTGCAGCCAGAGGACTCAAAAAGGAGTGTGTTTGTGCAGAATGAATGGTTCCACGGATTATCCATGGCTCTGCTCCCTGTGCTCTAGCAGCAGTGTGCTTCAGAACAACTCCAGAACGACTCCTACCTCCTGGAGCACAACCCTCTGAGACAGTGGGGTACCACTCAGGGATTTTACCACGCACTTTTCCTCTGGGTTCTGTGGAGACAGGTTTAATGGCACATGAGGAATGTTCTGTAAATGCAGATTTCAGTGGCTTGGGAGCAATGGTGAAAGCACACCCTGCTGGTTCGTGGGTTGGGAACCTCCTCCTGGGCCTTTGCAGCACTTTCTGCTCCTTTGAGCAGTAGGAAGGATGTTAAAAATTATGTATTTGGATGCTAAAGGCACCTAGGTGTGATGGCAAATTGCTGGAAAACTACTAAAAGGAGAAAAGTTCAAGCTGACTTGGTAAACTATTTTTCTGGTTTTTATTTGACTCTCTTCATGCCTTATAAACTCACCTCTTCATACCCTGTGAACTCTGCTCTTCACACTTGATAAACCATCATGGCAGAAATTAAGAACAGAAAATTCCAGTGTATTTTCAGTTATGTGTTTTCTTTGTGTGCAGTCCTTGGATCTGTGTACAGTGGGGTTAATTCTCCTGGCAAATAGCACAACCAGGCATCTGAAGGGAAAAAGTATTTGGCGTAATATGAGGTAATCATGTATTTTCTATTCTTCCTTCACAAGTGCTGCATTGGCACATCTGACTGGCTTTTGGAGCAGCTGTTAGATCAAGGAATGAGATAAAGCTGGGTGAAAGAGCGGGCCTGTCTCAGAGCTGCCATGCAGTGCTGTTAGGAGAATGCAGTACCTTTGGGACAGACTAAAAATTACTAAAATTATGTGTATACACAAGGGGAGAGTGAAAAAGATAAATGCAGTTCTATATGTTGCATCTCCTCCCCTTCCTTTCCCTTTCCCCCTTCCCCTTCCTCCTTCCCCCTTCCCTTTGGGAATGGAAAACAAGTCCATGAGTGGAAGCAGTAGGGATTTCTCCTTTATGTACTTGTTTGGTTTTTCTGGTGCAGTGAACTGACCTTTTATAAGTTTGCACTTGGGCCTAAAATTTGTTTGGTTAAAACATGTTCCTGTCATCTCCCAGGGAGGGTTTTGGCTTTTCCTCTGCCCATTGATGTTGGAATTCCTCTGCCTGTGGCTGCCTCTGGGGAGAGGAGCCAAGGGTCCCTGTGGTCCAGCACTGACTCCCGGCCCTGAGCCTGAGCAGAGGGAGCAAAACACTTCATTTCTGCTCCCAAGGACTCATTTTAAAGAAATGCTGACCTTTTACAGTGACTTTTCATCTGTGGTAGGACTGACCTCTCCAGCACTTAAAAAACAGCAATCAAGTTTCTGAAGATCACAAGTCTGACTTTAAAACTCATGCCTTTCAAGGTGTGCTTTGATTATAATTTTATTTGCCCTCCAGTTTGAGTTTTTAAGTGCAAGATGGGTCATGTTGTTCGCCTTTCCTCCACAAGATAATTTAATAATTATACTGAAAACTGAGAATATTTCATCACTGTTTGACTCCATGACTGGAGCTTTGGAAATAGGAAATGCTGAGAGACTTGCAGTGAAATGGTGAGAAATTCTAACATTATTTTAATGTGTTTATATCAAGGTCATGGCCAGTCTCAGAGACAGGTCTTGTAAGTCCTTGGAGTTGGTCTGGCAGTAAAAAATATTTCCCCATTTCTCCTCAGCTCCTTGAAAACCAGCAGCAGGGCATTTTTTCTGCATGCATGTGTATAAATGTGCACACGCTTCTTGTTCTCTTTGGAGGGGATTTTAAGTACAGCTTCACACAGAATTGTGAGGTTCTGTGGCAGCATCTCGTGCTCTGTGTAGGGCTTTATAAATATTTGCAGAGGACCAGCCACGTAACCTCATCTTCCCTTCTGCCTGGGTCAAGGGGGAGTTTCAGGTACTGGAAGAGGCACTGGGATAATGTTCCCTGCCTTGCAGAGTTACTCTGTGCCTCCCACAGGGAACTGACAGCAACATGGATCTGTATTTTTTGATTATTTTTGTGTATCCTGTTGAAATAACTGAAATATCGCCTTGACTTTTTGGTGTGCAACATGTTTCAGGAACTCCACAGCAGCACAGGGAGGAAAGGTGCTACTCTGCCTGATGCAGACTTTGTAAATGAGATTTTGGGTCTGATTACAGCTAACAAGGAATGGACACTGGATATGGCATTGGAAACAGACACCCACAGATGTAAAGCCCTTGCTGCTGCCCACACAGGATGTTTAATTAGTACCTAGCCCCTTTTTGAATCGGGATGTGCCTCTCCTTAGGGAACATTTTTGACAAATCCCCAGTGGCTCATAAAAGAACAGAAGGTCACATTTTTGGCCCATTCTCTCTTGTGCAGACACAGAATTTCCTTGGTGCCTGCTAAGGACAAAGCAAAGTCTGGGTGCACAGAAACAGGAAGGCTCACAGGAAATAACCTCAGACTGCTGCTTCCTGGCAAAAAGGAGTTGTGCAATTACGGCTGAAATGCATGCTGTGGTGTTGGATGGAGTTTGGAGGTGTCACCTGCTGAGCTCTCTGTGCTGCAGCCCCTTTGGCTGCCAAATCATGTGTGGGGAGCTCTGGCCGGAGTGTTGAGATTCCTGCAGTAGCTGGGGCTTTAGAAGTGTTTTGTCATCATCCATCAGGTTCTGAAGTGCTGATCATCAGAGAGCAAACAGGAAATACTGGTTTGGGAAGAAGTTTTCATGGTGTTCAGCACTGTTAGAGAGAGGGAATATTGAAACAGAAACTGCAGGTCCTTCTGGATACTTGTTGTTTGCCCACTCTTGATTTTACCTTTGCATGTGTATTTCATAAAAGGTGGGATACGGCTCTCTTTGGAGAAGTAAGGAATTCAAAGGAAGCCAACAGCCAGTGAGTAAATTAGAATATGTCCAGGTGTGTACTCTGATGGGGTGAAATATTCTTGCTTTTGCTGGTGCCATAAATAAAGTATTTATAAGGCTACTGGTGCCTTGTCACTCAAACATCCTTTCCCAAACAGTCCCCCTTTCCCAGCTATCCTAAAACACTCCCTAAGTCAGTAAATCAGAGAAACAGCATCCATTGATGTTTGGCACTTTCCGTGCCAACAGAACAGGAAGGAAAAACAAGCACACCAAGGGATACCTTTTGCTACTATCATGAACCCCAGAACTTCATAAAAATGATGCCTTTTGCTACTTGAGTGTGCTAACAGAAGTGAATTGACCCTGGCTGGCTCTCTGCAGAAATGAGTGTGTGGCAGCATGTCAGGGGAAAACGAATCCTCGGATCTGAGAAGGGGGCTGGTTCCCTGTTTTCTGTCACCATTCCCGGCTGTGTTGCCGTGTGTGCAGAGGGTTGGTGCTGGCTGTTGGTGGGAGATGGGAAAGTGGGAAGTGTTGGCATGGTGTGAACGTGGCCTAGCAGGGAGCTTCACGTGCAGACACATTTTGTGTGGTAGGAAGTCTTCTGTTCTAGGTGTGCACTGGATCTTTTTGCAAGGGAAAATAAAATCACGTTGTTTTTAGAGAACATATTTAATTACTGCTGCATTTACAATAAAACAAGTGTGTTGAAAGCTTTAATTATATAATGGGAATACAAAAAGATATCAATCTCCATTCAGGAGCAGAAAGGTTTGTCTTTTTCACTAACCATGCTCTCTCCTGTGAGTTTTCCATGACATAACGGGAGGCATCAGGTCTGGATGGTGTTGCCTGTTCAGTTATTGCATGAAATATAAAGCAGAAGAAGCTTGAAGAGGTCACTTACATAATTTAGAGATCACTTAGGTTTTGCTTGAAGGACTTTCATGGTTAAATTGAAGATCCTGGAGTGCCAGGAGAAGGGGGAATGGCTTCCTGCTGCCCGTGGGCAGGGCTGGATGGGATATTGGGCCCTCCTGGAAGGTTATGGAAGAGAAACAGGAGCTGGAATTTCATGCTCAGGAGGACAACAGAGGAGGGGCAGAGATGCTCTGTCACCTTCCTGTCCTGACCGCGTTCCTGGGCCTGTCAGGGTGGTGAGGCCCTGGCACAGGGTGCCCAGAGAAGCTGTGGCTGCCCCATCCCTGGAAGTGCCCAAGGCCAGGGGCTTGGAGCAGCCTGTTCTAGTGGAAGGCGTCCCTGTGTGTGGCAGAGGGAGACACTGAGTGGTCTTTAAGCTCCCTCCCAACCCAACCCGTTTTGTGTTTCCATGGTTTATGAAATGTTTTTCCAAATAAGGAAAAAATATTTTAAAAAACCCGCCCCAATTTCTGCACAAAGTTTGCAGAGAACATTTCAGCGAGCTCATTTGTCTCTGGGAACGAAAACCCTCAGAGGAGGGAAGGAGCTGTGGCCGGGGCTGTCCCATGGAATAGTCTCATTCTGTGAGCTGCCCGGAAGCAGAGGGAGACACAGATCACCGAGGCACATCCCTGTGGGAAGCCACCAGCCCCGTTCTGGGGAGAGCAGGGAGAGGAGCCTGCCACGGAATGAACCTTCCCGTGAACTGAGAGGGACTCAGCTGCTGGACCCGGCAGATTTCTAATGTCCGAGCCATGGCCCTAGGAAATCCCAGTCCTCTTTGGCAAAGAGACTGAGGGATGGTTACAGGCTCATTTTCGTTGCACTGGGCTTTTCCCTGCCCTGATGACAAGAAGAACTGTCTTTTCCGAGTGTTCGCCACATCCTCACCAGGAGTCTTTGGAAGTGCTGCTGTCAGGCTGCTCTATTCCCTGAGGCTGCATTAGATCTTGTAATTTTGTACTCCTTTGTTCACTATATTTTTATTTTTACCCATTCTCTCACAGCCTTCTCTTTTTGCCGAGTTATTCATTATGCACTAAGAAGTCTCTGTTTCAGGTGTCAGTTCTGAAATCATCCTGGTTACTGCGAGAGGGGGGAAGGGGCTGGCAGAGCACCGTTAGTGCCCTTTTCCTGGGAAATGAGATTAATGTGTGCTGCTTTCAGCAAGATCTCATTGCTTTGGGAAGGGCAATAGCCCAGTCACTTCATTATCCTGCTGCTGTGCACAAGTGCCAGGGGAATAGAAATGCTTTCGTTTTCCAGATGACCCTTTGGGTGTTCGAGACAAATGCTTTCAAAAGCTGCTCCACTATGAAATGTTTTTCCAAATATTTTGTGTTTTTTTTGGTTTTTTTTTTTTTTTTTTGTTTTTTTTTAAATTTGCTGTCAAAGTGACAAAGCTGTAAATCCCTTCATCACCTGCTCTAGCACATCACACCTGCAACCTTTTTCAATGCCTTCAAAATAAGGGACAGTGTGCTTTCACTGGTAGGTACTTTACCAAATTATTAAGGCTTTATTTGTCTATTTATTTGTTTTCCCAAGAGGGTATTTTGTTACTGACAGCATGAGTCAGGACAATTAAAGGTTGCAGTGAAATATTCCAGCCTCTACTGTGATGCAACAGGAACGAAGTGTTACCTTAGTCATGCTGAAAATAAACAATTCATGTACCGTATGCTGCCTTAGCCCTTCCCAGCAAGTCCTTCCCCCAAAGCACAGTGTTTTGGGAGCTCCTGGGAGGGGGAGTGTTGTTCCTCAGCGTTTGTGTTGTCAGCATGGGTTAACAAAGTGTCCGTGGTCATGTTTTATGGAGAGAAGGCTTTTATGGAGGACAGGCAGCAGCCGGCACTCTTGGGTTTTACTCCAGGCTTCACTGACTCAGGCAATGCTGAGTCTTCTTGTGCATTATTTACACCATTTTTAAAGAAGGAGTAACAAAAATAGCTGCTTTACAGGAACATTTTGACTTAATTGTGAAGAGCTGCATGGCTCAAGTAATAAAATTACTTCAGGGCAAAATTTTATTTTATTCCTGTTGGCCTTTTGAAACAGTGTTGAAAGGTGGGTTGTATTTTCAGCAGGATTGTCCTTGCTCAGCCCGACCCCTTGAGATCCCTGAGCTGTGCCCGAGGTGCTGGGGGGGCTGGATGTTGACACAGATGTCAGGAGGATGTTGCAAATGTTGTGATTGTCCTCACCCTGGCTTCCTGTTTTTAACTGTAACTGGTTGTGATACACCGGGCCAGGGTCCCCCTCGATCCCTCACTGCCAGCTCTTCTAACACACCTAATTCTGAGTGCCAGTCATGAAGCCCCAGCTTTCCTTGCCTTGCAGGGGTTAATTTTCTCAGTAGTTAATTTTCGCAGCTTGTGTTGGCCATCAGGGGTGGTGTGATGGCAAAGGAGAACGTTCAGAGTGTCATTCCTGATGCTGTTCCCTCTCAGCTGCCCTTTTCTCCCCTCCCCTCTGATTTTATGGTTCCCTGCTGCAACCAGCACAGTTACACAGTTATTCTGCTGCACAGAGGAGCTGCTGGCGTGCTCCCCTCTTTTATTACCCTGGTGCAGAAGCAGAATGGTGGCAGAGATGCAGAGCTGACACCAGTGGAACCAGGCCAGGTGAGATTTGAAAGGCAGAGATAAGACACGGTGCTTTTCAAGGGATTGGGTTGGCCAGGGAGGAATGGTGGAAAGGAATTGAAGTTACCTGATCCATCTCCTTTCTCTCCCTGCCTTGCAGAGCACGTGAGCATCTGCTCAAATGTCACTGAATGTCACCTGGCTTGGGCCAGGCAGGTGCCCAGTGCCTTGGGGTCTCTCTGGGGTCCAGACTGAAGGGACAGCAATGCTGCCGTGGGAATTTGGGAGGGTGGAGGATTAAATGTTCTTGAAAAGCTACTTGCATGAAGGTTTGCAGAGGAGAGCGTGAGTGAGAATATGTTCAAACTGAGCAGTGAAATCTGCACAGCTTGGCTTCCTCATCCATCTGCTTGGAGCACGTTATCTCTGTTTAACAGATTACATTTAATCTTACCATTCCAGGAGGAGCTGTTGAGCCTCAACAGACATGGCAGGGCCCTCCTGGAAGGTTATGGAAGAGAAACAGGAGCTGGAATTTCATGCTCAGGAGGACAACAGAGGAGGGGCAGAGATGCTCTGTCACCTTCCTGTCCTGACCACGTTCCTGGGCCTGGCAGGGCAGCAGCCTGACTCTCCTGCTCCTTTCCCTGGGTTCTCCAGGCTGGCATTCTGTCTGCTCTGTGCTTTCCTGACTTCTGGCTGGGCTGTAGCTTCCCCTCACATTGCTCCCCAAGAAAAGCACCTTTGCAGCGAGCCTGGCAGGTGCTGGGGAGGCAGGGGTTAAAGCCAGGTATTCCTGCTCCTCTGCCTGCTCAGGTGTGCTGGGAGGGGATCGGGAATAGCAGAGACAGCTCTGTGCACACAGGCAGAATTCCAGCCTGGGAGCTCTGCTTCTGTCTCTTTATTTCTTTCCTTACTTTTTTATGGTACTTGTCCTTATTGAAAAGACTTTCCTATCAGCTGCTGTATTTTTTTTTCCCTTTTTTTTTTTCTTCCTGCTGAGTCATTGCACAACTCACCAGTCATTTGTGAGCTTTGCTTCCTGGAGTCCTGACTCGGTTGTCACGTCCCTTTCTGCTTTCCTCCTGCATTCACTGTGCCTGCACTCCATCCAAGCACTCCTGCAGAGCTGCTGCCATGGTGTCCCTCTGTGACCAGGGTGAGTGAGGCATGGTCTAGTGGCAGGATTTGTCCTGTGCTCAGGGCCCTGTTGTTCCTGTGCCAAAGTAAATGTGTTTCTGATTGTTAAAGACTTCATCAGTGCTGGGTGTGCTGGCGGTGAAGGGAAACGTGCTGTGCCACCCTGCCAGAGGGTTTGACCCCTGTGCCCCTCCATCTGCAGCTCTCAGGCACTGCTCCTCTGTCATGGGTTAGCAAACCAAACCACTACATCCTCCTTGTCCCCCCGTGTCTGCTGCACCCCTCCCGCTTCCATCCTCCTGCTCCCTGCATCAGAAGCGCCCGTGCAGAGGGGTGGCAGGGCAGGTCTGTCCCAGTGCTGGGGGAGCCCGGGGAATCATGGATTGTTTGGATTCATGGCTCTGCTGTCGAGAATTAATTACAGTGTGGCTTTGCACATTCCCTGCCCGTGTGACCCCTACCTGCCTAAATCTGTCCCTGATGATGACTTGCTGCAGTTGGAGGCCTCCATTTAATTCCATTTAGCTGGTCAGGAGCTATCCAGTAGGAATAATAATATTGAAATATATAAGCAATGATTTCTAGATGAGAAAGGACTGAGCAGCCTCCTGTTTGCTTTTGGTACCACTGAAATGCAGTGATAATAGGAGGGTAGGAGGAGGGCTGTTGTAAATATGATCCAAGGACCACCCATCATTTAAGACTATTTATTTAAGTCAGAGTAACTGGAGCTACTTTTTTATTTATTTGCTTATGCTTATCTTTTATTATTTGTTCAGCTATTCAGGTTCTGGTGTCCCAGAGTTCATTTCCATTCATTTCCTTGTAAGAATTCACTAGCAAGTCTACTTGGGGTGGGTTTTTTTCCCCTGGTTTCAACCACAGAGCACCCCATAACCACACAGCCGGGCAGTTTGGGTGCATTGGATGGATGGAAGGTGTGGGATGGATAGAAAGTGTAGCTCTGGGTGGGTGACTGGCTCCACATAAATGTTTTAGTTGGAGAAAGGTTTCCCTGCTCAGCAGCTGTCTGACTGGACGAGTTCTGAGTGTTGTTTCATGTTATGAGCAGTTGTCATTCAGCAGCAGGCGAGGCTGATTGTAACTGATGAGGTGATTGCTCTTGATCATTCCATGTGCTGAAAGCATAGTTTTTCCAGGACGTGCTTCCATGAGGGAAGACTAAATTTGCCATGGCTTCGCATTGGCACTGAGCTACAAAGAAACCCCAGATCAGCCCAGATGCATGTCCTTGGTTTAGGTCATCCTTTACAATCTGGGCTCTCCTTTGGGGTGTGCCGCATTTGGATCAGCTGGGAGCAGGTGGGGTTCGTTCCTTTGTGTGATGGTGAAGTTTGAAGGGCCCAGCAAGGGGCAGAACAGCACTTGCTGGGCACTGAGAAGGGCTGGTTGGGAGAAAGCTTGGTCTTACCAAGGCAAACAAAAAGAGGGGAGTGCAGAGGAAGTGCAGGGAACGGGTTCTGATTGAGAGCTTGGTGAGAGGGCCCCTGCTGGTGTCCCTTGGGTGAGGACGGGGAGCGAGGGTGAGCCCTGCTGTGGGGTGTAGATCATTCCCACCACGGCCAGTGGCAGTGGAAAGGGCCCCGAGGCAGGACATCCTTGGGGACATCCCACTGCCCTATGAAGAGCCTTTGCTGATGTGCCCGAGTTCAGGATCCTCGGCAGAGCAGGAAGGTGGGAGCAGTATCTTTTCCCATCTCCCTTCCGTGTTCCAACTTCAGAGCTGCTTGTAGCAGTTTATTAATGGTAAGTAAGAGGTTCCTGCCCTTTTCCCTAGGGATATTTTTTTTAATACTTGTTCCTGAGTCAAACTAAAGAAATCCAAGCCAGGGCTCAGCGATTCTGATTGTTCAGTGATTTCCTAATTCTTTTTCTCGTCCTGGGCAAAGTGATGAGAGAAACCTATTCCAGAGGAATTTTTTTTATTGACTGTCACTGTGTTCTTCTGAACGAAAATGCCGAGCACCTACTAAAATAACATCTTTTATGTGTTGCCAAATAAAAGAGCAGGTTTTTTCAGTAATACGTATGCAAAAGCATGAGGATTCTGTGATTATTTTTATAAAGCTTTTTAATAACTAAGAACATGTCTCAGAGCTTGTAAAAGCTGAATATTCCAAGAACTTATTCTTTTCATAAAGTGCTTAAAGAAATGCCAGTTATGCAAAACCTGAATGCAGATTCTTACGGCCCAGTTGCACAAAGCTCTTAGTTCCATGTTCCAGTCCCTTCCAGAGCATGGAGTGCATTTCTCTGTACCCACTTACTGTACGTGGAGATGGATGTTACTGAGCTGAGGCATAAAACACACCCAGGTGAGACAAGAGGCTGCCAAAACTGTGGTGGAAGGGCAGGATAAAAAGAAGGCGAGTCTATTGACCCCCAGCTGCTTTTTGCTGCTTTCAGGTTTAGAGATTTACTGGAGGTGGTTTGGGGTTGATTTTACTGTGTACCTACAGAACTGTGCGTGGAGGAAAGGAAGCAGAGGGTTTGTTTTATAGTACAGTGTTGGCTTCCCCTCCTCCATCCTCCCTCCTTCCCTCAATGGGTGGGAGAAATGTTCAGTTGTTTGGTACCTCGGAACCTGCTCGGAGCTGCCAGGGTCCTGCTGGGACAGCCCTGGGGCTGTGTGAGAACGTAGGCAGTGCCCTCAAGCTCTGGAATCACAGAATCCCAGACTGGTTTGGGTGGGAAGGGACCTCAAAGCTCATCCCATCCCACCCCTGCCACGGGCAGGGACACCTCCCACTGTCCCAGGCTGCTCCCAGCCCCAATGTCCAGCCTGGCCTTGGGCACTGCCAGGGATCCAGGGGCAGCCACGGCTGCTCTGGGCACCCTGTGCCAGTGTAAACCTCAAAGAAAAGAACTCCTTCCAAATATCTAATCCAATCTTATTCTTTTTCAGTTAAAGCCACACTCTCCCCTGGGGCTTTGCTTGTGCAATGAGGGCTAGGAGGGGTTGGGAGATTCTCAGAGTGTTGGGGACACCAAGAAGTCAATTGGGAATAAAAAGCTGATTCCCAAGGTGAGAGAGGGTGCCTGTGGTACCTGGAGATGCCTTTTTCTGCTACAATGGGAACTGTCCTACCCAGACTTGCACTTCTGTCCACAGGTTTTAAATTCCAGGTAGTCTGGTCTTGTTTGTGCAACTTCTCTTGAGAGCTCAGAAAATGCGGTTTAAATGTTCTTGCAAATTAATAAACAAGACGTATATTTGGAAGTCTGAAACCACAGCAAAGCCCCTGAGCAAAGATAATTGTCTGAGTGTATTGGAGCTTATATTAAAGCATGTCCAGAGAGCTGGAGCAGGGCAGGAAACCAATATATTAATTAATCTCTGCAGTGCCACTGGCCTCGTGTGCCTCCCCCTGCAGAGGAACTTTCACAGTGGAAGGGTTGTCATGTCCACTCTGGCATTTAAAAAATTAATCAAGTGATAGTGCTGATTGCAAAAAGATCTTTATTTAAAACTTCCTGTATTTATTTTTTAAAAAGTTTTTCTAGCGTCATATATTCTTCATTTAAGAAGAGAAGTTAATGCAAAAAAAAAAAGGGTTTTTTTCCTTCCTTAGAGAAAGAGATTTCAGGCAGCTGAGAATCTCATTTAGCAGGTGGAGATGCACATCAAATGGGAAGTGATTCTTTTCTTTAAAAAAGACTTTGTAGGAATAGAAACCCCAGAACTAAAAGAGACCCTCACACATCCACATCCCCGAGGCTGAAACCCACTGAGCTCGACTCAGAACAAGGCAATAAATGCATCCTGAGTAGCCCAGGAGCACCCAGAGTGCACAGAAATGCAGTTTGCTGATATTTGAATGACATTTCATTCCAGTGATTTTTAGATATTCTCTTATTGTAATATACTGTTACTCTCCTGATTGTCCTTGTGCAGTGCCTTCCCAAATAATTGAATTTGGGCTCTCTGATGATGAACTTCCATCAAAAGTAGCAATTACAGCTTTCAACAGTGTCCAATCAATCACAGCAACCCTTTAGTTGTGCCAGGTTCTCGCTCTGTGGCCAAGGATTAAACATAATCCATTTAGCATTTGTTTATTTATGAGGTGGGCTTGGAGCTGACCTTGCCAGGCTTTTCCAGCTTCATGTTGTGTGATCCTGGAGTCAAGACTTCAGAAATCTTGTTTTATGTAATACAGATGGACATAATGTAATCAGGGAGGTGTTGACAAAGCTGATTTGAAACACATGAAATTAAATCCTCATCAGGTCAGCACTGTCAGCCTGCAATTCCCATCTCTTCTTTCATTTTTCCTGAGGCTCGTGAGCTATCTCTGCTTTCCACATTGTGTGATTATTTTCTTTCTTTCCACTGTATTAGTTTTAATTTCATGGACACAGAGTTTACTCGGAAAGTTGGGCTGAGAGGGGTATGTGCATTTTGGTGTTTTCCCCATCTCCCTAGTGTAATTTCCTAGTTTTTGTGTGTGTTTGTAGTATAAGTCTGAGGTCAGAAATGAAGATGTATCAGTGTTTGTCACATGATTCCATCTTCTAGCCCAAGTGTTTATAAACTTCAGGTCAACTTTCAGTTCTCGTTCAGTAATTTTTCTTCCTTTCCTGGTGGCAATGAGCAGCTCATGAGATGTGAAAAGTTGACTTAATTCTGCAGTCATATATTGTAGGGTGCCACCCACAGCACTTTACATCTTGATTGATTTATTTTAAACCCTCTGAAGCAGAGTTTTCAAGGTATTTCTCTGTTGATTCACTGTTGGATTACGTTTCCAAGCTGTGATTGAGAGTTATGGGATTAAAACTCTACTTGTCACATTCAGAAGGACAGGGATGCTCCACCCAAGCTAGGATGGGTTATTTTTGCCTTTTGTGCAAATTATTTGAGCAAAACAAACACGAGATTTTATCAGATTGTGTTTGAAGCTCATTGGTTTTCAGTCTAGATTGGTGTCAGCACAGGCCTTAATTGTAGCCTTTGGGGTAAAATTTATGTCTGGGAAAACATAATTTTCTGTGGAGCTCTAAATCCTCTTGAATTGTTGGTTCTGTAGGGCAGAGCTATGCTTTTCCATCGGGGGAGCAATCTCCAGGCACAAGAGCAGTGCGATAGAAATAATAAATAAACCAATAAATCCGTTCTCGTCGGCTCTCGCCTCTCAGGTGGAGGTCAGGGAGAGAAGTCACAGGCGGGGGAGCAGCCGGGGGCAGCTGCAGTGCCCGATGTCCCACGGAGGAGAGCAGCTCCCCATCAAATCTGGCATTTCATCTAAGGAGCACATTGCCTGCCCAAGGGGGATGTGCCAGGCAGACAATGAACTCTGCCAGGAGCCTGGCTGGGCTCTCACACCTGGGATTTGTCACCACCCTCGTGTCCTGCCGTTCTCTGGGGCGGCCCACGGCACCAAAGCCGTGGCACTCGTGGCACTCCTCGGCTGTGGCGCTGGGGCTGTGCCAAGGAACCCGAGTTACGGGAACAGACACTCTTGTAGGGGTCCCACAATGTTTTAGGAGTTCTGTCCTTGGTCAGGCTGAGGAGCTCTTTCCACAGACCCCCTTTTTGTGATTCTTTCTCTCTTGCACAAACAGAAATGTGAAAATACGTTGGATTTGTGGATGTGGGACTCCTTCAAAGCCAGAGGGGAGGTTCTTGTCTAGTGAAAGGTGTATTTAAAATTTACAATTTTATAAACAAGCAGAAAAGAGTTCAGGGACATCAATCTGCATATGCATCTATTTAATATAAAGTTTATGTTTACTTAATACCAATCACCCTGCAGATCTCCTGTAGGCGCTTCCTGCCCTGTGACACAATTGAGTTGAGCAGGCAGGACCCGATGCTTGATAAGGCACCAGAGGGTTTTAATTCCTGATAGGGCATGGAAATACCATAAACAATGGGAGCAGCTAATGGGGTTTGAGAAGGTGGAAAAGGACATGAGATATTTTCTCGATACAGTTGTGTCATGTACAAATGTACAAGTTCTGACTAAATTAATCAACTTGACCTACCAGAGAACTTCAAAGGGTGGGTGTGAAAGTGGGCTGGGCCTTCTGTGAAATGTCCTGTAAACATTTGTTCCAGTACATTTAGTTCTCAATTTACAATGAAGAAGGGTTCAATCATCTGCAGAGGAATTGCTTAATGGCCTCTGTACACCAGGACTTTTATTAATATAACGGTGTCACATTTCATTGCAAGGGCAGAGTTGCTGAGAGGTTGAGGAAGTGGCATTTTAAATAAAAATATATTTCTATTCTAAAGGCCAGGATTAAATTTCGTAGTGACTTCTCACTCATTTACATCTCTCCTGAAATTCCAAAATAGAGCCGTTATAGAGCAGCTCCTTTAGTTTGTTTGGCCTGTAATGTTTACAAGGTCCATGTGTCAGTGTTTTGTGTAAGCGCTCCTGGGATTTGAGGTATTTTCCCCTCCTGTGGAAAAGAATCCATGGCAGAAACAAGATAATTTGTCTTGTTAGAGCTTGACATGTGTGGTGAATCAGACATATGTATGTTGTGCTATTTATTTGCTCTATAAATTAAAATAATGTCAAATGTACATAATACACATGCATATAAAAATGTGGGAATGTGATTATACCTATAGATAGTATTCCAAGTTTGTCTTGGAGTGAGGCCAGGGTTTTCCCTTTGCCTGGCTGGTAGGAAAGCTCCTTCCCCAGCTGTTGCTCTGAGGTTTTGCATGCCCAGAGGAAACCTTGTAAAAAAGGAGAGTGTGTTGGGAAGCTGCTTTTCTTCCTACTCTCCCTCCTTTCTGGCCCTACTCCTCTCCCTGTTTCATTGCTGCAAGTTCACAAAGTTATTTTCCTTTATCCAGGCCACTGATGGGCAGGAAAAAGCCACCAGACTTAATCCATAAAGGACTAATATTACCTGCAGCATCTCCAGCCTTCCTTGCTCTCTCAGATGGCAGGGAATTAAATAGTGGCTATTAAAGATTAATAAGGGTGCACAGATCGTTATCAAGTGCTGATAATTGTGTCAGAGAGAAAATCTTCAGTATCATTTCCAATATTTCTGTGATGCTGTGACCAAGTTTGAATTTCCCTCAGCAGCAGAACATTCCAAGTCTGGCAAAAGCTCAAAGAACTGACTGTTTTAAAGGCTCAATTTTGCATGCAGAGCTTTTCTAATTTGCAGTAAAAGTCCAGAACACCTTCACAGGAAGAATAATGGGACTACATTTTGGGGTCTCAGTGGGAGGGGTTTGGGAAGAGTTTATCATGGAATTTTATAGACATAGATTAGAGAAGTGGAGTGTGGTAAAAGAGCTGGGTGCTGTGACATCCGTGAGGGTACAGACCCTGAACACGCGCCTGATTCCCAGGATTATTTTAAATTTAAATTAGGATGTACATCATCTGCACTCACTCTCACCACTGCAGCCAACACATTGCAGAGGAGGAATCTGGCAGGAATTGCCAGAAGCCTGAGAAGCTGTGTAGTGAATCCATTTGTACTCCCAAGTGCTGATGAAGATGGAAACACAGTCCCATTATTTTCAAATCCTTAAACCGAGGAAGCTCTTTGGTAAGCTGATTGTTTTAACTGCTCTAGAGGGCAGGTCTTGATCACATCACCCCTCCTTCCATCCCGTCACCTCAGGGAATTAGACTGATGCTGCTGTGGCATAATTTGTTTAGAATCTTTTTATTCAGCTGCACTATGGTCCAACCCCAACATCTAGAAATCCTCAGGATGAGCCTTTTCAAAATCATGGCATTGATTTAAAAAGTTGAGGGGTTTTTTTCCTTTTTTTCTTTTTTGGTTTATCTCTTGTTTCTGAGTTGCACAACTTGGTTTCCTCTGCTTTAAATGAAGTGAGAAACCTGTCCTGTGGTGGAGCTGGGGCTGTGAGAGCCAGGCCAGGTCTCCTCCTCTCCATGTGCAAAGGAGAATCGAAGCAGCAAATTTTTAGTCTTTCAACCCCCAAATTTTTTTAAACATCTGTTGCAAAGATGAGGGTCACCTTTCTGAGCTGACACTGCACCTCTGTATTCTAAATCACGGCATTTTCATGCAGTTTTTTTTCGGTCTCTGCAGCTTTCCCCAGGTAGGTGCATTTTTTCCCCCGAGGACAGTGGGTGATGTTTAGGGTGGGAAGGACACACAAACCCAGTGAGCAGCATTTCCCTGGGGCATTGTGACTTTCGGTTTTGAGGCTCATTTTCTCTGGGATGTGTTTTTTATTGGAGCAGAAATAAGATCACAAAGCTGGGGATGAAATTGTACCGGCTGTAATTCCTAACCCAGCCGTGCCATTACTGCAGTGTTAATTACTTCATCCTTAACCCTCTTGGAGAGAACAAAGCAGAGTTAAATGCTTTGGCCCAGTGTCAAGCAGCGTGTTGGGGTTTCAGAACTTCAAATCTTGGATCTGAAGCAAAGGAGTTTCATTAACTGGCTTTCACCAGGCGTGTTTCAGTCAAGTGGTGCATAAATCAGCAGGGTTAGAAACCAGCCTTTGCTGCCCGTGCCTTTGCACTGCTGGTTATCAAAATGCTTATCCTAAATAAATAAGTGGTGATCTATTAAGGGAATAAAAGCCTGCCTGAATATCACGTTTAATGAAACTGGAATGGGTGATACCAGACTATGAACGGGCCTTTGGTACTTCAAGTCTACGCCATAATCTCTGCAAAGGCACATTTATACAAGCAAAGTGAAAAAAAAAAATGTATCTACAGAGTTCTGTCACGTGGAGGGGCTGAGGAGCTTTTATGAATTCCTTCTCAGTTTTCATTTTGAGCCTCTGATCCCTGTGCAGCCTTGGAATAACCTTCACAGGGTATTTGGAAGATGGTTCCTTATCTGAAGAAAAGTTTCACTTGGTCACATCAGGCTGATTTGGGGTGCTCACTCTTCAGATAGGATCAGGAATGGATGAGATGAGAGCTGATGGATCAGGCCTTGGGATGTGGAGTCAGACTAAGATTTGGAAACTGTAATCCCCATTTCAGGCAAAACCTCCCGGAGGAGGAATCAAATGTGTGTATTTCTCCTTACAAATGTGTGTTTCTCTTGCTGTTTGCCTGGGCAATAGGAGCCATTTTTCTGAAGTGGACTGAAAATCACTCCTCTGCGTTTTTCTGTGTTGTGAGACTTGCAAATTGTGCAGTGATTAAACAAAATTATCCACTGATTGGTTAGGAAGTGCAGATTTCTCTCCGTCAGATTTACACTCTTGTCCTGCTTGTATAATGAGGAAGTGGGGGAAGCTCAGGAGTCTGTGGGATTTCTGGCTGTGTAAAATCATTTTATGTTGTCACCTAACTGAGCACTGTAACAGACTGGGTGTGAAATTACCTAGGAATTGTCACTGAATATCCCACTTCTGTCCTCCTTTCCAGAATGATGAAGTCCTCTGTCCACACAGAAGAAGATGACTTTGTTCCAGAGCTGCAGAGGAGCATCCATCCCAGGGAGAGGCCGGACTGGGAGGAGACGCTCAGCGCCATGGTAAAACACCTGGCTTACATCTCCTCTTCCCATTATTTTCCACTCTGAACACTCTGCTCCTCTATTCCATTTATACTCCCTGAGTTTCAGCTTTTTTAATGGATTGCTCAGTACTTTGAACAAGGCCAGAATGCTTCCCTTCCTCTGGCAGTTTGTCAAGGAGAGGGCAGGAGCTTTCACAACGCTTCTGCTCTATTAATACGTGCCCCAAAGCAGGTCTCGTAGCCAATTAAAAGGTCCATAATGTCACAACGATTTTCAGTCTGCATTAACCTCTTTTTCAGCAAGACTTCTGAGCATGAAGGGAACTTCTTGTAAAAACATGCTCTTTGAAGCATGTAGCATTGTGGAGGAATGAGATTTTAGCAAAATGCTGGCTAAGTCTACATAAATAAAACCTCAGCCTGAGAGCAAACCTGCCATCAGAGGGACCAGAGCTGCAGAAAAGCACACACAAAGGTGCTGTTCTCATCTCACAGAGGGCACTCAGGTGGGCAGTGGGCCACAGACACCTGGCTTACCTTAATATACATGGGGGTTTTTGCAGCCACAGCTGCTCTGGGCACCCTGTGCCAAGGCCTTCCCACCATCCCAGGGGAGAATTTCTTCCCAAGATCCCATCTAACCCTGCCCTTGGCAGTGGGAAGCCATCCTCCCCGTCACCCTCTGCCTGTATAAAGTCTCTCACCCTCCTATTTACGGGTCCCCTTTAGGCACTGACGGGGGCTCTGAGCTCTCCCTGGATCCTTCTCTTCTCCAAGTGAACACCCCCAGCTCTCCCAGCCTGTCAATTTTTGCAGTTTTCACTCTGTAATTTTTTTTCTTCCTCGTGTGAGGCTGTTTCTGCCTTCTCTCCCCCTTGGCCCCAGTTGGGAGCACTGTCTGGTCCCATCAGTGCTGCTCAGGCAGCAGCACCTGCTCCCAGCTCGGAGCTTCCCACACCCTGGAGTCTGGTGGGAGTCACTGTGTGACACCTCTCTGCTGTCTGTGACCTCCAGCTGTGTCTCAGAGCTGTCAGGCTGTAATTCAGTGTCCTCACCTGTGACACAGGTTTCCTGGCATATCTCATTTGGTGGTGTTCTTTTCTCCTGGTTGATTTGCAGTGAAGGGAATGTTCACCTGCTTGAGGCTGTTGTGCTCATGGACACTGCTCAGTGTTTATTTTATCCTGCATCGTGTTCCTCTCACTGCCTAATTAATTCATGTTTTAGAACGTGTCCTCTTGCACAGCTCTGTGCCAGCAGTGCCAAAACTGACTGGTCCTGTGGAGAAGAGATTGAGAGGATGATACAGAGGGAAATTCCCAGCTGGGATAACTGCACCCCGACTTGGTGATGAAGGACATCATCATACAGCTACTGAACCTGTATTTAGAGTGGCTGCATTTGTGCTCACAGTGTTAGTTTGACCTCAGGGTCCTCTGAACACAGGTTAAAGAGGGGGGAGAAAAACCTCACTTGCTTGTGTTTACTCTGTTGAGTGAATGAAATTTCCACTTTCGACCTCTGCCTTACCTCCAGTCAGGGGCAGTATTTAGATGTAAATATTTGCAGGACCTTGTTCAGCACTGTCACTGTTCTCTGTTTAACCAGCATATCTTCAATATTCTGCCTTTTTCCTGATCATTTTAAGCCTGAGACTTCTCCCCTCAGTCTATTCCTTCACTTTGCACTTTTAGCAGCCTCTGGTTCAGCCTTGTCCCAGAGGTTGCTCCTTCCATGCTGTGTGACTGTCTCAGAGTGCCACAGTGCATCTCAGTTTTGCTTAGTGGTCATTGCAGATGCAGTTTTTAAGTTTTGTTGCTGCTTGAAGCCCCAGCCCCCAGGGAATGGAGGCTGCAGGGTTGGAGAAGTTGTTCTCTCCATTGGTTCCCCTGGCTGCTGCTGGAGCCCCCACAGGCTTTGTCACCGTGCATGAATTCCACCTTCTGCCAGGTGAGCAAGGGCTGAGGCGAGGGACACTGCGGGGAGCTGGGGGAGTCCTGGCACTTGTGTCCTGAGCTTTGCCTTGGTACATGCTTTTATTGGGAAAAGCCAATTTATGCATTCACAGCTACATGAACAAGTCGTCCCTACTCTTCCTCCCTGCTTTTATCCACAATATTTTTCAAAGTGCTTATTATTAATTTATATAAGTGCTTTGTTTCCCGAGCTTTTTCTTAACAAGAAATAAGTTGAAGGTCTTTCTAAATGTGTAGAGGTTGAATGTCCTCCTATACTGTAAATGTAAGGTGACAGAAACTCTTATTTTTAGTGTTTCTGTCATTGCCAGTTCATTCTGGGCACCTGAGTAGCTTCAGTCCTTTGTTTGATGCAACTTCTGTCTTCTTTAGTTTATTATTTATACTTCCACCTGCTTTTTAATACTGCTTGTTTTGTGTTTGTGGTTTAACAGGAGGACAAGTGATTTTGTGTTGGTTTGTTTAGGGGAAATCCCAGAATTGTGGAATGGTTTGGGTTGGAAGAGACTTTAAAGCCCCTCCAGTGCCACCCCTGCCATGGCAGGGACACCTCCCACTGTCCCAGGCTGCTCCAAGCCCCGTCCAGCCTGGCCTTGGGCACTGCCAGGGATCCAGGGGCATCTCTCCCTCCGTATTTCTGTGCAGTTCTGTGTTGTAGGTGAGGTCCAGGCTGAAGGGTTCCCAGGAGCTGGGTAACGAGGCAGCTGCCTCTGTGCTCCACAAGCATTGCTATATTTTGTATTCCCCCCCAGCCCATGCTCTGTATTTTTAGAATTTGGGTGTATTAGGCACATTTTTTTCTGGCTGTCCCAGGCCCCAGTTCCCAGTGTGCTGCACGTGCTGGGTAACCTTCACACATCCCAGGATTTCTGCCTCTGCTCCACTTAAGAAAATGCAGTTGATGATACTGACTTTCTTCATAGAACACCTCTGAGTTCTGGGGCTGAAAAGCCCTGTGTGAGCCAAGCAAAATTGCAGTTTATGGATTTTCTAACATTTCTCTGAGACAGTAATGTTATTTTAAAGGAAAGGGTTATCTTTTCCTTGTCAGGCCCTGCTGAGTGCTCTATTTCTAAGTTACAAGAAATGAAGTTGTGAAAGAGCCTTTATATAATATTTCTCGCATGAGCCTACAAAATAGCTGTCCTCAGCCTGCATTAACTTTAGCATAAATTGATATTTGTGGTTAATATTACATTTACCAGGCGTTACTGACCTCCTGAGTTACTCCCATCACCTCTCAGTGAGTTCAGGAATTACAGTGTTTAAAAGCACTGAGCCAACAGCTCTCCCCCCATCAGGCTGCTGTGCCTGCAGACCCTCTGTGCCTGCTGCCTTGGTCTTCTACCTGGCTAAATTTTATGGGGAAGCAGGATAAAAATGCTGAGATAAATACAAAAATCTTCATTTGCGCACCCATTTCAACTGTGCTGACACAGAAAGGTGCCACGTGAAGCTGGGTTCACCTGGCACTGGAGGTCAGGGGAATACACTCCGAGAAGGACCTGGAGCTGCCAGAGAGGCCCCGGAGCTGCTCCAGAGCTGGAGCCCCTCTGCTCTGGAGCCAGGCTGGGAGAGCTGGGGGTGCTCACCTGGGGAAGAGAAGGCTCCAGGGAGAGCTCAGGGCCCCTGGCAGGGCCTAAAGGGGCTCCAGGAGAGCTGGAGAGGGACTGGGGACAAGGGCTGGAGGGACAGGACACAGGGAATGGCTTCCCACTGCCAGAGGGCAGGGATGGATGGGATATTGGGCAGGAATTGTTCCCTGGGAGGGTGGGCAGGCCCTGGCACAGGGTGCCCAGAGCAGCTGTGGCTGTCCCTGGATCCCTGGCAGTGCCCAAGGCCAGGCTGGACGGGGCTTGGAGCAGCCTGGGATAGGGGAAGGTGTCCCTGCCCATGGCAGGGGGGGGAATGGGATGGGCTTTAAGGTCCCTTCCAACTCAAGCCTTTCTGTGATTCTCTATGTGCTTCTGAAGGAGTCACTTTTCCTGCACTTTTCTAATTCTTTCAGCTTTGGAAGCCTTCAGAATATGAGTCTCTAAGCCCATGGAAGGTTTATTTTCCCCCCGGGGCACCTCTGGCTGGGATCTCACGGGATCTGGGAGTTCTGTTGTCCGTAACAGGGTCATGAGGTGACAGCTGGTGTCAGCTGTTACTGGTGTAGAACCAGTTTGCCTGGAAAAGGGGAACCCCTGAATTACAGATGGAAAAGTCTCCTGAATCTGTGAATTTGACAAGTGCACAAGAAGGCAGCAGCTGCAGCTGGTACCCATCACCATTTTAGGCTTATGCTGATGGAATTTTCTTAGGAGAAATGCAAGGCTATAAAGGCTTTAGAAAGGCACAGGGGTTGGAGCCTGTCCTATGAAGTCCTGGAAGAACCCCAGTTCTTAGGTCAGAGGGATTCTGAGATCTGTAGTATTTTCAGCATTTGGTACCAGGTGGGGAAGGTACCGTGGCTTGTGAAGGTAATAAAGGCTTTTTAATGAGACCTCAATATATCACTGTTAAATCTGGGACATGAGTGAGGAGAAAACTATTTTTAAATGCAATTATGAATGTGTGCAGAGATTAGTGCATTGTAGGGGTTTAAAGAAAGATTTTTATGTCCTTAGTGTTTGTTTCTCATTCTTTGTGCAGCACTCGGCCAGTTCTGCCCCAGGTCTTGAGTGGGGCTTCTGCAAGAATAGATGCCAAAAATAGTAATACAAGG
This sequence comes from Dicrurus megarhynchus, assembly GCA_013399195.1. NCBI lineage: Eukaryota > Metazoa > Chordata > Aves > Passeriformes > Dicruridae > Dicrurus > Dicrurus megarhynchus. Next base: position 1,699,922 of record VXAD01000376.1, on the reverse strand, counting down.
GGCTTCTTTTTTAATTAGTGTTGGTTCATTGGTTGGTTTTTAATTCACAAAACATCAGGCCTGTTTCTGATGCAGGCTAACATGAATACTTCCAGGAGTTGTGGCAAAATCTGAGTAAAAAGGGAACGCGGTGAATCCATTTGCTTGGCCCTGTCAGCTGTAGTGATTTCCAAATAGTGTTTTACTGAAATGATCTAATTTTAGCTTCTGAGATATGTAGATATAATACCCTTAAACATGTTAAAATTGATATTTTGGATTTTTTTTCCCGTGTCTTTTCATGCTTTGTACGTGTATGAACCAACACCAGAATTTTACAGCTGAGGATGTGGTTGGGAGCTCTGAAGTCACTGTCAGAGTTTCGTCAGACTGATCCTGTTCTCAGATGGCTTCCACAGCATGGAAGGAATTTCTTGGGGGGAAAAAGTGCTTTTGAACTCTGACTGCCAAGCTCCAAGTTCTTTTTAAAAGTGTAAAGTTTTAAGCTCTCAGGTGCAAGGGAAAGTTTTGGGAGATATGAAGCTGAAATTTTGAGTTTTTTTCTGCTATTTTTGAAGGGCTTGGACAATTCAGTAGAAATGCACTTTAGAATCATGGAATCTCCTGAGCTGGAAGGGACCCACAAGTCATTGAGTCCAACTCCTGGCTCTGCACAGGAGAGCCAAGAATCCCAACAATCCCACCGTGTGCTGAGAGCATTGTCCAAATTCTCCATGAGCCCTGGCAGGCTCAGAGCCCGGCTTAGATGGTTCTCCACCTGAATGCTCCAGCATTTGGCTTCTGGCTCTAAGTCTGAGGGATCACTGCCTTTCTTAAATGCTATGGAAAATGTTACCTGTGTTACCTGTAAGTTTGGAGGTTGGTTTTGTGCTGCGAAGGTCCTCAGGCTCTTGACTTGCCGGGATTAATGGGTCAGGACTTGCTGATCTTGCAGAAGCTGCAGAGTGTCTTCTGTGTCCAGCACTGGGCAGCATTTCCATGGGAATTGCTGCAGCTCAGGCTGGGGAATGGGTGTAACAGAGGTAGGGATGGGATGGAAACCCGGGAAGTGTGGACAACACAGGCACTGATCTGACACAGATGTTTTGGGACAGGCCAGCACACCAGGCAGGCATCAGGTGCAATAATATTTTGGTCAAAGCAGTTCTGATCTGGCATTGCACCAGTAACCTGTATTTCCTTTTCAATCCATATAACTTGCTTTTCCTTGTTACTGCTGCATGAATTGAGCATTTTTTTCCCTTATTAAGCTTTTGGCAAGGGTTTCTGTTGCTGTGTGAGGTTCTTTCTCTGCCTCTTGGTTAGAGGGGCCTTTTCATTTCACAGGCTGACTCCCAGCACGGAGCTTGTCCCCGAGAATCTTCAGAAATTGGGGCAATCACTTAATTGGCACATTGGCTTCCATTTGGGTTTGCCAATTAAATAAGTTCAATTAATCCAGAATGGATACTGTATTTTTGGCAGGAAGTATTAATTCATAGCAATCATTCAGTTTTCATAGGCAAGAGCAGCAATAGTTACATTTACAGCCTGTACAGTGTGTGCACTGGCACTGCAGTGCTGAGCCAGGTGATCCAAATTATATTTTGTAAATATCTGTTTGAAAGTCTGTTTCTATACAACAAAATGAAGTAACGACTTAGGATTTGTTAAGGCTGGATCAGTGCAGTTTGTTGTGTACCACGATCACCAATTTTAATGCGCCCTGTCTGGCATTTCTTTCCTAATTCTGGCTCAGCCAGGCTGCTCTTGCTGGTGCCGCTGTTCCCATGGTGCTGGGGATGCTGTTGTAGCTACTCCAGGTTATTTCCTCCCCTGAGCTCTGGAGTCAGGATTACACTGCCATGACCCTCCACCTCTTTCCCTCCCATGCTGTTCCAAAGCAACTCCTTGGTCATTATTCACCTTCCCAGCTCTTGCAGCATCAAGTGTCCTGTTCTGACCTCACCTGAGTGTCACCAGGTCATTTCTGGAGAGTGGTGTCACCTCACATTTCCAGCACGTGCCACCTTTCCTGGCAGGAAGGCAGGACTGAGCAGTCCTGCCCAGTTTGTGGAGCCTGGTGTGTGATCCCAGGCTGAGCTTTCCCCACAGCCCTGGACAGAGTTAATGAAGTGACTCTTTGTTGTGCTGGTCAGAAGTTTATGGACAGAGTACGGTGTAAATTGCATGCTGCAGGCAGACACATTCCTCACATTGCTGTGTTGTTCCAGGGCTTTGGGCAGGGAGTGCAGGAGATCCCAGTTTTGTGCTCATGCCATTGGAAACAGCTCTTTTCTATAAACAAAAGCTGAGCCCACGTTGGCTTAACACACAGAAATATAAATTCCTGTTAATTGTACTGACTCAGATGCTGGGGTTGAACGTCAGGCTGCATTTTTTCTACCTTCCCCATCTTGCTGCTGCTGCACTGGGACAACTCCTGAGTTGCTAATCCAATTTATACCTATAACATAACATCACATTGTTATTTGCATAATCACTGGCTGTGGCCAGGGGACTTAGCAGAGTGGGATTTACTTGTTTGAGCCTGAATCCATCTCTGTTGGGTTTTGTGTGGTGAGAAATTGCTTTCCACCATAACAACCCAAAGCTCCAAATTGTCCTTTTATATATCCAAGCCATGATTAAGATCCCCTCCTCCCTCTGTGCATCAAGCAGTAGCTTGGATCTTTGGGGTCTTTTTTTTTTACCAACAAGAAACTGCAATCAAAAGTATTGTTCCTGTTGGATGTTCTATTTTCTGTGGCTTTTCTCTACAATTTATTTTGTAGGCTGTACGGAAGCAGGACTTAACCCTGGCTGCCTTTCCCACGCGTATCGTATGTGGGATTTTTGTTCTTAAAGAAAGTGCATTCCTGAGGCACTCTGCCTTTGTGTGAGGCTGTGTGCTGTACCCTGCAGCTCCTGGGCCCGGCCTTTGGGAATGGTAATCAGGCTCCACTGTGGGAATGGCAGATCCAAACTCGGGGCTGTCAGGGAGTTACCATGCTAATCTGCCCTCGGTAGCTGACCATTCACTTGTGCTTGGCTGCATCTGTTTTAGCCCCTAAAACTGTGGATTCTGTGAAGGAAAACACAAGTGTGGGACTGTTTGGCTGGGAATCACCAGCACCCCTTGGGTGCATTGGATTCATGTGCAGAGAATCAGCGAAAATCCAAAATCCGTGTGTCCCTTTGAGGCTCACTGGGGAAATGTTGCCATGGCACAAAATCAAGCTGCTGTGCAGAGGTGAATTTTGGTCACAGTGACACTGGCAGTGCCGAAGGAGGTGCTCAGAGCTGCCAAGCTGCTTGTTCAGTGTCTTGGATTCCACTTTGGTGGTTTCACGTGGGAGCTGGAGAAGGTTTTCCTGCATATCCGTGAGCTGCAGATCTTTACTTGAAAACACAGTAGACAAATAGTTAAGAGTTTGTTCTTTGCTCATTCCAGGCTGATCCTTTAAACTATGGTAAATGGATGCCCTGGGCTAAGTCCTGTGTGATGCTAAGTCTCAGGAGTGAGAGGTTTCCCTGAATTTGCCAGCTCATGGCAATGCTTTAAAGTGTTGGGGTTTTTTTGTTTTGCTTTTTCTTATTCCCCCCATCCCTTTTTAGTGGAGATGCTGGGAGTAGAAAAAGCACATTCTGTGTGGTCCTTTAAAAAAAAGAGAAGAATTCCCTTTTATATGTGCCATACAGTTGGAGCAATTCAGAATTGGGAACGTGGAAAATGGAATTAAAAGTTCTAAACTCACAAAATGATACACATTGAAATGTCTTTATTGAATGCAGATTTCTTAGACATGGGATTAAGAATGTGCATTGCCAATGTTCAAAGTTTCCCTACTGTAAGCACTTGTCGTTTTTCACTCCTTTCCTCTATCCCATTATCTCAGTTGCCATGAGATTTTAAAGGCATCTCTGCCTGGGTGAGTGTTTCTCCACATTCCACAATCCCCAGACTGAGAGCTAAATTGAAAAGTCAGTACTGCCTCTAATTACTCGAGCTATCCTGGCCTTGAGCTCTGCACCTAAAGCACCCCTCCAGCCAGAAAGGATGTTTGCACTAAGGAAGGAGCTAAGTGATGCCTTCACTTAAAAAAAAATTACAAAATTTAAAAGGTTCCAGTGTTTCTCACTCTGAGAAACATCCTTGTGCTGGGTGTTATTGAATGTGCCTGTGCTGCGCTCTGCTGATGAGAACCTGAACAGCACAGGATTAATCCTTAAAATCACAGAATCACAGGATGGTTTGTGTTAGAAGGGATCCTAAAGCCCATCCAGTCCCACCCCTGCCATGGGCAGGGACACCTCCCACTGTCCCAGGCTGCTCCAAGCCCTGTCCAACCTGGCCTGGAACACTTCCAGGGATGGGGAGACCACAACCTTCCTGGTCAATTAAGAAGTGCAGAATTGGAGGAGGATATTTAATGTTATTTTTAACCTCTTTGGCAAAGATGCTGTAGTTTAGCAAGCACATATTTTTGTTTAAGATGATGTTGTCAGACCTGGGTGCCTGAACCGGGTGTTGCTTCTTTATTTTAAATGTGTCCAAATATCTTAAGCAGCTCTTAAAAACGTAGCTGCAATGTGTTAATGTGACAGAGCCATGCTGTATGAAAATACTTAGGAAATTAATTTGGTTCCACTAAATGAATCCATGGAAAGTGGTAACATGAAGAACTTGGCAAGTGTTTGCATTTCCATCCCATTGCCCCTGTACCTCTGACATTTTGGGGTGAACGTTGTCTCTTCATCCATTCTCACGTATTTCTGCCATTCAAAACAGTGACCCAGTTGTAGCTTGCTGTGCTCAGTACATCTCAATCCTTTTAGGGATAAATGCTGCAGAATTGGGACCTTTCCTCTGGAGTTATTTGGAGCAGCTTGGACATGGTGACTTTCAGTTTAGTGAAGCATTTTCCCATTCCTTCATTGATTTATTTATTGTGGAGAACTAGGGTAGTTGTCACAACATCTGAAGGAAGAGCAGAGAGAAATTTCTCTCCCTGGAGTGTGTTAAAGGCTGTGGGGTCGAAGCTGAGATGGACCAAATTTCTTCCTTCATTGTGCTCCAGGCGAATTCCTGGGCAGTAATTCCTGGGAGCAGGATGGTGCTGGTGGAGCCGTCACCTTCCACCTCTGGGAGCAGGGATTTTTGTGGGACACTTTCTGTTCAGTGCTGCAGACCAAACTCTCTGAAGAAGTGGATGCTGAGCCAGCTGTGTGGTGAGTTGGTGCCCAGAATTTGGGGTCGCTGTTGATGTCCTTGTACGTGAGCTCCCGCTTCAGGCCTCTTCATTCCTCCTCGTGCCAAGTGAAGAAGTTGCTGCTCCCTACAGAGCAATGACTTCTCCTGAAGCAACATTTCTGCTCCCTGCTGTTCTTCAGCAAAGAAGTAAAACTGAAACAAAGCTATGGGGTTTTTGAGAGCTCTGAAGGGAGTTTGGGTTTTTTCCTCTCTTTGTATTTTTTCCCTCCAAGAAAATCGAGGGGAAATGAAGATGATGTAAAGGAAAGACTGTCATGGAAACCAAGCAGCACTTGGAATCAGCTCTGCTGTTTTTAGAAACATGGCCATGTGCTGACAGAATCCAGAGCAATCTGGTCCCTCCAAACTGGTTTTGGTGAGAGACTGACAGTGGAAAGATGAATAAATGTTAGTGCCTGTTTAATAGTTATTCTTGCTTCGTGATAACCTTGGATTAAATTCCTGCCTTCAGAAATCTCACCTGGATTCAGCCACCTGCCGAGGTGTATCTGTGCTGCCTCCTCAGGGGTCTTTCTGTAGTCCGGTGGAGAACCAGCCGTGGGATTACTGGTGGGATTCCAGGGTTCCTTGTGCATCCCAGAGTAAGTTGGAGGCAGCAGGAGGAGGGCTGTGGGTTCTGCACTGGTTCAGTATTCTCCCCTGTGGAGGATACCAAGCTGGAAACTTAATCACATGGTGTTCACTGGACTGCTGTGTTGGGTTTTACATGTATTTTCAGATTGTGTTACGTCTCTGCATGTGAGGGAGACAGGTTGACATGTTTTCTGATAAATGCAAGGAGACTTTTTAGGAGAAAATCCTTTCATATTATGCTGTGGAATCGTTAGATATAAATTATTTATGACTAAGGTTTTGTGTGCTAGAGAGCACAAAGCTGGAGTTTTCTAAATCATGTCTATAAATAAAAAGACTAGAAATTTCAAATGCTTAAAGCCAAACAGCCTGATTTGTGAGAGCTCTTGGATTCCCAGGGAGTTTAGGAGCAACGCTTGAACATGTCCAGGGCAGGGAACGGAGCTGGGAAGGGGCTGGAGCCCCAGGAGCGGCTGAGGGAGCTGGGAAAGGGGCTCAGCCTGGAGCAAAGGAGGCTCAGGGGGGACCTTGTGGCTCTGCACAACTCCCTGACAGGAGGGGGCAGCCGGGGGGGTCGGGCTCTGCGCGCAGGGAACAGGGACAGGAGGAGAGGGAACGGCCTCAGGCTGGGCCAGGGCAGGCTCAGGGTGGATATTGGGAATAATTCCTTCCTGGAAAGGCTGCCCAGCCCTGGCACAGCTGCCCAGGTCAGGGCTGGAGCCACTGTCCCTGGAAGCGTTCAAAAAAGGTGTGGATATGGAACCTTAGGACATGGTTTAGTGGTGAACACGGTGGTGGCAGCAGGTGATGGTCTTGATCTTAAAGGCCCTTCCCATCCTTAAGGATTCTGTGATCCGTGGGAGGGTTGGACAGGCAGACAGGCGTTCTTTCTCCTCCCTGGAGGAAGGGTTTAGTGGGATCTCCCTGCCTGGCAATCCCTGCAGGTGTCTGTGACAAAATACTGAATTTCTGCAATATTGTCTCAACTGCTACTGCTGCAGCTTTAGGAAGGAGAATTTCTTGGTTCAGGGCAAGCTGGTGAAGTGGTGTTGCTCCAAAGCCTTCCCTGCAAAGGTAAGAGACTGAGGTTCCTGATGAATCAATTCACTGAGTTCTGGGTTGAGCTCTAATTTGTTTACCAAGTTTTGGACCGGAGCAGATTGATACAGCAGTGACACTGAGCTGTGAAAATGGGACTAAACAATTTGCATAAACAGATTTGCTCTGCAATTACCAGATTTCCTTAGCACAGCGGTGCGTAGAGAATAGGGAAGTGAGAAGCCACTGATGATGCCAGGTAGCTAATTTTCAGATGTAAATAATCCAACTGTTTCAAAATGATTTTTAAAATTAAGTTACTGTGACACAAAGCACAAAAGATGACAAATCTCATTTGGAGGGTTTTGTTTGTGTTTCGAGGGGAGAGTAACCTGCATGCTGCATGCCAAATTTTGCTTCAAAACAGGTGCAAAATAGTGAATAAAGTCTATTTTATGTAGCTATGTATCTCTGGTTTGAACGAAAAGGAGTTGTGGTTATTTAGAAGTAATACAGTTTCTAAAATTGCAATAAGTTTCTTTTTTGGTATCTGTCTCTTCACCAAGTTTCTTTCTGGTGTTGGTACCTCTTAATAAGGATTTGAGCTTGCACAGGTTCTGTGCCTGTACTTACCTTTCTGTGCTTTTGCCTCACCTGTGAGCCTTGGAGAGATCGTTGTTGTGCAGCGGAGTCCATGGAGCTCAGGTCTAATTGGAAAAGCCCCTGGAGTTAATTACTGCCTTGCATCTCAGTGTCATCCAGGTAACTGGATGCAGGAAATGGGAGAGGCAGAAATCCAGCTCGATTGGGGCATAACTCCGCTGGGAAGGAGAGGATAATCCAACTTTTCCAAGAGAGGTGCTGGCATTTCAGGCTCCTGGAGGTGTGAGTTTTGCCTACGCCGCTTTGAGTCAGATCCAGGGAGCTCTCTGCCCACTGCTGCAAACTGGCTTGAAGCCCACGTTTTCTGTCAGATTGTTTATCCATTTTTGTATCCCACCAGCTCTTACTGCTGATGGAGAAGAAAAATTACTTTTCTTCCTACAGAAATTCTGTTCCTTAGAAAGTTAAGCAAGCACATCCAGCTTGACCTAAAAGCAGCTTATTGGAATGGCACATTTATTCTTGTAATTAGTTATTTTCTTATGTAAAAGACCTGTAAAGTTTATTAAATTGGTGATCCTCTTAATGCTAAAATTCACAATGAGATTCTCAAGTGTCTTATTACATCCTGAAGTGATTGTAAGTAAGTCAGTCAGCCCAGGGTAGGTTTATTTAAGCGTCCAAATATTGTTCCTGTTTTCCCCTGGTGAGTGGCTGGGCCTGCTGTGCAGAGCTGTGTGACAGTGGACTGGACCAGCTCAGAACCACTGGGACTGATGTAAGGTTAGGGCAATCATCTGTTTGCTCCTGTCATTAGAAAAGGGATTTGATGGAATACCTTTTGGTTCCAGGCCTGTAAGGGAAGTAACACTGAAGTGCCTTTCTTCCTCTTGGTTCAGCATTCACTCTTTGAGACATTATTCATGTTTTTAGTGCATTGTATAAAGCAGAAGAAGCTCATTCAGCTGGTGTCACCCACATCGCCGATGGGCAGTCTCTGGCCAGGAGCAGGGTTTATTTTTCTCCTCCTGCTCTGTGAAGTCTGTGCTGGTCTTGCTGTTTGATCACTGCTCTCTCCATAAAAGCCTCACTGAACCCCCTCATTCCTCTGGACCACAGTAGGAGAAACCGAGTGGAGCCGAGTGTTTGTGTCCCTTGCGATGGAGAATTCAACCCCAGCAGAGCTCATGGCTTAGGAAAAGGCAGCTGGAGGAAGGAGGGGATGGGAAGGTATGACAGAACAGAAAGGAGGGGGTTTGGAGTTCTGGCCTCACTGAAGTAAATGAATTTTAGTGATTAAGGAATTTTAATATCCTCAAGCACTTAAACCAATCAATAGCTTCAAACATCTATTTTAGAAGTTCACCTCCCACATATAAGCAGCTCTGTCATTAACTTGTTTTCCACTGTGTGAGCAATCCAGCTTTTTGCAGTGCCTCTGCCTGAGTCTAAATGCACAGATGTCTGGAAAATCAGGTGCTTAATGAGGAGTCCAAGTGTGGAGTTTGTGAATGTCTTATTTCACTCCCACCTCTGAAAATCTCCGCTTTAGAAAGCTGAAGTAGCAATTGAACACTGGATTTCGCAGTTACACCAGGGGTTAGCAAGGCTGGGGCAGGAAGGGATTGTCACCTCCCTGATCCCCATCCCAAGGGTCAGTTTTCCCTGGTTAAAAGGCAGAATTCAACTTGAGCACACTGAGGTTTGTACTCCTGTGCAGAGCAGAGGGGCTCCTGCTCAGCAGGCAGAGTCCAGAGCTTGCAGCCCTGCTGTACCTCACTTGCTTTTCCTGTCTCCCTCCCTGCAGGCCAGAGGTGCCGACATTCCGGACATCCCGGGGGAGCTGCCGCTCCGGTCCTGCGGCAGCACGGCCAGCATGAAAGTGAAGAATGTGAAAAAGTAAGAGCAGACTTCTGTACTTTTCGTGTCTTTCCTGGGCTTCTGGTTTTGCTGTGCTGAGTTTTAGCTGTTGTGCTGCAGTGCAGGGCATTCAGCAACAATTTGTGATGGTGGATCTTGAGCAGAGCAACCAAAATCTGTGTGGAACAAAGGCAGTTTGAGCTAATGGAACCTAAAACTGGGCATGAGAGCTTTGGCTGGCTCTCGCTCCTCTTTCTGGCCATAGAAACAAAGCTAGGTGGAGTTTTGAACCTCACTGTTGCAATGTTTGTAATTTTATTTTGTGATTCTTTCTGGAAGTGATTAATTAAAAAAAAAACCCCACAATAGAATATATAGAGAGAAAATTCTCGAAAGAAGCCCAGGCAATGTGTAAATGAGATAATTTTCCCTGTCTCCTTATGCTCTGGAAAGCTAAACCAGGACAAGTGGGTGGCCTAGATGTATCTTCTATCTGATTTTTTTTTCTCTTTTCTTTTTTGCATTCTGCCCTCTGTAACTTCATTTGAATGGATTTTGCACAGTTTTCCCTTCTGGGGGATATTTTTTCTTCCCTGATCTTACAGTTTGTTTTTTTCCTGTGGGCTCATGCTGTATTTCTGTCTCTGCTTGCCTCCCAGAGACTGTAAACCACGTCATTATGCTTGCAGCAACAGGGATCAGAAATAATCAATATTACTTTGCTAAAAATGCTGACTTGAGGGGCAGAACTCCCCGAGATTGATGGATCTGAGCCTTCAGCTCACCCCTCTGTGCTCTGCTGAGAGGGAAATGGCTCTTTGTTCCAGTGCTGAGCAGCCAGATGCTGCATCTCACTTCCCACTTGTATTCCCGTGGGAAGAGGGAGCTAGATAATGACAATCTCATTGGCTCACCACCAGGAATATCTATAGGAGTCCATAATAGCTTCAGTAGAAGCAGGAGCATGTTGCAGAGCCAGAGGAGCTCCCCGGCAGCCACCAGTGTGACTGGAGACACTTGGGAATAATTATGCCTGACTTTTGAATTTGCACAAGGCAAAGGATAAATAGAGTTTGTTCTGCACCCTCAGATACATCCCCCCGGGACTGATGGGCTGTGATGCCTTTCACAGGTAAAGTTCTGCTTTCCTCCTGTCTCGTATAAGGCTGTGGATGTGCATTTGTGAGGTGCAGCTGCTTGTCCCTGCTCCGTGTCCGGAATCCTGCGGGATGTGGTGCTGCTGGAATGCCACACACGGCTCTGTAGGGCTGCACTGGGATGTGGTGCTGCTGGAATGCCACACACGGCTCTGTAGGGCTGCACTGGGATGTGGTGCTGCTGGAATGCCACACACGGCTCTGTAGGGCTGCAGTGGGATGTGGTGCTGCTGGAATGCCACACACGGCTCTGTAGGGCTGCAGAGGAGAAGCCACTTGGCATTTCAGCTTTCCTTTCGCACTCGGTTCCTTTCCCCACTGTTTTGGTGCATCACATCAACAAATCCCTGTGTTCCCTTGGCTTTAGGATGAGAAAGTTGTTGTTGTTTTGTATCAGTACCTGTGGTTTATCTCTGCTGAGTGATCTGCATCCATCTCATGGTGTGCTCTTGGTGTGCTCCAGGTTATCCTTTACAAAGGGGCACTTCCCGAAGATGGCTGAGTGTGCACATTTCCACTACGAAAACGTGGACTTTGGCAACATACAGGTGAGTCTTGGATTTCTTTTATACACAAAACACCTTGTGCTTCCTGCTGGCTGACCCGGTGGGGAGGCGTAGAGGGACCTCACTGAGGCTTATTTGGTTTGTTGCCAAATGTTTAGTGATAAGAAGTTAAAGCTGTAGAGACTTTATTTGGAATTGCTTCCGTGTGCTGGGGCAGAATCTGCACTCAGTCATGTGGAGCTCTCCTTTGAGCTTGGAGATGTTTTATTTCCACTGGATTTGGCTGATGTCACTGTTTTAAGACTGTATCAAACATTCATTCTTGAGTCATCTGTAATCACTGCATGTGTATTTTTGGTTTGCGTGTGTGTGTGATTAAACAATTGTGTGAATGTATTTATGTAAATATAAATAAATCAAATTTACCCCTTCCCTTAGCTCTGCATTGTGCATTGCAGGAGCTGTGTCATCAAAATACCAGAAACTGCTCGTCAGCCTGAGCTGCATTTCTGCAAGTGTGCAGGCTTTGCTCCTCTGTGATCCCTCCCTCAGGAATACAGGCAGAAGCATTTTCCAGGGAGGGCTGACACCCAGGAGTTCCTCACAAACAGGACACATTTTGTTCTGCACTTAGAGGAGCAGGAATGCCTCCAGCATCTGCCAGCCTTGTAGCCAAAAGGAGGTTACAACCTTTTCATTTGTAAAACATTTCCTGTAATACTGAGTGAATTATTTACAGCCTTTCATGCTGCCGTACTTGACACTTTTGCAAGCAAAATTATGCAGCTGGGTTTTTTCTCTGTCTCTGTAAAATTCCGGCTGGGAAGGAGCTTGGGTCCTGTTCAGGGCTGGGATCTGCTGTTGCTCACACGTGGTGGCTCTGGGTGGACTGGTTCTGGTGTGTGGGCTCTGCAGAGCCAGTGACACAAAATACTGGGCACGAAATAGAGTGCAGAGAGCTCAGTTCCCATGGGAGTCCCTGGGAAATGGGCAAACAGGAGCAGTCCTCGCTCTGCTGAAAACTGTTTATTTTCTTTTTCTGCACGTAGGAACAGTGGGACTGATCCATGTCCCTGCTTTCTGTCTCCTGGTAATTTGCTGATTTGACAGAACTAATTTTTCAGTCAGTCTGGAGAGGAATTTTTTATGTTGGAGCAGGTCTGTGTCCACACAGGTGTGGTTTTGACATCCTGTGGTCCTCTGAGTTCTCCATGCCATCATCCAGGGATGTTCAGCACAATGTGCAGCTGGAGAGGGAGCACAAGCTGTGCATGGCACATCCTTTTGATGACCAACAATTAATTCTTCTGTGGGTTTAAGCATTTCCTGGGATGTTTTCAGGAAGGCAGGGCAGACCTGCAGGGTTGATTTTTACGTTTGTGAGAGGCAGAAGCAAAATCAGGTAATACATCCTTTCCAGGTTTTCCCGGAGCATGTTCTGGTGGGAAGTTCCCACATGCAGGAGTGGTTTAGCACTGCTTTTTGTGGTGTCACTGCTGCTCCTACTCTGTGGTCCCCTGGCACAACCAGACCAGAGGCTGTAACCAGAGGAGGTCTGCCTGAAAAACAGAAATTGTGGAAGGATGTAGCACAGGAAATAAAAATGGTATTGGTTATTGAGCTGTTATTGGTTATCTCAGCCCTGAGCTGTTGTCTGTGTCTGTGCTATGAAACCAGGAAGAAAGCAGGGGCTGGTGGCAGCATGAGAAGAACTGCCATAAAATTGAGACTCTGTGTGTGTTGTAGGGTCAGTTCTCTGTTTCCACCACATCTGCCTCTGAAAAACCCTACATGTTTAGCTATTTGTGTACCTACAGCAAAATTTGTGCCTAAATAAGGTGACTAAGGCCCTCTGTGTCTCTCATTGCTTCCTTTTCCTAAGCAAGGTTTCTGATAAATCCCCACAGTGTCAGGACTTCTTTATATGGTGAAAAATCTCTTTGAGAACAGAGCTTTGCTGCTGAAATGTGAAAAGATAAAGCATTGCAGCACTTCCTTAGAACACCAGTATTAATGGTAAAATAAATGAAAGCTGTTAATACAACAGCAGTATTAGTTGGGAGATTTAAAAATAGGTTCACACAGGGCTCATGCATTTTAATCAAGTTGGAGGCTCCTTTGTGCTCCCAAGGTAGAGCAGAGAATAGCAGTGGGCTGGAGTGATGGGAAGTGACAGCTTGGCACCTAATAGAGAATTACTGAGTTGCATCTGAGGGGTGGTGGGTGTAAACTGCTTTCAAAATCTATTCACTGTTAGAAATTTGCATAGGAGAAATACAGTATTATCTGTCCGTGTTAGGAATTGTGTAATGCTGTCTATTAACAGCCTGGCCGAATTTCAGGTTGTTTTGTAACGTTTATGTCACTTATAATATGGTCTCATGGTGCAGGAGGTATTAATAGCCTGGCATTTCACCTCATGAGATCATTTTAAATTAAATTGCTGAGAGGTATAAAAAGGGATTTGTTCTCTTCTTATCCTTGCACCGTGCTAGTGAGGCTGGGTACATTCTGGGGGGCTTTTTCTCTTCAGAAATGTCCTGCCACGCTGCTTCCAACAGCAGGATCTCACCCATACCTGTGGCTGCCCAGCCAGGCACGTGTGGCATCCCAGGAAATTGCTGGTTACGAGGCAAAGGCAGTGACGTCAAAGCTGTACCGCCAGGCTCAGCCTCACAGATTGCATCAGTGCCCAAAATTCACTGGCATTTTGCTAAAATACCTTACGTTCATTACTGTGTTTATTTAAAGGGCTGCATCCCTGATTTTTAGTTTATAATGAAAAGCCAGGTTCTGCCTTCTAGATGTGTTTTAGTCTGACATGGAATCGATGTTCAGAACTGTGGTTCAACCTCTTCATGGTCTGTCTCCGGAGGAGATGCAATGTGTCTTCTCAATTTACCTTTTTCTTAATTTAGCTTCTTCTCAGTAAATAGTACAAGGTATCTGCCCTTTAACTTTTTTGACCTGGTTCTCACTCATTGAACACACTGGTAGTAAGTCTACATAAAAATCTCTACAAACAGAAGGTCATTTCCAAGTGGTTAAATTGCATTTGTGCAGAAGAGTCTGTAATTACACCTGTGAAATGGTAAAAATGCACACTGTCCAACAGCAGCACTTTGCATGTAGCAAGTGCAAACTTTGTTTTATATCTGTTGGTTTTCTGTCAGATTTATGAGTAAATAACTGAAAAAAACTCACAAAACTCTGTGGGACCTATTGAGGCAGCTTCAAATTCGCTAAGTTTAAAAATGTGAGATAGAGTCCCATATCCTTTTGTTTGCATTAAGAACTGACTCTAGACTGAGACAGAGTTAAATTTCTTTTATAATTTAAGAAGATATTAATGTAATTCAATAACTATATGCTAAAAAAAGTCTGCCAGAGCTCCAGGAGCGTTTGGACAACGCTCTCAGGGATGCCCAGGATGGGATTGTTGGGGTGTCTGTGCAGGGCCTGGTCTGGGTGATCCCTGTGGTCTCTCCTAGCCCAGGATATTCTGTGATCCTATGAAATACGGTTTTACTTTACTTAGTGCTATATGCCATTAATATAAACAGGAGAAAAAGTGATTAGGAATTCTTAAATATCTACTTCCTGCTAGGAATAAATACTCTGTTCTTCACTTGAAAGAATTAAGACATTATCTTCAGCTGAGTAGGTTTTGGTAATGGAATATGGAGAGCTAATCAGCTCCACACTTCCCAGATAATATTCTTTGCTCCCTCAAAAGCCATTTGCTCAAGGAAATGTGCTGTAATGCACATTCATATCACTTCAGCATCTTGCATTTGACACAGAATTATCCCTTCAAACAGCACAATCTCTGTTTGCCTTGCTGTATCTGACTTCTAAAAATAAATCCCTGTGGGAGCAGGACTGGGTTGCAGATCCTCTCCTTATCAGCGCAGCCTTGGCAAGGCAATGGCAGGAATTGTGTTATCAGTGGTAAAGGAAGTATTTGAGGCAGAATCACTTCCGCCTGCGCAGGCATCAGCTGCCAGGAATTCCTGTCAGGAGTTGTGTGCTGTGGGAATGCCTCTGCATCGCTCCAGCCAAGCTGATGGGCTGCCTCCAGCAGCAGCTGGGCTCTGGCCCTGGAATTGGATGTTCCTGTGGTGCCTTGGGAGTCAGAACCATTGCAAAGAGCAGCTCAGTCCTTCTGTGCCTGTTGTCAGCAAAGCCTGCTGAGAAGATCCTTTTCGGGCTCGTCTTCTTTTGGTTTGCCTTTTTTTCTTTATTTAATGATATTCCAAGGAAGGGGGAGCACAGGGGGAATGTGCTTGTGAAGGAGTCTCTGTGATTTCTTTTCCTAACATGGATTGCAAAGGAAACAAAACCGGTAAAGCCTGGCCAGATGCCCTTGGCTGGGGTTAACTGGGGTAGTTTCAGGTGCCACAGCTAAAAGGAGTCTTGTGGATGAGCTGGAAACAACAGGGATGGGGATGCTCCCTGCTCCGTGTCTGCCTGAGGTGGGACAGCCCAGCTTGGATCTCTCCATCAGGAATTTGATCCCAGGCCTGCTCAGTGCCTGCGGTGCAGGAGGGTTTGTTTGTCCCCAGCTCTTCTGTGGGTACGGCGCTTTCAGTGCATGGCAGTCAGGAGCAGCATGAGTAGCTCCAGGCTGCAGTATCATTTATCCCACTCTGTGAAGTGTTTAAGAAGGAAAAAATATTGATTTTTAAAGGCAAAACATAAACCAGCAGTTCCCTGCCTCAGTCCCTCTAAAAGATGCAAGTTCTTAGTAAAAAGCATAAAAATCGGCCTGAATTTTGGTGTGTATTTGGGCTTTGAAAGACAATTTTACTGTGTTTTGCTTTGTGGCTATTTGAGTGAGATGCAGACCCAGATTATGTGTGAAGAGGGGCCCCTTTTCAGTCCTTCATCTTTGGACACTGTTAATCTCCTCCCAGAATTACCTGGCTGGATTCTGGTATGTTCCCCTTCTCTAAACCGAGGACCTCCCCTCCCATTCCCTGTCTTTTCCATGGGATTTCTTTCCTGTTGCCTTCCACAGTACTGGTGGGGATGTTGCAAGGGCTGTTTTAAGGACGTGGGTATATAAAAACAACTGTTCAGAGTGTAGGTGGAAACTGCCTCTATTAACTGAATAATTCCAGCCACAACTCCCTGAAAATTGGCACAGCCTCCTGCCAAGATCAACAAATTTAAAGAATTTGGAGTCTCTGGGCCAAGGTTTTTGCTGCCAAAGGAGTTAGGGAAATATTTGAGTAAGTTCACCTCAGTTTTTGGATTCTGCTGTTTCCTGGTCTGGCTTCCAGCTTGCCACAAGCTCCTCAGAAAAATTCTTCCCTGGAATGAGATCACACCTGTGAAATTCCAGGTTGCCTGTTTTTTTCCCCTGGTAAAATGGGAAGAAATCCAGCGTGGGTTCTGTCATGGAAGGACATGAAGAACTTCAACTGATCCACAGGGCAGGAGGGAGATCCAGGCTGGTGTTCCCGTGTGGATTTACAGCTAAATCATTCTGAAGGTGTTTTACACCCTTTGCACTGTTGCTCCCTTTGACTGACTGTTCTGAGATCAATACTTCATCTTTTCTTATAAAGAGAAAGGCAGTTTGGCTGGCACTGCTCAGCTGGCTGCTCATGGAATGGCCTCTCACAGGCACTCTGTATTTCCCTGGATTTATTTATCTTGATCAGCTCTGTCTGATTCCATCTGTGTTCTTTATTTTAAAAAGACACTTGTCAAGCTGTACCCATGGAAGGGTGGGCTAGAACCCACAAAGAGGTATTATAAGCAAATGAGATTTTAACCTGTTGATTCAGTACAACAGGTATTTTTGGGGCTTTTTTACCTTCTCCTTTTTCTTTTGGATGTTTTTAAGAGTTTATTGGGAATAATCCGTATCTCCACAGGAGAACAGACCCATTTGGGACAAAAAACAGAGACCTCCTGCAGGAATCCAGCTTATTTTCCCTTCCCCAGCATTTACCACTGGAAATACAGCAAGCTTGTCTGTGGAATTGTAGGGTTTTGGGTTCATTGTGGCTATATGATGGCATGAGTAAATCTTCAAGTGGCTGTAAGAAGCCCAGCTGTTATTTTGACATTGACCTCCTGCTGTTTTCCAGCCCCATAAATCATCTTTACCAACATGTTGCAGAAGTGTTAAAATTGGTTTAATTAGTAACTGGAACAGAGTTGTGTTGGAAAATTTTTCTTCCCTGCAGTTTAACGACCTGAAAAAAATGAAAAGCTGTATTATCCATATGATTAAAATATGTTATAAACTTGAAAAGATTCTGTGGGCTCCAGAAAAATAATCCCTGTTTTGATAGTGTTTGAAGGGAGATGAAATCCTTTCTGTTTCTGTCTGTAGCCAGCGATCTTGTTATCAGGAATGGTGTTAAAATGCAGTGTAATGCTGGGCTCATGGATGTGCCAGCATGCCAGGCTGGAGTGATTTAATAACTGCCTTGTAGATATGATCCCTGAGATTTACAGGAGCAGGGCTCTGTATTTCCCCTCCCGTGGAGATTTGGCAAGCCAGAGGATGGATGAGCTGTGAAACCAAACTTCTGTGGGAACATTCCCATCCTGTTTAAACTGTACCTGCCTACAGAAAGGGCAGTTTGTTCAGAGCCTGCTCGGGTGCCAGAGTTCAGAGGGTTGATGACAGCATTGGCAGCTCGAGGGCAGCAAGGCAGGCTGGGGATGTGAAATGTTCATTCATCAGCTCAGCTTTCCCTGGGGTGTGTGCCCTGCCCTAGGAAAGTGTTTTCACTCCCTGCCGAAGGAGCAGGGCTAGGATAACTGACAGAGGGAGGGAGGGATGGGATGTTGGGAGGAATTCCTCCCTGGGAGGGTGGGGAGGCCCTGGCACAGGGTGCCCAGAGCAGCTGTGGCTGCCCCTGGATCCCTGGCAGTGCCCAAGGCCAGGCTGGACGGGGCTTGGAGCAGCCTGGGACAGTGGGAGGTGTCCCTGCCCAGGGGAGGGGGTGGGACTGGATGAGCTTCTGGGCTGGATGTCCCTTTCAAGCCAAACCATTCTGGGGTTCTTTAGTTCTGTGTCTATAATAACAGGATATAACCTGATCCTGCAACATTTGTTTACTGTCTTGGCTTTGACATCTTTCTGCTGAAGGTTTGAGCACATCAGACCTGCTCCACCTCTGTCTCCAGGTGTGCTCTGTGTCCTGAGCCTTGTGACCATTTCCTCATGATCTGGTTTCTAGGTAATTTCCAGTCTTGGAACATCAGCATTGTCAGAACCACAGTGTCGCACTGTGCTGTGGTGAGCTCAAGGTTGTTGTCTCAGTATAAAATCAGGGAAGAGCTGTTGGAGTGCCCAGGACGAGCCTCTCCTTGCCTCTCCTTGCCTCTCCTTGCCTGTCCTGTGCCCAGCTGTCCTGTGGGGAGGGGGAAGCCCTTGGGCTCCTGGTGTTGGGATGCTACGTGTGGAGGTGCTCGCTGTCCCATGCCAGGGCTCTGGATGTGCAGCTGCACAGGGATCACAGAGGGTGTTTCTGGATCTGCTGAGCTGAGACTGCACTTAATGTTTGTTTTACTTGCAGCAGAGAGATTTGGGCAGAAGATTTCCTGTGAGCATAAACATTCCCAAGGGTCCGGATTCAGGCAGATTTCTCTTTTTTCAGAGGAGGAACAGGCACACAGGCACACACTTCCCCCACACAGACTGCTGGATGTCTGGAAGGCATTTGGAGAAGGTTGTGGGCTTTGATGGGTTTGTTATTTTATGCCTTGCTGTGGGGTGTGAGCAGAAGGTGGAGGCTCCTGCTTCCCTGTCCTGCAGGCAAGGCACTGACCCTCGGCTCTCCTGAGCGTCCAGAGCAGAGAGCTCTTTGATCTTGACTCAGAATTGCAAAGGTATCAATTACTTCCTCTGGCTTGTCATTTCTGGCCATTTTCTCAGCAGAACCTGCAAACTCAGGCTGCTGTTTTACTGGCAAAGAAGCATCAAAGGGAAAGGGAATGCTTCCATTACTCGTGGATGTGTGGCTGTGGGCTTTGAAAATAAAATACTTACCTGGAGAAGCATGAAATTCTCTCACTGCCTCTTCCAGACTCCCTCCCCTAAAGTTTAACTTCTTTTATCTCTTAAAACTAAGTGAACAAACTTTGATTCTACTCAGCAGTTCTTCTTTCCACCCTACCAGATGAGTAAAAGAAATATTAATAAAAACTTGCTCTGGGACATATTTTTAAGGTGCAGGACATTCCCTACCACCATCCTGAATTTCTTCCTTTCAAATAGTTCATTTCCCAGAAAGAGCTTTTATGAGAAGCTTGTTTAGATCTGCATGGAGATGTTTCAAACTCCATCAGATGTTTTTTGGAGGCTCAGGTCTTGGTTTGGGAGTTGCAGTCAGAACTGACAGCTCTGACTGCAGGGTGAACTTTCAGCAACATCACACTTAGAATTATGTAAGTAATAATTTAAAGGGAAGATGGTTCCTTAATAGACACCCACAAATCCGGTATTATATGAGCTGGAAATAAAAATACATAGTACCATATATGTTACATATGTTCAGAATCCTTGAACAGGCCTTAAAATCCATTCTGTTCTATTGGAAAACTGATGAAGCTTATAAATATGGTTATAAACCAAACTGAGTAGAAAAATGCACTTCTTGAGGAGGTGGCTTTGCCTGGGTTGGATCCCAACAGAAATTGTTCTGATTTACTTTGCAGTGCAGCTGTGTAGTTGCTCTGTGTGATGTTTAAGTGTGAACCTTATTTATTTGCAAATATGACATGTCAAAACATTGAGCCTTTAAAGTAACTGATTTTGGACCAGGTTCCCATATATCGACTTTGCTCCAGGAGTTCAGTTCTTGGCCCTGCTTCTCTGCGCATGAAAAATCCCAAATCTTACTCAGCACAGCACAGTTCGGATACAAATACCTCTCTGTGGATGACAGGAGGCTGAGAAATCACAGCATAAATGCAGTTGCACTTGGTGTAGAAAAGGTGCTTAGAAACTGTGACAGTGAGACAGGATCAATGACTCCCTTAAGCCAATTAAGCTGCTCATTGCCACAGCACTCTTCCCTCCATCAAAATTACTCTTGCTGGGAGTTCTGTGTTGTTTTTTCTTCTCCCTTGGCACTCCTGCTGATATGTCACGTATATAAGGCATTTTTTCCAGTGACTTTGATTCTTATCAGCATGGAAAAAAACCCGTTAATATTGATTTAGTGGGGGAGAAAACAGAAGAAGTGAGTAAGAGACTAATAGCTTGGAATGACAGGGCTGTATCAATTTTCAGTTCCCTCAGAGGAATAATGTGCTTGTTTCCAGCAAATGGAAAAGTAGACTATGAGTAAAACTGTCACTGGCCTCCCACAGAATGTAATGGATTTTGGAGCTCAGAGAAAAAAAGACAGTCGTAACTAACTCTGTGATTTTAATGCACTTTCCTTGAAAGTCAGCAGTTTTATGAAATGCCATATGCAGGAAGATAAAAACTGTATACATCTTATAGATCTGTATAAAGAATCATATTCACTGCCTTAGTTTAATTTTTTTGACTGTGGATGAATACACTTCTCAATAAGCTTAAACGTGGTATGGATTCGAGTGGTTTGTATCCTTATCTGTGTCACCAGCTCATAAACTCAACCTGGGAAAAAATGATGGACAAACACTGTAGAAAACGGCATTCCTGGCGTGTTCACATGGCTTGTCTGTGTAAGTGGTTCTTGAATGAGCCAAATAAATATAAATTATGGTCCCCTCGCAGGCTGACAGGGGACGCTGTCATTGATTGGCAACAACCGAGGGAAAAATTCTGCTTGGTCCAGGGGGAGACAGTAAAAGAAAGGATGCTTTGTTTTGTGGCAAGGCCGCTTCTCTTTTAAATAAATTATTAAATCAGGCAGGTCCTTTAAGTTAATTGCCTCTTTGTTTTAGCCCGAAGCCACCAAGTGCTGGTTCCTCTTGCAGAGCCGTCTCCATTGTCTTGACCCTGTAAATATTCACCCAGTTGGGCTGGGCTTTGCTCTCACGAAAAGCCAGGGCTGCAGGAGCAGGAGGATGATTCTGCTGCTGTTCAGAACCCAGGATCCCGTCCCGATCCCTGCCGTAGTTTGTAGTGCAATGCCATCTAGTGTGCACAGGGCTCTCAGGATTGCCCTGCTCTGCAAATCCAGCACAGCAGCGCTCTCCTGCCTACATCTAATTCCAAACAGATGCATTTCTGCCCAGAGAAACTGTGGCTGCCCCGTCCCTGGAAGTGTTCAAGTGGTTGGACAGTGCTTGGAGCAACCTGGGATAGTAGCAGGTGTCCCTGCCCATGGAATGAGATGGGATTTCTTGTCCCTTCCCCAGCCAAACCACTCTGGGATTTGATGAGTTTATGATTTGGTGGAGATGGTTTTGATAAAATTTTAGCATTGTGAACTTCCAGTCTTCAGAATTCTCATCCGGATGCTTCCTTGGGGTTTCTTGGGTGTGGGGATGGGCTGGGGTGTAGAAAAGGGTAGGAGAAACAGTGAGGCAGTCCAAGGAGGAGATTTCTGTGGTCATGGGCTGACTTTGTACAATTTATACATGTGTTATAAATGAGTTTCTGGGGTTCAGAGCATGTCCAGAGGTTGTCAGGTGTTTATATCCAGTTGTTACTGCTGTGCTTTAGTGGCTCATGAGCTACAGTTCTGACCCCACACTGAGGCAAATCCCTCCTGCAGCAAGCTGGAGGCATTTGAACATGGCTGGGCTGTTCCCTGGGGCCTGTTTTTGGATAGTTTGGGTGCAGGAGAAGCATTTCGTCATTGACTGTCGTCATTGGTACTTTGGTCTCTTAAATTCTGCACATGAACGAATACAGTTTTCCTGCCAGGAGGACAGAAGAATCCTCCCCTCTCCTGTGCTGAGGAATGTGCAACGTGAGGGGTTTGATTTCCTTTTCCAGCACTGTTTTGGTGTCATGGTGTGGTATCCAAGATGCTGGATTCTGGATGCTGCCAGGAAGGGGGCTGGGTCTCCCCAGGTTTTGACTAGACCTGCCAGAGAGGATTCATTTCTGAATAATCTCCTTTTGCTTTCAATTAATTGTGAAACCAGGCTTTAATAGGGTGTGAAATGGAAATAGAGAGAGGTAACACCAGCTGCCTTTATTTACATGTGTTAATCAACACAGACCCAAACAACAACAAATTAAACTGGAGCCATTCAGAGGGTTTGAAATGCTCCAGATTTGGCTCAGGACTTTGAAAAACATGTATTTTGTGGAGAGCTGGAAGGTCAGGGGCATTTTTATTCTTTTTTAAATTACCAACCGTGCCAGACCCCTAGCAGAGCCCTGAAGCTCCTGTGTTCCAGCCATGCCAAGAGTGGCTGTAACCCTTCATTAGCTGAGTGAGCTTTGCTTTGGGCAGGGCTGTGGAAGGCATTTGCTCTGCCCTGTGGGGGCACGGCTGTGGTGGAAGGACTGACACAGGAGGGTGGCCACGTGTGCCGGGAGTATCCAGGGGCCTTTTCCACGTGCCTGGCATTGCAGCCACCAGGGTCCAGCAGCCAGTGACTGAAGGTGGTTTCCTCTGGAGACAGCCTGGGTTTGCTGCTTCTGCAAGGCTAGATTGGCAGTTTGATGGGAATTTCCGTCGGAAACAGAGGTTGGTTTGCAGCCAGAAGGAATTTTCAGTTACCTGCTCAATTCAGCCCTGTGGGGCGAGGGGACAGCGAGCGCCTGGTGCTGGGGTGCTGCAGGCGGTGGTAAGGGTTTGTTGCAGGATACACAGTGTGACTCCTGGATGATCCTCTCTGGTCTAACACAGCCACTGGCCTTGGGTTCCTGGGAAACTTGTGGATTTGCTGGTGATTTCTCTGGGAAAGAGTTGAGGCAAATTCAAGGAAAATTTTGCTTTGTTCCTCTAGAGAACTTCACACTGGAGACATCAAGCTGGTGGGGTGTAAAGCACGTTGTGTGCACTCCCAAACTGCCCCAGCTCATCTCCGAGTCCATAAACACCCACAGCACCAAGGAGATCAAAGAGAAATTATTTCAGAGTTGGAAATTCAACCAGGCTTCTGATCTGCATGTGCCAGTGAGAGCTGGATGTTGTTTGTGAGGATGAGAGCGATGATTTCATTTAATGAACTCAAATTAATTTAGAGAATAGTCCATATCGTGGCTGGTTAAAATGTGATTTGTCAGCAGAGGGAATGAGAATATTTTGATTATTTGCTGGTGGGCTTTTTCCCGCTTAGAAGGAAATCAGTTCTCTGGTAGGAATTATGTGATCAAGTACCTTGAACTCAGAACTTGTTTATCAG
The DNA here is from genome assembly GCA_013399195.1 of Dicrurus megarhynchus. Classification (NCBI taxonomy): domain Eukaryota; kingdom Metazoa; phylum Chordata; class Aves; order Passeriformes; family Dicruridae; genus Dicrurus; species Dicrurus megarhynchus. Next base: position 1,676,661 of record VXAD01000376.1, on the reverse strand, counting down.
GAGCAAAATTTGTGATGAGGCTGGTCTCACACTGGTAAGATCCTTTTCAGCTCCATGTGTTTATAAACTGTACATGCTGATTCTTCGCTCAAGGGTTGGACTTGATGTCTTGGAGGTCTTTTCTAACCTTAATGATTCTGTGATAATGTGTGGTAGGGACCACACTCAGACGTCCCTCTCTTGCCTCTTACAGGTCATTTCAGGATGCTTCTGGCCTCAGCAAATATGTTTCCATCCTCAGAAAAGATTTTCTTCATTGTCACTTTCTATAATCCCTTTGTCCATGACAGGCCAGGCTGCACATAGTGATGTGTAGTGGCACCAGCTCTGTGTCAGGAATTGCGTTCTAATTTTATCAGAAACAACCAGGTGCAGGAGGGGATTGGGAATCAGATGGGCTGAGGGACCCTGAGGGGAGAGCAGCACATGGAAGGCTCATTCTTGCTGATTATACCCTGTTTGCACTAAATAAGGCTGCTCCAGGGGTGGCCCAGGCTGTGTAATTTATAGGCACTGATTTCCTTCATAAACATTCCCTAAATGTTTATTTCTTCGTGCTGCAGCACCCCATGGTCTCATTTATTTGGGGATATGAGAAGCCATCTCATAAATTTTCCCAGCTTGTCATACCTGAATATACAGCAACCAGTGGCACCTTTTGGTAAGTTTTCCAGTGTAACAGTTAAAGGCCTTCTTGACAGTTTAGTGGACAGGAAATTTCCAAGGTTTGGGAGAAATAGGGCATTGGGTAGGGAAGAAATAGAGTTTCTTTCTAAGAATGCTAATTTTCAATTCTTGAGACAGCTTGCATTGAGCATTAAAAATTCTCGGGGGTATTTTCAGAGCTGAAAGAACAAAGAGAAACTTTGAAGAGGGGGAAATGGCTATCAGCTGATGAAGAAGGCTTGAAAAATTTATGTTCCTATTGTAAAAATCCATTTTACTACCGTAAAAATGTATGTTCCTGCACTGTGCTGTGCTACACTCGACATTTGTGAGGAAGAAAAGCTGATTAATTGTCTTCACAGCCACATGAAGATGCTTTTTAGGCCTCAAGAGTGTTTGTGTTATCATGTAGGATATGGACAAGGGACACATAAAATAGATTGAAGTTGTTGTCAGTGTGGGCAACAAATGGGGAAAATTTGGAGAACTGCTCATGGGCAGGAGCAGAGGTATCAGGGCTGGAATGGGTGGAACTCTATGTGCCCTCCCTGCGTTGGTAGAGAAATAAATCTGACAAGTGGGCAAGAGACTTGAAAAATCTGTTCTCTGCAGACTTAAAACGTGAACTTTGAGGAGATCATTCCGTGGCATTTTTGGGCTGCCCAGCCCATCTCTTACACTGACAGTCTCAAACAGAGCATCATCTGCAGTAAAATAGTAAGTGAAATACAGGTCTGACTTCTGACATATTCAGGGTAAAACTCTTCTTGGCTTGTGGAAGATGAAGGCTCTGATGGGGACCTGCAGCTTCTGAGAACTGACTTTGTTCTACGACTTCCCTGACTTGGACTGCAAAATTACACCTGAATTTGACAAGGGACCTCTGTGACCAAATGTAATGAAAGCACAAGGTTGTGCTGGGAAAGTGTCAGATCTTAATATTTCCATATTACCTTGGAGTTCACAGAGAAAAGGGAGCTAATGGCATTCCCTCCCTTTGGTGGGCTGGTCAGGATAGAACCACTTCCATGGCCAGTGATTCCCAAAATGCCCGTTTCTGCACAGAAAGGGCTGAGCTTGGATATTCTGGACTGGCAGAAGTGTTGTGGAATTGCAGGAGCAGTAGCACATGGTGTGGTGTTCACCAGAATAATCGCTCAGTTAAATTACCACTCAAAAATTGAAACCCACATTGAACCCAAGTTTTTGGGTCTGTGGGGAAGGTGACCTCCCTCTTAGTGTTGATCGGGTCTCAGGTGCTGAATGATAAAATCCAGCCGGTGAATAATGATCTGCAAGATTGGATGTTGCAGATGAGTCTCATTCACTCTGCGTCACACACAGACCCCTCGGACACACAGACGTGTCCAGGCTGTTCACCGGCCAGGGAAGGCTTTGACAGCAAACTTTTCATCATTGAACGCTTGTTTTGTGTGGGGCTGTGCAGTGAACAGAGCCCCGCTGTGCCCCGGCGCTGGGCGCACGTCCTGCACCGATCCCAGCCTGCGGGATGCAGGGGCTGCAGGGGAATTTCATGGAGCCGCAGCCCGGAGCCGGCTGGCAGCAGTGGGAAAGCAGGGACATGAGGAATCCTTCCCTGGACTGTGCTGGCTCTCAGACATGTGCTGGCAGCTGCTGTCATTGCTTTGCTCCGCTCTCGGGCCGTGCAGCCTCTCGTGTGCCGCGCTGAGCACAATCCCTGCATGCATTCCCTGCTTCTCTGTTTCTCTTGGCTGCCGCTGAACTCCGCGGCTCGTCCCGCGGGACCTTTCCAATGAGAGAGCGAGCGGCAGCGGCAGGAGCACCACGGCTTTCTCTGCGCTGCCAACTGAGCATGAAATGGGCAGCATGGACGCGGCACTCGGGGCGGCCGTGGGGGCAGAGCCCCGGTGCCGGCCCTAGGAGCGTTCGGCTGAGAGAGTGGAGCCCAGTGCTGGCCCCAGGAACGCTCGGCTGTGGGCAGAGCCCGGTGCCGGCCCTAGGAGCGCTCGGCTGAGGGAGCAGAGGGAGCAGAGCCCGGTGCTGGCCCCAGGAACGCTCGGCTGAGGGAGCAGAGGGAGCAGAGCCCGGTGCCGGCCCCAGGAACGCTCGGCCGCAGCTCCGGCCGGCAGCGGAGTGAGAGACCCCGCCGCGGGCAGCTGGCTTTGATTCCCAGCCTGGAGCGCCGCACTCCGGAGCTGATGCGGGGAAGGCTTTCTCAGTCGGCTGCTGGGAAGCTGCGGAGAGACCTGGAGCTGTTGGGCCTTGGCTAGGGAGCCCGTCCATGGAAACAACGGAGCGTTGTAGCAGGGGTAAGTAGTGCACAGCCTCAGAGACCCTCTGGGCTTGCTCTGAGATACTTTTTGTTTGCTACGGTCATCAGGATAAAATAAAACCGGCCGGAAGGGCGCCTGCAGGGTGGCACCAAGTGCTGCTGTGGCAATAAAGAATGATTCAGATTCCAGTTTAACAAGGATTCTTTGCAGAATCTTCAGAAGTGGTTCGGAGGGGGGAGGTAGTTGTATTTTTGTGCACACTGTCTTCCATGACAGATTTTAAAGCTGAGGATAATGCAAACTGAGGTTCTCCTCCCAGAGATTAACCTGTGGCCTTTGGCAAGATTTTTTTGCAGTGAGGAAGTCAATCTAAAAGCCATATTAATGAGGTATAGGGAATTAGCTGGGAGTGGGGTGGAGGACATCCCAGCAGAGCTTTCTTGCCTCAGGAGAAGGGAATAGCTTTTGAGATAAACGTTCTTAAACCTCTAGTGCATCTCCTAATAAGTAGAGAAATGAGGGGTCAGTAATATAAGGAGTGTCTTGCATTTTCTGGTGCTAAACGTGTTCCAAACTATTACTAATAGTTCCTAGGACATGCCCTTTGTTACATGGGTAGGGTTAGCAAAGGAGATTTTATCATTTATTTCCTCTTTTTTGATCTTCCATGTACCTTTAAAAAGAATTTTTTGAATATAAAGGAATATCTCTTGTCAAAGTGAGTACATGTTGACTCTGAACTCTTACCTGTATAATTTTGTAGACCTTTATTCCATGTTTCTGAGGCAGATCTGTGGGTATGTGAAGCAGACTGGGATAAATCTTCCATCAGGTGCAGGGACACGTAATGCTCACTTGGATGTTGTGCTGACAGGAGCCACAGAGCAATCCTAGGAGGTTGCATGCATTTCTTCAGTCATAGCCAGTAAATTATTAACCAGACAAAATCAGCGTCTGGACTTTCTAGGAATGACATTGTCCACGTGCTGCCTCTGGAATCCGTGCCCTGGGAGCTCGGTGCCACTCCAGGTTCTCAGTGAGCAGCACAAGGGGGTGCTCAGCATCTCCAGCACTCCTGCTAAACCCTTGTGAGAATTCCCCTGCTCCTTGCCCTGACAGGGTGAGTCTCTGTAGCTGTCAGGATGTGTCCCAAAGCTCCCTTTGTGCTGGCTCAGCTCCTTGGCTTTTGTGTGGGAGAGTTGGACTTAAACCACTTCCTATTTCCTGCCTATCTTTGCTCCTTGCTTTTCCTAAGGGCCACTGAGCCTTTCATCCCTCGTACCCAGATTTGCATATGTGAAGAGAGGGAATCTCTTCCCAGACTTCTTCCTCCCCATAAATTGGTCAGGCTGAGTGACACCTTTCACTTGATTGGTGGTGCTGCTGATACAGCACCCGTGTCACTCAGAAGTCAGAGCTTAATGTCTGCCATGAGTTAAAGAAACTGAGGGAGTTTTGTGTTTTATTTCTCTGTGTGTGTTTGGCGGAGCAGACTGAGCAGAGTAACCAGGATTATTTGGACTGGCAGCTTTCAAATTCCTGCACAGTGTGCATGGCACTGCTTCTCACACACAACATTCAGGCACTCTGAGATTTAAATTAATTATTTGGGATCTGTTTGACTTGTGGCTTTTTCCTTACACTGATTCCTTGCAGCACACTTCTGTGAATAACCAGGCTTCCCCTTCCCCTTCCCCTTCCTCTTCCTCTTCCTCTTCCTCTTCCCCTTCCCTCTCCTCCAAGTACTGTGCAGCTTAATGACAGCTAAGTCTCAGAAGTGTGAAACAAAACAAGAAGGTCAAAATCCCCTGCCTGGTCCTGAAATGCTCCAAAAGTTCCTTTTTGTAAAGGCACTCAAATATGTCTTCAAACTCTTTACATCAAACCTCTCTGCTTGGGGCCTGGTTTCTGGTACCTGGAGGTGTCTGTGCCAGGAATTGCTGTTGTTTGTAATTAGATTTTGCTAGCAGTGTAGTGTTAACAGGAACCTGTGCCCGCAGCCATTTAACCCAGCCTCGCAATTGCTTTTATTAAGGAAATGTTTCATTTATGCAGTATTTTTTTATGGAAATTTAATTTAGAAGGGATAAGTTGTGCACCCCAAGATTGTTTGCATTTCCTTGTGGCTGCACCACAGTTATTTCCTTTCCTTGGGAAAAGCAAAGCCCCAGGGGATGCAGAGCTCGAGGTGAGGTTGGCCAGGGATGCTGGGATGGACATCTGGAAACAAGAGCAGGACATCACACGTCCTCCTGGAATGGGCTGTTTTCCCCAAACAACAACACAATCATTGCATCAACAACGTGCCATAATGGAGGCTCTGTGTGCTGCACCCGGGCTGGGCTGACCCTGCCAGCTCTCCTTGGAGCAGCTGTGGATTGGATTCCCACCAGAGGTGTGCTGGCAGGGCTCTGTGCTTTGTGTTTGATCCCATGGGATGTCTCTTGGTGGCCAGAAGCCATAGATGGGAGTGAGTAACAGATTCTGCTCGTTTATTTTCTAGTTCTCAGTCCCTGGAGAACATGTCCGTGCAGGGGAGCACAGGGAGTTCATTCCTGTGCCCCTGTGGTGGTGGGACTGGCCTGGTAACCCCCCTGGGGACAAGCCTGCAGGAGGAATGTGATTGCCTGAACCACTGCACACTCCCAGCCAGGCTCTGGCAGTGATGCCCCAGCTGTGGTCACAGTCACTGAGTGCAGGGACTTTCCAAGTTGTCACTGTTCATAGCTTCCTACCCGCTGGAAGTCTGGTGAGAGAACAGCCTCCTGCGCCCGTGGCTGTTGGTCTGAGAGCCTGTGCTTAGTGTTGTGTTCCATGTTGTCTCCTGAAACCCCAGAGACTGGAAGTCGTGTCCCCCCAAAGGAGAAGGAAATGAGGTCATCATGGAAGCAAAAAAACTGCAGGAAAGAAATCCATGAAGCGAATCTGGCAGTAGGTCTGTGTTTCTCCCATGTCTTCCCAAATGCCATTCCAAGTGACACAGATTCCGTGTCATAAAAAACAATAAAATCCAGGCTTCACCCAGCTAAGGTGAGAAGCGGTTTTCAGCCCAGTGACTTCAGTCTGTGAAGTTCAACACTGACTATCTGAAGGCCATGATTTCTGTAGCCTAGAATCCAAGGAGCGCAGAAGTTTCTCAACATAGAGTGCTTTAGAGACAAAAGACAAACCCAGGAAATTCCAGCCAGAAACCTCACAGGTGGCAGATGGAGCCCATGGAGCAATCCAGGATGTTTTGTGCTCTGTGCCAATCCCCAGTGCCCGAGGCCCTGCTCTGCCTGCAGCCACATGCAGGGGTGTTCCTGCTTTGTTTTTAATAACCTCAGATATTTTAATTCCATGCAAACATTCTGTTTGGAGACACTCAGAAGTTGTTTTTGCCTAATGGGGTCTCCAGTGGCTGCATCTAAGAAGTTTTTATAAATATTTCATTGCTTATGAACATTGACCTTCTTATACATTTAGAGGAAATAAAAGGGTGAGACCACTTGAGAAAACATTTGCAGCTTAATATGGGAAAATCTGAGGAAAGTGTCTCTGATAGAACTCTGAGATTTAGTGTCTCAACAAGCTTAGGCATCAAATAGACTTGGCTTAGGAGTTAAAACAAACAGACTCCAGCAGTTAAACACCAGCGGCCTGCGTTGGCAGCTCCGCCTGGGATCGGGGATTGAAAGGGGGATCGTTCCAAGTTGTGCATTTCTGACTGCACTTAGGTCAAGGTTACTCCTGATTTCCTCTCCAGAGAGGCACCAGCTGGATCCCCTGTGATTTGTGTCTCAGAGCAGCTCTACAGCAGCAGCATGGGGAGGACCCTCCAGTCCAAAACAGCGTGTGATATTGGAAAGGGTAAAATTCATGAGGAGTTGCCTTCCCTTTCCTCTTGCTATGTGCCAGAGAAGTGTGGCACTGGGCAAGTGTTTTTAGATTTCTCTCTTCGCTGATTGATTTCCCTAACCTGCCTTATTTTTTACCCTATGTCTGATGGACCAGAGTGGACCTGTCCTGCCGCAGTCCCTGGAAAAGTGAAAACCCAACAGGTCAGATCTCAGAGCTGCTGTGGTTGCAGTGGAGTCTTTGCTGCCACCTCGAAGTGATGCCATTTCCCATCCCTCTGGGCAGAGCTCAGGGGATGTGTATTTTAAAAGTTGCAGCAGTTTGTCCCATGCCAGGAGCTCCATTTTTCCATGGGAGCCCAGCAGGCTCTTCTCAGTGTCCATACATCTCCATGTCTGCCACACCCCTGGAAGTGTCCAAGGCCAGGTTGGATAGGACTCTGAGCAGCCTGGGCTAGTGGAAGGTATCCCTGTCGTAGAACAGAATTCTGCGATTTTATGATTTTAAAGTTATTCCCTGCAGGAGTTTTGATTTTGGAGGACTTCAAGGAGTGTCCCAGCTGTTCTCACCTCTCTCAGAAGGACCAAGATGTGCAGCACTTGTGCACGACCTCACTGGAAGCTGATATTAAAAACAAAATAACCAAATAGCCCAAAGGAGACCTGTTCTTGCACTTGTAATGCACATATGGAGCCAGTGCTGCATCCAGTACCAGTAAAGCACCCCGAGGGTCCTGCTGGGCTTGGGATCTGCCCTTTTCTCGAGCTGTTCATATTTATAAACCATGCTAGGATTTGTCAGTCTTGAAGGTGAAGCTCAGATGAAGGGATGCTGACTGCTGAATAATCATCCTGCCATAGGAAGAAATTGTCATGTGTGATTTGCAAGCTTAAAATAATTCTGGAAGTAACTGCAGGCAAAACACACATCCCACAACCTCTTACATTTACTCAGTGTGAGTTCTTGCATAAAACCCAACCTCTGAGTACACCTGTGATTGGAGGGGAACTTCTGTCTGCTGGGAAAGGGATTTACTGTGTCCATCTCTGGGGCTCCCCATGAAAGAAGGATGTGGAGCTGCTGGAGCAAGTCCAGAGAGGATGTGGAGCTGCTCCCAGGGCTGGAGCCCCTCTGCTCTGGAGCCAGGCTGGGAGAGCTGGGGGTGTTCACCTGGAGAAGAGAAGGCTCCAGGGAGAGCTCAGAGCCCCTTGCAGGGCCTAAAGGGGCTCCAGGAGAGCTGGAGAGGGACTGGGGACAAGGGATGGAGGGACAGGACACAGGGAATGGCTTCCCACTGCCAGAGGGCAGGGATGGATGGGATATTGGGCAGGAATTGTTCCCTGTGAGGGTGGGGAGGCCCTGGCACAGGGTGCCCAGAGCAGCTGTGGCTGCCCCTGGATCCCTGGCAGTGCCCAAGGTTGGACGGAGCTTGGACCAACCCGGGATAGGGGAAGGTGTCCTTGCCATGGCAGGGGATGGAATGAGATGAGCTTTAAGGTCCCTTCCAAGCCAGACCATTCTGGGATTTCGTGAGTCAGTTTCACATCTATCCCTCATAACCTCGCACATTCCAGTGATGTTTTCTGTTGTTCTGTGCTCAATCCATGGGGAGAAAGCAGGGTGTCACAGATCACAGAATATCCTGAGCTGGAAGGGACCCACCAGGATCATCAGCCCAGCCCCTGGCCCTGCACAGACCCCCCAACAACCCCACCCTGGGCATCCCTGGCAGTGCTGCCCAAACGCTCCTGGAGCTCTGGCAGCCTCGGGGCCGTGCCCATTCCCTGGGGAGCCTGGGCAGTGCCCAGCACCCTCTGGGGGAAGAACCTTTCCTGATCTCCATCCCAAATCCCCCTGGCACAGCTCCAGCCGTTCCCTCGTGTGGTGTCACTGGGCACCAGAGAAGATCTCTCCATGGAGATGTTTTGCCTCTTTACTGCAGAGGTGCCGTGGAGTTTAATTCCAGCATCCAAACCCTTCCACATAACGGTATCTCACACTCTGTACAAAACAGGCATGGAAACCCAAGAAACACAGAAGGCTTGGGTTTGGAAGAGTCCTTAGAGATCAAAATCCAGCTGATTCTGATGAGGGAGAGCTGTGCTTGGGTCGCTGGTCACCCTGCTGCTGATGGTGGCTGAGTGTGGCCAGGCAGGCCCCTGGTGCTCCGTAGATTGTCCAGGGATGAGGTCCAGCACTCCACATGGTTTAGATGAGGTGCAGCGAGGGATTTACTCACACCCTGGGGAGCCTGGAGTAGTGATTATGTGGCATTACAGGAGGTGCATTTTCCTTTTTTCTCTTATCAAGCTCTATTTGATTTTCTGTGTGTATTTTGCTGTGTTGGAGTTGTCACAGGGGTGATTTACAATAGCAGGGAAAAGGAGAGTCAGATAGAAAATACTCTTTAAACGGGGCTTTCTTGTCTTTACTTTGATCATTACTTCAGGATATTTACACTTGGGTAAAGAAACCACTCTGTGGAAAATGTTCTTTTCCTGCTCTGAAGCCACAGTTGAGGATGAGAAGGGAAAACGGGAGAAGATAGGAAGTGTGTGGGAGGATAATTAGTACATTTAGCAAGATAAAGCTGGAGTGAGTCAAAATAGGCCAGATAAATACATTTATGCTGTCAGAGTAATTCGGTAAAAAGCGTTTCCCTGTTTGAGAAGATTTGCCAACCTAAAATTTTGAATATAATAAAATAAAATCTTCACATGTATCAAAAGGCAGGTCTGGAAGATGCCCCATTACCAGACAAGCTGCTGTGAGTAATGGCCTGGGTAATGAGGGTGAAGTGGGGCTTGGGTCAGCAGGATAATTTAGGAACTAGTGCAGGAACTGGCTGTTGGTGACTGCAGCTGAGACGTGGTCAGAGCTTTTCCTTACAGTGAGGCAGCATCTCGGAGTTTAATCAGCTTTTAATTTCTTCAGGATTTGTTCCAAGGATATTTGGGTCTTGGAATGACTGTTTTTTAATCGAACATAGCGATGTTTCACAGGGAAATGAGCGTCCTGTTCCTTGGCCTTGGCCACCAGACAGGCTTGCACCCAGTGCACACATTGCATGAAGGTGCTGCTGGTCCCGGGGCTCTGACCTTGTTTGCTTTGCTAAAGTGCACAAACAACATAAATTAACAGGCATTAAAGTGTGGTGGTTTAGGAATGGAAAAAAAAGTTATTCCTAATACTGTCAGAAAGAAGTTATCAGATGTAACAGTGCTGTGGAGGCTTGATGAGCTTTTGCCATGGCTGAGTGTGAGCGGCAGCAATTCCCATCACCTGTGTCTGGCTGCCTTCCCCAGGGATTTAACCTGGAATTCCATCCTGGGAAAACATGCAGGATCACCAGCTTTCCTTGGAGCAATGACACAACCTCTGCCAGGAAAAGCAGCAGCCTTTCCACTGACTTAAAACTCCTGGCTAAAGTTGTGGTCGGCGTTCCTGCCATTCCTTGTCTCCTGGAGATTCCTACAGATGTGAGCTCTTCATCCCACCTGGATCACTGGCCAGATGCTGCCAGTTGGTTGTGTTAAATCACAGGGGAGAGGGGCTGCTAATGAGGCTCAACTTGCTTGTACTTTACCTTATAATAACTAAGTTATATATATAAATATAATTATACGTTTATTGTATTTTGTATTAGAGATGTACATCAACTTGGGATTCTTCTCCTCAGCCTTTCTTTCATTTCTGCTTTTAATTGTTTCAGGATTTTTTCGCTCTTGGCTAATTAGGATTTTTTTACAGCCTTTTAAGTTTTATGTACACATTTCCTTTATTTATTTGCTTTGCAAACAGTCTTAATTTGCTTACGATGATTTGTAATTTCTGTTCTCAGAGAAGATCATTAAACATAAGCCATTTTCAGTGCAGGATATCAAGGCTAGTGGGATAACAGGGTGGGATGCTCTGGGCTCAGTCCCTGTGCAGGAATGAGACAGTGGAATCTCTCCTCACTGCTCTCACACAAACACGTCCTGATGATGCAGTTAATGACTCTGGGTGCGATGAATGGTGCCATAAAACGCTCTGCTGGGGTGAATTGCTTGACAACACTGAAATTCAGAGATATGTTTTATTATCTAATGTCTGCCTGAATGTATAAAATAAAAAAATAAATAAAATGTGGGAAGGGGGTAGGGAGAAGTACTGTTCTATATTCACTATCCATGAATATTTATAGAGCTATTTTCAGTGAACAATTAATTTTGCAGACTTCTAAGCTGGAGGTTTAATCCTGCCTTGAACAGTTTGCCTCCCCATAATTGTTTTATTTTTGAACCGTGTTTTTATTTTTAACCTGTCAGGTGAGGTGCCAGAATCAGGAGAGTCTCCCCTGTGGCAGTTCCAGCCAGACAAGCCCTTCCCTGATGATTCCCTGATTCCCTGAGAGCAGACGTGTCTTGGAGCTGGCCGGTGTGGATGTTGTGCTCCATGTGCCATGATGTGCCTGGTTTATCCCCCTCACTGACCTGCTCTTCCCTCTCTCCCCTCCCTGTCTCTGCAGCTTTCGCTTCCGGAGGAACAGAACGAAGTAACGAGGAATGGCTGTGAGTCCAAGGAACTCGTGTACCTGGTGCAGATCTCGTGTCAGGTAAACGCCCTGTTTCCTCTCCCCAGCCTGGGTTTAATTCTCTTTCCAACAGAGCCCCGGAATACTGGGATGTGACACTTCCCTGTGGTGTGTCTGGGGTTTTCCACCTCTTCCCTGGCTCGGTCCCCCAGGGATGCTGCCTGTGGTGCTGCCACCAGTACGTTTTAGGAGAGGAGAAGCATTGAGGGGAGAAAAAGGAGAGTGTGAAGCAAAGAATCCTCACTGATGCCCAGGGATGAGCCCAGAGACAGGAGTGGGTGTGCCCAGGCTGAGGTCACTTTGGGGGGACACGGACACCTGGACAGGGAGAATCCCAGCCAGTGGTTTGTTACCACAGTGTGCTGCCAGGAGTCATGATCTGCTCCCAGACACCTGGTGTGGAATTCTCATCTCAGGATGCTTTGGGCAGAGGAATCTGCTGCTCTGTCCCACAAATTCTCCATCTGCTGATCTGTGTGACTTTGTAAAATGCTCCATAATGGGTGTGTTTTAATATGCTCAGTGAGTCCCCCTTTGTGGAAGATGCAGGGCAGGGGCAGGTTCAGTGCAGAGTTACTGCCTGGGTTTGGATGTTTTCCTGAGTTTAGGATAGCAGCTCTTTCCATGATTCACCTCAGCACCTGAGTGTCCCTCTTATCAACGAGTACACGCAGACGGGGTGAATGTGCAGTGTCCCTGCTCTGCTGCCTCAGCTCTGTGCTCAGAGTGGGCTGTTGGGAGGGCTGAGGAACACAGCATCCTTCATCCCGAGGAACAGAGCATCCTGCATCCTATGGAGCAGAGCATCCCACATCCCAGAGAGTAGAGCCTCTCGCCCTGATCTGGAGATGGAGCCTGGCCAGGCTGAGCTCCAGCAGTGTTAATTCCAGCAGGGAATTTCCTTTCACGTGTTCCTGTACGTGTTTATAAATGTGCTCTCAGGAGAGGGAAGGGAGGCTCCAAGTGGACATCTCTCAAATTTGCCGGTGTTTGGGAATTTTCCAAATTGTAACCCCCTGGAGCCAGTCTGGCACAAAAGCAGCACTTCCCAGCCCAGCAGCCCAGGCTGGCAGGCAGTAGAGCAAACCCTGAGGGCGGGCACACGTCTGTGTCCCAGCCACGGGCAGGGCAGTGCCTGGGAAAGGGAGTTTCAGGGGACTGTAGGAAATTAAAATTTCAGTGTGTTTCGAGCCCCCACATTTGGGACACATTTGCAGTGCTCGGTGGAGGGACGAGCCCTGGGTTATTCCCTGGCTGCTGCAGGTGACCTGGAGAACGTGGCAGTTTTCCTCTAGCTCCAGAGCACATCACTTCTGATGCTTCCCCCACTCTACTGACACCCGCAGGGGTTCCCAGGGTGCCTCAGGTGTAAGTGTGTTCCAAAGCCTGCAGACTGTCCCTGTGCAGGAGGGAGCCTCAGGAGCAGCAGAGAGCTGGGATGGGGCAGGATGGAGGTGAGGCCTGTCCCCGCTCCTCTGGCACCTTGCTCCCACTCTCCTGCGCTTTGCAGGGATGTGTCTAAGGGTACAGGCATGGATTTCATCTGTGTGGGGACAGTGGGGGGAATTCTGAGCCTGGCAAAGGGAGTTGCTCCTCTGCAGGCCCAGTTCCTGAGAAATTCCCTTCCCTTCTCTCAGTGTTTGACTGAACTCAAATGGAAACACTGGGAGTTGGCCTCATCCCTTTAAAGAATGGGCATAGAACCAGCCACCTTTGTCTTCCTTTCTTCCTTTTTTCCTTTTATTTTTACCTTCTTTTCTTTCCCTTTCCCTCTTTCCCTTTCCCTTTTTCCTCATTCTCTTTTTTTCTCCTTTTTCCCCTTTTCCTCTTTCCCCTTTTCCCCCTTTTCCTCTTTCCCCTTTCCCTCTTTCCCTTTTCTCTTTTTCCTTTTTTCCTTACTTTTCCTGTATTTTTTCCTTTTTTTTTCTCTTTTTTTTCTCCTTTTTCTTCTGTTCTAAAGTACTCTACCTGGCTAGCTCAAGCTTCTCCCTCCCCCAAGTGATCGCCCTCTCCCATATTACTCCATGTCCCTGTCTCTCAGATCCATAGAAAGCTGAGAAGCTTGTGGCATCTGGATCCAATGACCAGGAAGGCATGGAAGGAACTGCACAGCTGAGCACCATTTCTGCCATGGAGATACCTCACCCCTGACATCCCATGGCCTCTCCCAGTGCCCAGGGGAAGATTCCATTCCATCACACGTTGGACACCAGCAGTGTCTGCGTGGATTTGGCTCCACATGAGAATGGAATGGGAGGTGTGAAATAGCTCATGGAACGATGGTGCAGAGGGGACAGATTTTGGCAGGGTGCAGCTGGATCAGGCCAAAAATATTGAAGGAGGGAGGAAAAAAGCCTGAAAGCCAAATTTGGCTTTCCTCACCCTTTGGATGTGCTTCCAGCACTGCTGTTCAGCCACTGCAGCAGCCTGAGCAATATCCTGGATTGCTCAGATGGACACAGGGAATTCTGTCAGTGAGGCTGGATCCACAGAAATGTGAAAGCTTTCAAACAGCCGTGGTTTGTTGCAGAAGCAGATAGCAAAGAGTGAGGGTGTTGCCATCCTGGCGACTTTGGATTCCAGACTTAGAGAAATAAGTTAAACCTGTGGGTTTGGGGTTCAGTGCTGGGCCTTGCCCAGATTGGGCTGTGCAGACCCACCCTGTGTGCTGGGGCCCATCAATGGCATTTACTGTGTCATTTCCCTCTGGAGCAGGCAGCAAAGGAAGGCTTTTGAACAGCAGATATTTCAAACATCCATCTCAGCCTTGGCTGGGTTTGGCAGGACACAGCTACTTACACTGAGGGAATTCTATCCCTCTCTTTCCCATCTGTAAGTATCATTTTAGTGGTGTAAAGAGAATTAGTGCTTGATGCTTATTTTGCAAAACCTTCCCAGATAAGGTTTGAAAAAGCATTCTCTGGGAGGTGTATTTGTGCTGCAAGTCAGCTTGTGAAATCCAGGCTTTGTGCAAGGTTCAGAGGGGGGGTTAAGTCTCTGCTCAGCTTTTCTTCTACTTATAAACCTCAAAAACTAATCCAGTTTATTAGCTCTTAAGGAGAAGTGGGAATATATAGAGAGCTGTTTCAGAAAAGAGGAGAGATAGGATTCTTCTTTTGATTCCTTTGGACAAATTTAAACATGAAAACTAGGAAATGACAAAGGGAGGGAATTAAATCCTGTTGGGAAGAGCCAATGATGGGAGGGTTTGGTTTGGTTTTTTTTCAGCGAGGCAGGAGGATTTTCCTTTCTTTTCCAAGTAAGTTTGCACTGAACTTGCATTTGTAGAAGATGGCTATTTCAGGACTGCTGTGAAAAGAGTGATATTGTTAAAATAAAAGGGTCAAGTCCTGGAAGGGTGGTATGAGGACTGTACCTGTGAACCCTCTGAACCTGGAGACAGTAACTGATAATCCCTGTGGTTCCTGAAGGAGCACAGGGACAGCTGAGACCTGTAGGAATTCATGCTGTACCTGGTGCTGTGAAGGTCCTTGGACAGTGTTTGTAATCCTTGGGAGTTTCCACTGGGATAAGCAAAGAATTTACATGGTCTGAACCACATTTAAAAGGGGTTGCTTTGTGTGTGGAGAATAAATCAGCACAAGTCAGAGCCTGCAGAAAGGCTGGAATGGGCTAATCCAGGCAGCTTGTAAGGAAGGCTGGAAATGTGCCTTCTGGATGTTTTGGGGTTTGTCTGTGTGACATTACAGCAACTCCCTGTGTACTTATTTCAATATTACGACAGAAGAATGCCCAGTCTTAGCTTTTGTTCTGAAAAATGAAAGAAACTTGTAAATGCTGTTTACAATGTGAAATTTGTGGTGTTTTAACACCTCAAGCATCATTTTTGGTGACATTTTGAGTGGCAGGGAGAGAACAAGGACTGGCTGTGGAGACGTTCACGTAACCTCCAGCCATTCCCGAGGCTTTTGCTGCTCATGTCCATGCTCACAGGTGGATTGTTGGGGCAGGACTGACAGGCACTGCTAAGCAGGGATGTCAGACTGCACAGGCACGAGCCGGGGCTGACACGGTCTCGGGGATTAAACACGGGCTGACTGCTGTGATGCCAGCCCAGCCACAGCACTGCTTTCAGGTGCGTTAAAATGCTGGTCACCATCACGACCTTTCTCCTGCCTTGTTTTCTGTTCTTCTTTTCTGCCTCTTGGCACCACTTGCCTGAAGATGACTGGAGAAATGAAACTTCCACTGACAGGTTTCTCACGAGTTCGGTGCAGGTGTTTGGAAATGGAATCATGGAAAGTTTGAGTTGGAAAAGAACTTAAAGCCCATCCAGTTCCACCCCCTGCCATGGGCAGGGACACCTTCCACTATCCCAGGTTGCTCCAAGCCCCTTCCAGTCTGGCCCATCCAGGGGTGGGGCAGCCACAGCTTCTCTGGGTAACAAATCCTGGGTATTTTATAAATCCACAAAACCTTCTTAAAACCTGCCCATAGGCCTTTCTGGCTTGGATATTTCTACCCCATCCTTCCAGATGTGTACACATGTTGAAACCTCTGTCCTAAGCTTTTCTCAGGTGTTGAGGGCTGTTTCACATTAGGCAAAAGAAAGCAGCAGAATTCCTTGTTTCCACCCTGCTAATCCATCACTCCACGTGCTGTGCTCCGGTGGATCTGAGGTCACACACTCCGTGCCTCCTGCTCCCAGCAGCAGTAAATAAAAATGAAGTGACAGTGGGAATGAGAATTAATCAAGAATGCCTGAAGCTGGCAGGCAGCCTGCAGGGTGCTGCTGGGCTGTGCTCAGACCTCAGAAGATCCCGAAACCAAGGTGGAGGGGCTTTGAAACACCTGGCTCTGTTCCAGGCTTCGGGAAAGTGAACTGGCATCTGTAGGGGTTGAACTGATCTGAACTGCATAATTAACATCTATTACTCTTTAGCTGGCATGATAACACTGAAGGATAAATTCACTGGGTAATTGGGTAATAGGTGTTAAGGACAAGGGTTTGACTGGCTGGTGTTTCGAGTTTTCCAGCAGAACTGGGTAGGGCAGTGCTCATGTCCAGCAGGATTAACACTGGGGCGTGCTGTGCTCTGTTTTAAAAGCAGATTCACCATACCCTTAGCTCAGCCTGGGGTTTTGCCCTGGGATCCTTAATTCACACACAGAATCATGGAGTCACTGAGGTTGGAAAAGCCCTCCCAGACCATCGAGTCCACTCTGTGACCAATCCTCACCTTGTCACCAGCCCAGAGCACTGAGTGCCATGTCCAGGTGTTCCTTGGGCACTCCAGGAACCTCCCTGGGCAGACTCTTCCAATGCCTGACCACCCTTTCCAGGAAGGAATTCCAACCTGACCCTCCCCTGGCACAGCTGGAGGCTGTTTCCTCTTGTCCTGTTGGGACATGTCACCATGGAAGTGGCAGTTTTGAGGCAAAAGGCATTTTTGTCCCACCCAGGAGCAGCACTGCACTGTCCCAGCTGCATCCGTGTGTCCTGGGGCTCTGGGATTCCCTGGCCCTGCTGGTGGGACTGGTCCTTCAGCCCCAGCCAGGGGCAGTTTCACTGCTCTGCTGTGTAGATCCATCCACTGGTAACGAGACATGAAAAATTACTGCCGCCCTTAAACTTTGGTCTTTAACTGCTCCATTCATGGCTCTCTTTGGACTTTTTTTCTCTATTTAATTATTTAAATGTGTGTTGTGACAGAAATGGGGTCAGCTCTGGATGCATGAGATGCAAAAGCAGGGTTGTAGCTATGTGTGGATTTTGAATGGAATAATTTATTTATAGAATGACATTGCAGAAATAAAAACTGTCGTGGAGCTGTTGGTGCTAAACCACATTTTTTCAGCAGGTGCAAATGTAGGTGCACTTCAAGGTGTCCCCCCAATGTGCCAGGGATAGAGGCTTTCTGTGCTCCAACTCCAGCGGAGAAATGCTCTGGGGACTTTATTTGAGGGTGGGTTTTGGTGGGGAAAGAGGGTATCTGGAAATAACCTCCTCAAGAGAAGAGCCTCCCAGCTCATCAGACCTGCCTGAGGCCGAGCTGCTGGGTAATTCTTGGTCAGAGGGAATGTGAGTGATACAACTTCAGATGGTTTTCCCTGGTGGAAACCCCCAGCTGAAGGGAAGGGCCAGTCCCTGCTCTACGGAGGGATGATGAGCAAGAGGGAAAGTTGTTTGTCAGGATAAAGTGCAGTATCCCATGAAAGTGCTGTCCTGAAAGGGTGTTTGTGAGCAGCAGAGGCTCTCACAGCTCCATGATGGTCTGTTAATGTCTTGTCCTTTGGGCCTTTTGCCTTCAGACAGAAAACAAGCCAGAATTAGAGATCTCTGCTTGTCCCCAGACTGTGCTCTGGGCTCCAGCGCTGAGGATCACTGCAGAAATCCATGGGGACAGGACTGTGGTTTCTCCCTGTGAGTGATGGATCTTGGCAGGGCTCCTGATCCTCATGTGGTGCTTTGGAGACAAGGCTGGGCCCAGCCACAAATGGAAGGGGACACTTGGGTTGTTCTGACGAGACACCGAGTCCTCCCCACAACTGAGCAAGTGCAGATGCTTTGCAGAGGAGCCCTTTGCCTACAATTTACTTGTTTTACATCTCTTCCAAGAGCAGGGCTTGGTTCAAATCCAGAATGAGAGGAGGATTGTGGTGGATATTCTGTTTTTCTTTCTTGCCTTGATGTTTATTCCTTACGGGGAGGTTTGCCATGCACACATTTTTAATACCTGTTTATGTGGGGAAGGTGACAGACTGTTGGGACAAATCACCTAAAACAGTTTCATCCAGTCCCACCCTCTGCAAGGCTGCAAAGCTGCTCTGCTCAGCAGATGATGCTGGGTGTCAGGTGGCTGAGGAAGCAGCAGGAGACAGCCCAGGTGTGCAGTTGGGATGCTCAGCCTCAGGGTAGGTGAAGGTCACGGACCTGGAACAGTATCTGTGCTTCCAAATAACAGATTCACTGGACACAAAATGCGGGGCAGGCAGGTCAGGAAAGGATGGTTTCAAAAAGGCTCTGTCAAGGCACAGAAACCACATCAAAATAAACAGTGTGTGTGTAAAGGCAGGATCATCGAGTCATGGAGTCATTTAGGGTGGAAAAGACCTCCAAAATCACGGAGTTTAACCTTTGCCACAGCACTGCCAACCCACCACCAATCCATGTCCCCAAGTGCCACATCAACACAGCTTTTTTAACTCTTCCAGGGAATGTGGCTCCACCCACCACTGCTCTGGGCAGCCTCTGCCAGGGCTTGACAACCTTTTCCATTAAAAACATTAAACTTAATATCCAACCTAACCTTCCTTAGGGCATCTTGTCCTAAAGGTACTTCAGTGGTAAATCAAATATACATAATTTTCACTGTTAGTGGCAAATATTTACTGGCACAGAGCCAAGTGGCAAAATACACAGTCCCAGCAGTTTCCTGAAGTTTTCTCCTACCAGTTACACCGAGTGCACGTGGCATGGAGTGGCACTGGCTGGGCTTTAGCGTTCCTCCCAACCCAAACCATCCTGGGATTCTGTGATTTTCTTTTCTTTTGTTTTAATAACCTCGGGCAAGAAATTTTCAAAGGTTTTTTTGTTTGTTTTGCTCTAAAGGCCAGTGGTGGCTGCTGGCTCTGAGGGAACCGTGTTTCTCTCTGTGGTGAAGTGCAGAGCAGTTCATGGCATGGTTGGGCTGTGGGGTAAGGAGGGAGCTGTATTTACTGCCTGCAGTGTCCGTACATCCATTTTTAGCTGTACATACACCCCCCACTGCCCTGCTACCTGGAGGGTGGTGGAATTTCAGCTCCCTGAGCTCTGCTCTGTGGCTCTGAAGGGTTTCGTTTGTGGCTCCAAGCTCTCGCTGTGTCACGACTGTGATTTTCTGAAGCGCAGAAAAGCAGCCCCCCACGCTGTGCCCGCCCTCCCCTCACCCCTGACCTGCTGCTTCACAGCGGAATTTTGCTGAAGAGATGATGGATATGGAACTGTTTAAATTGCCGCCTGTCAGGAGAGCAGGGGTGTCACTCACATGGTGATGGCTGTAAGTCCTGGGTTGAGTTCAAGGTCTGCCAGGCTGCCATTCAGAAATTGGTGGGTTCTGGGAGGAAAAATGGCTCTTAGGGTTTCAGACACTGTGTTTGTGTTGGGTTGTCCTGCTGGGCTCTTACTCCTGTGTACCTGTACAAAAGCACTCACCCCCAAAGCCTGAGCCAAGTGATTTCTCTTGGCAAAGCTCCTCTGAGGGACACGGGAACCACTGGAGCTCATGGCTGTGTCACCTTCTCCCCCAGAGAGCTGCACACACCTGAGGGGGCGATTTCCCAAACAGGACAGACAGGGATGACACCGCTGGCACTCAGACCCAGCCCTGCGTCCCCACGTGTGCTTTGGGGGCTCCTATCTGTTATTGGAATCCAGCAGCACAAGGAAGTCTAATTTTTAGGGGAGAAAATCTGCAGTGGTTTCCATTAAAACCTCTTTTTTTCCTAGTGACTGCAATTAATTGATAATAAACTGATAATTAACGCTGAGAGATTAATTTCTGCTGCAGAATAAGGCTAATAAGGGTTCACCACATAAATATACCAAATTTTCTCCTCTGCCTTGTGCTCTATCCATTTGTATATTGCCTCCATCTTGTGCTTGTTCCTCCCTTGTCTCCATGTCCTGTGATTCCAGGTGGAGTGCTGAAGTTTTAGTGTTTCATTCAGAAATAAAGTATTTTTATGTTGCCTTAGTGCAAACTCCCTTTAAGTTTTAAAGATTTATAATTTTCTTCAAGTCAGAATAACACACCAGAAGTCATGGAATCACTTTGGTAAACAAATCTAAGTGTAGATAAAGCGACCTAAGGCACCAGCTAAAAACACTTCCTGGGTGAACTCCCCGGGATGGATTTTATCCATCTTGCTTTCTGTTTTGACTAAATCTCTAAACCATTTTCCACTGTGACTTGAAACAGGAAAGGGCTGAAGGGTCAGGCTGGAATAACATACAGAGCCCGAGCCCCAGACAGCTGTAAGAGTCACCCATGGCAGAGTTGACCTCTCCTGCTGGATGCTGCTGCTTTTCCAGCTATTTAATCCGTGGTGTTTTCTTACTGAGGGGTCAAACTGAAGTGACTTTTGCCTCATACTTTCATCTCATTTTCTGCTCTCGCTCTCCATGTGGGCTGCAAGGTTCAGGAGAGCATCCATGTGTTCTCTCTGAGGAAATAAGCATTTGAACCAGAAGAGAAAGGTCTATCCCTGTCTTAAAATAAATAAATCCTAAGGGCTGTAGAGCAAACCTAGTCAGACTGCGGGACAGGAAGGTTGTGTGTGCCAGAACTCAGTGGCAGCCTGGCTGCCTTGGAGAGGAATTGGTGGACAGGATGGGGTCCTGACATGGAGACAGATCCAGCTGCAAACAGAAGTTTTTCTTACATAGCAAGAAGATCTATAAATCTTTAATAAAAACTTTCCGCATGTCAGTTTTGTGAATGGATGCTACCACAAATGGTGGCAGCAGCTGGGCCTCTCTTGCAGGCTGGGTGCTCTGAGTGCTGCTCAGGGCACAGCAGGAAGTTACTGCTGCCAGATGCCCAGTGGAAACAGTTAAACCCACAGACAGATACTCGTGTGTGGAACTGGCCCCACTTAGAAATGAGCACGGTTTTTTACTGCTAATTGAAGCTTTTAAGAGATGATGGAGCAAAGTGAGGTTCTGACTCTGGGAATGAAAATGCAGGGAATGGTTTAAAGTTGCTTCCTCTCAGATTTGCAGTGGGTAATGTCTGTCTCTTGGTAATGAAGCCGCCCCTGAGCTGCAGGAATCAGGATGGGTTGGGAAGAGTGGGAATGGGGAGTGACACTGCTGCTCTTCCCAAGTGCCACAGGATTGAGCTGAGCTTAAGGGAGTAGGAAACCACTCCAGGCTGTGGCTGCTCATCATCCTCCTCAGGCCATTTGATCAGCAGAGCTAAAAATACTCCTTGTGGAGCTGGCTCTGGATCCCTGTCCCTCCCAATCTCCTCCCGTGCCGAGTGAAGCCCGGGAGCGTCTCTGATCCGTGATCTCTCAGTGGTGGTGCCACTGATGGAGGGTTCAAATCTCTGGCTCACTGGAAATTAAATCATCAGTTCAGTGATCTCCAGTCATTTCTTTAGCATGACATTTCTCCTTGCTTTGATAATTGGGAAAAAATCAGCAGCTCTGTGCAGAGGCTGAAATCTCACCAGGCTCTCGTCGTACATTCAATCCTACCCAGCAGAGTAAGGGAGAACAGATCAGGCTGGAAAAAGAGTAGGGATGAGACCAGATTTTCCGTTCTGTGAGAAATTACAGATTTGTCATGATGCTTTTTGTTGTGAACATTTCTGTAAAAAGAAATTTCAAAAAATACATTGATTTTTTTTCAAGAGGAGCTTATTTTTAAGTCAGTGGTCAATTTTTCCTTTTAAATATCCTGAAACTATTTAATGGCATTATTGAAATCTTCACTTGATACTTGATTTTTTATTTTAAAGAACTTTGTCACAGCCAGGTTTGTAATTAAAGGTCTGAATCTGGAAAATCACTTTGTGCTTAACTTCACCTCTTTCTTATGTCCCACTGAAGTGAATGGGATTTAAGCTCGTGCTTCTGTAAATCAGGGCCATTAATAATTAAGGAAATGAAAAGTAATTATTGAATTAGAAAATTAGAGGCTGATCAAAGATTTATTTGAGCAACAGTTTATGGAAATCATTAAAAACGTGAAGAGGACATTTTTGCCATATGGATGGTGAGTGCCTGAAGCACCAGGAATGTTGAGCTTTGCTGTAAAACACAACTGACAACATGAGACCAACTTAACAGGCACTTACTTGTGTCTAATATTTTATTAGCTCTCTAAACTAAAAAAGAATCCTTTTGCCAAACCTTTCTGGCACTTCAGAATTTGCAGGAAATGGGAGCAGGATGTACAATTTTTATATTGGTATAGGGAAACCTTGGTAGTACTCTGGGTCTGGGATGAGGCCACTGTTGCTGCTGCTGCTTTGGCTGTGCCTCTCTGGGAATCTGGCTGGGAAAATGCAGGCTTTGCTTTCCTGTGATTTGTGCTGGAGATCTGAGGGGAAGCACTGAATATTGTCCAGTTCCTTTCTTGATTGCTGCAGCGATTCCTTCCCGTGAAGTTAATTGCGTCCCATGTAAATGTGGCTTAAAAATTTGTCACTCATGTTCCAAATCTGCAAAATACTTTGCTTAATACAACTTCAAGTCCAACCTAAAGCATGGGTGCTTTTTGAAATGAGTTATGGCAGGCTTAAAATGGTAGAATATTGGTAAATACTGCCCTTTAGGGTGTTGGAGTAGCATTCTGCTGGGTGGAAATGTGTGTTATTGCTCCTGAAGTGCTGCTCTGTGCCAGCACGGCCTGCACATGGTCACTCGGAGTGAGACAGGAATTGGCAGCCCTGTTCCAGAAGGTGGAGGGGCAGGTGCTGAGCTCTTCTGAGAGAAGTGACAGGACCTAAGGAACAGCTGGAGCCGTGTCAGGGCAGGGTTAGGTGGATCTCAGGGAAAGGTTCCTTCCCCCAGAGGGTGCTGGGCACTGCCCAGGCTCCCCAGGGAATGGGCACGGCCCCGAGGCTGCCAGAGCTCCAGGAGCGTTTGGGCAGCGCTGCCAGGGATGCCCAGGGTGGGGTTGTTGGGGGGTCTGTGCAGGGCCAGGGGCTGGGCTGATGATCCTTTTGGGTCCAACTCAGGATATTCCATGATTCCATGAAGTATCTTGTGATCCTTTCACACGAGAGTGTGACATCCACGATCCCAGACTGAGTGACCTGGGAATGGTGATGAGGTCCTGGCCTCCAGGCACCTGCACCATCCCTCTCCTGTAGCCTGGGAGAGCTCAGGGAGAGCTCAGGGATAGCTCTGCTGGTTGCTTAGCAGCTGCGAGCTGCAGTTCGGAGGTGCAGGAGCCGAGGATCCCGGTTCCCTTCCCACACTCCGGCTCTGCTGCCTGCGCTTGCTCCAGGAGCCTCCCGTGGGGCCAGAGACACTGCTGCTGGTGTGGGGTAAGCTGTCCCTGCTCATCCATCACCTTTTCCTGCTGCTGTCAGCCCCGTGACCGGGATGGTGTGGGATGGGCTCACCCGGCTGATCCTGTACACCCTGGCACAGCAGGGGCTGGCCCAGCTCTGCCTCCCGGGTGCATTTAACTCTTACTGCCCTCATTCGTGGCAACCAGACTGCACAGCTACAGGCCAGCCTTCGGAACTGAAATACAGTGGAATTAGTGACAGGTTTAGGATCATTTGACAGATGGTTTCGTTGTTTGGGTGGTCACGCAGGAATGAAATGCCCGGTTCGGTGGTTCGGTGGCAGAGGCAGGTCCAGGATCACAGGGATTTCTCAGGCTGCTCTTCCCTGCGTTGGTGACTAAACCTTGAAGGTCACACTGGCAGCTCAATGAGAGAGCAAGAATTCCTTAATTGCAAAAGATGGAGAAATGGGGAAGGCTGACAGCTCCCTGAACAGAATTAGCCTCACACTCCTGGTTTAATTTTTCTCCTTTAGACAAAAACTGAAATGACATAATGTGGAAATTCCAAAGCATTTATCCTGTGTAGGTGCCTCTTTGTAGGATTGTGAAATATGGTGATTTCTCATGAGCTGAAAGCAGAGTTTATGGGCACAGTCACAGTGTGGAGTTATCTTAAATCATTGGGACAGAATGTAGCTGGATTGGAGGGTTTATATCTGCAGCTGCCTCGCAGGCTTTGGATATTACCATAAAACCGATGCTTAGAACTTTGCTGATAAAGAAGTCAGCGTAGAGGAATTATGATTGGGAATTCAGAGTAGGTCATGCCTTCTGTATCCCAGGGGAGAGGGCACCTGGCAGAGCCCCACCAGCCATGCACAGCAGGTCACCATTTACAGCTCTGTTCCTGCTGTGTCCCCTCCTGCACCACATCCCCTGCTTCCTGCTCCACTTCAGGCATCCCCGTGTCACTTCTAATCCTTGGCCCTGCCTCTGAGTGCCCGTGTAACCTGGAGCAATCAAATTCCTTGATTCCTTCCACATCCCTGGAAGTGTCCGAGGCCAGGTTGGATGGGGCTTGGAGCAACCTGGGATAGGGGAATGTGTCCTTGCAGAGGTGGCACTGGATGGGCTTTAAGTTCCCTTCTACCCCAAACCATTCAGGGATCCTGTGATTAATGACTCTTCATGAAGTGCTTTGACCTGTAAACTGCTGCATTATTACGTTTTTTATTGATCATAATAGGCTGTGGAGCATTTAAAAATCATCATTAGATATTAAAAGCTTCACAAAGCAAATTATTCTGTGCTGCCACGGTCCCTTCCTTGTCCCCTGGAGCTGTCTGTATCTTGTCTATATTTTAATTGGGGAAATGATATGCACTCAGGAATAAATCTGCAGCTAGAGTTGTTCATCATGGATTGTTTTCTTAATTCAGCTGAAGGATTGCCTGGGGCACCTGGCAGAAATTTTGCAAGCTTCAATCCTGCCTTCAGATCCCTGGGTTTATATGCTTCTATCTGTTTGGAATCTAATTTCACACTGTTTATACAACCACTTGGTGATTTACATTTGTGCAAGGACGCCTTGTGTAGGAAAATGCTACAAAATCCTTGTAAGACAGGTGGAAGTTAAAGCTCTGGATGAGTCTCGTGATGCCGGGCCACATCCAAACCCGTGGTTAAATAACCAGGACCACTAACAGCTGGTTTGAGCATGAATGGCTGGTGCAAATTAAAATATGAAAATGTTACCTGCAAATTAAAACATGAAGATGTTACTCAGGCACTCGGATCGCTTTCAGATGTTTCAAGGAGGAAGTGCTGTATCTGCTGAGATTTCCCTTTGCTACCCCTCGCTGTGAGGAGCTGCTGACAGTGTGGCTGTGTCTGTGTGTGCAGGGCAGGAGCTGGATCGTGAAGAGGAGCTATGAGGATTTCCGGGTGCTGGACAAACACCTCCACCTGTGCATCTACGACCGCCGCTTCTCCCAGCTGGCAGAGCTGCCCCGCTCCGATGCCCTGAAGGACAGCCCCGAGGTAACCGGAGCACAGGCACCATGCAGGGAGTGGGGTTTGTTCAAGGAGTGACCTCCAGGGGAGGTTCAGCTGGGTATCAGGGACAATTTCTTCATGGAAAGGGCTGTCGAGCACTGCAAGGGGCTGCCCAGGGCAGTGGTGGAGTCACCACCCCTGAAGTGTTCAAAAGTGTGTGGATGTGGCACGTGGGCACAGGGTTTAATGGTGGACTTAAAGATCTTTTCCAGCCTCAGCAATTCCATGTATTTCTAGTACAGAGTGGTTTTAATGCAGCCTGGGTTACATTTGAAAATTGGCTACCACGAATAAAGTCAGTGTTTTCCACCCCTAATTTCAGTGATCTAAAGGGAAATGTCCTGCAAGTTCAGACCAATTAATTAAGCTCCTGAATCTGGATCAAGAAAGCAGCTGTCCTTTGGTACCTTAGATGTGAATTTGGTTTTGTCTTTGGAAACTTTGTCCATGCTGTGGGTATTTCCTGGCTTAGTGTTACTAGCTCACCATTCTCAGGAAGTCATGCTGTCTAAGGCTGCAGCACTACAAGAGCAATCCCACTTGGAGAGCTAAACTTCCATTTTAAATTGAATGTTCCTGAAGTGTTTTTGAAGAGCATTTGCATTAGTGTGTTATTTAAATGGTCTTTAAAAAGCTCTTTTTCCTCAATGAGGTATTTTTTTCTCAAAGAGATCGTTTTGATTTCTTGGCTTACTGTCTTCACCTGGAGTACGATGAGCTGGAATTACCTCAGCTTCTCACTGCTGATAATTGAAAGATTTATTCGTGTCCAGAAAAATCTCCTGGAAGGCAGCAGGTGCATCTTGGCTGCATCGTTTTGGAGGACGTGGACACTGAAATTAGTAGCCCCTGGAATTTTACAGGGTGTTTGCCATGGAATATAAGGAGCTGATCATGCAGCCCCATCACTCAGCAGAGAGACTGATTTATCACTTGCTTTGGCTTCACACAGGGTATTTCTGAGGAGGATTTAGAGTTTAAATTCAGCAGAAGTAGCAATATTCAAGACAATGAATTCCTGGTTTATTTTTGATTATGTTTTAGGCATTCATATCTCTTGCATCCTTTTTTGTACCACTGATTTAACTGGACTTTAGAGCATGAGCCTGAAAATCTGCATTCTGTCCACAAGCACAGAGGTGAAGATGCTGAACAGCTCTGTTGCTCTGTGAAATGTAACTCTGCAGCTGTGGGGTGTCTCATCATATATTTTTTATTTTGAACTGGCCACATCGGAACAGATGTTTGAGGAGAACAATGTTTTAAACAGTCCTGCAGATTCTGGGCTACAATGCTGCTTTATACCAGTGTCACTGTGAGGCTTTGGAAAGACCTCGGTGGCTTCTCTGTAATAAAATCCAGTTTACTGTTACAGAAGGGACATTGCAAAGTGTATTTGTAAATCCCTCTTCTACTGCTTGAAATATTACTCTTTGGCCAGGGCTTCAGTCTGAGTTGCCACATTCTTAAGGCTTTGCAAGAGCGTGGAAGTGGCAGCCAGGGGTTTGTTCACGAGTTGTTTGTATGTGAAGTCCATCATGAGGGGAAGGCTTTAGATTTAAGGTATCTTGACAAGGGAAGTTATGAGAATCTGCATGAATCTTACAAAATCATAATAATAACATTATTACTTTCACAGAGAGCTGCTTCTTTACCCTCTTTTTTTGGTGTAACCATTATAACCCTGTGTGTAGCTTGCTGTCCTATGAATGACAGAAATATATTCATTTGCAGAAGGGAACATATCTCTGTGACTCTGGCCTGTGGCAGTGGGTAATTCCTGGTCTCCCATAGCCTGCAGAAGGCTCTCCAAGGGAAGGTGCACTAACAGAACCACTGTGTGTGTGTTTGTGTCCCAGCTGGTCACCCAGATGCTGATGGCTTACCTGGCTCGGCTCTCCAACATCGCAGGCAACAAGATCAACTGTGGCCCTGCCCTCACATGGATGGAGGTACAGCACAAACCTGGGGTCTTCCTTGTCTGCTGACCTTGGGAACGCAGCAGGCACACACCTGCTCTTTCCAGACCTGTTGATGTCACTGAATTCTATCCTGGACGCTTTATTCTCCTGTTACCAGCACGTGGAAGGTGTAGGACACACAGAATCAGATCCAGTATTAAGAGTGTAGGAGTTTTTTTCCTTGTTACCTGGATTTTGTCTCTCAGAAGCATATTGTCCTGCTGATAGCCACAAATAGAGGGGGTGGCAGTCCCAGTGGGCTGCCTGGGAACGCCCAGTTCAGGGCTGAATCTCCCAGTAACGGGTTGCAGAAGGCTCACTTACTTCAAAGCTCATGTATTCCTGCTCTCCTTTTTGCCAAGGCAATGCTGCAAGTGTGGCACATCTCTAAACCTCAGCTGTCCCTGTTATGGTGTTTCCCTACTCTCTTGGGGTTTTTTTAATCATTTTTCCCTGTGCTAGCTCCAAGCCCAGCAAATATTCCATGCCCTTGTTGGCTCCCATGCAGACAGAGGCGGCCTTGTGCTTGCAGTGACACAGTTTGTGTGTTGTGAACTGCAGCTGCAGCTCTGCTTTCAGGTTTGATGGTCTTGTAGCCTTTAAACAATAGCCCTCCCTGGGGAGGAGGGCAGGGAGGGCTGGGTGAGTGTCCAGCTGTCCCTGCTCAGGCTGGCTGCAGACATGTGGCTTTCCATCACTGCACACCAGGAATAGAAACAGCTATTAATAGACTGTTGCAGCCCCTTTTTAAATGGTTCTGGTAAGGATTGAGTGTGTTTTCCTGCAATTTTCCCCCTTCTCACCCTGAAATCCTTTGGGATGAGAAAAATCTTGGAAAGCTGCAAAGGGAGGAAGGAAGTTGTAGAGAGAAATAAAATGTGGGATTTACAGCAACAGTGGGCCTGGAGATCACAGCAAACCCACTGCACATGCAGTACAGAATAACCTTTGTGACTCACTGAGATTCCTACACAATTTTACACAGAAATCTGGGAGGTTTGAAAGTAGGCTGATGATTGCGGGGGGTGGGTGCATGTTTTCTTAAAAAGAAAATAAAGGGTGGGAGAAAATGGAAAGCAGCACTAGTTTTTGGTGTGACAGCATTTCCTCCTTCCCTCAGTACCTCGAGCATTAATTCCACCTTGTTGAGGATTTTTGTAGCACATCTGTGTTGCCATGGAAAAGCACCATGATCTGGTGTTACAGGGAGGTGCAGACCCTCACTGTGTGTCACTGTTTGTGCACAAAGCTGCACCAACCCAGCGTTTCTCCTCAGTGGATGGGGACACCCGACCTTCTGGAACCCCCCAGTGAGTTGTTCTGTCTGTGCTGTGCCCTCTCTCCTGGGGCCCTGGGCTGGGCTGTCTCTCTCAATCAGCTTGAAGCCTGTGCACCACTAAAATGCCTCCTCACTTGTCCTCAGCTGCCTCACAGTCTCCTGTGCTCTTTGTTGCAGATTGATAACAAGGGGAATCACCTGCTGGTCCATGAGGAATCATCCATTAACGTCCCTGCTATTGCTGCTGCCCATGTCATTAAGAGATACATTGCTCAAGCAGCAGATGAACTGTCCTTTGAGGTAAATAAAGCACTTGCATTCCTTGTTGTCAGCTACAGATGAGTGTAATCTGTGTGTCTGGGCCTGTGTGCCCATCAGGAATATGTCCAGACACTTCCACAATGTTTTGTGAGGTGAAGCTTGGAAGATTGAGTTAAATATTTGGTCTGCAATGAGTTGGATATGGGCAGATGCTCAGTCATCTTTAAAATACAGCTTTACTTGGCATTAGTATCTTCTGATTAACCAGCTCCTGCCAGGTCCTCTGGGCTGTCCCTGAGCAGAGTCCACGTGTCTTCTCTTCAGGATGACCGTCCCTGTGTGTGTGGACACAAGTTCACTTCTGCTTGCCCAGGTTACACCACCCGTGTTCCTCTGAGCAAGTCCCTGTCTATAACCATTTGTAAGAGCTTCTGCTCCCATGAGAAGTAAAGAACCAGACTGGCAAAGGATTGCTACTTAAAGGGCAGGTGATGAGCTAAAACTGCTCTGAAAATCCAGCGCAGGAGCTGCTGTGGAGCAAATCCCTGAATCTCAGGATGGTTTGGCTTGGGAAGGACCTTAAAACCCATCCCATTCCACCTCCTGCCATGGGCAGGGACACCTTCCAGTAGCCCAGGTTGCTCCACATCCCATCCAAGATATGGAAGATCGGACCCTGGAAGTTTTTGACTGTCTGGCAGTTGTTTGTTTTACCCAAAAAGCAGCAGTCTGTGCTCTGGTTGCTCTGTGCAATGGTACCGTTTCTATAAAACATGTGAAGGAAAACAATGCCCTGAGGAGCTTTGTGATCACATCCTTGGTGTGCAGCACAGGAAGGAAGAATAACTGTGATAGTCTGGTGCTGCCAGCGGTTTGTTCATGTTGCAGTCAAGGCAGTTAGTATACCCCAAAGAACTGTGTAACCAGAGGGATGTGTGGCCATGGCAGCTCTGAGCTGGAATCCAAGCAGCACAGGATTCAGGCTGGTTGCCAGCTCATGAGAGCACTAAAATGACACTCCCTGCTTGTAAATCTTGCTCTGTGCAGAGGGGAAACTGAGGCACGTGTGGTTTCCAAGGGTGTGCAGTGAGACACCTCAACAGAACTGACACGGAACAGGATCAGGGGTTTTACAATGCTGGGTCCTGTTCCCTAACCCAAATTATCTCTTTATGTTTACTGTTCTTAATTTCTAATAGGCAGTTGCACAAGCAGCTGGCTGGAGTTTGCTCCCCAGTTCTGAGGAACATCCTCAGTGTCTCTGCTCCTGTGGTGGCAGCAGTTTCCTTCATGGACATTTGCTTTGCTCTTGGTTCACTATTTCCTGGAGCAAATCTTTTCCCCACATCTCAGTCATCCCTGTCTGCATACTGGGGATTGTCTTTTCTGTAAAACACTTTGGGATCCATCAGTGTAAAATACCTGGTGAAAGTTGGGCATTACTGGCACCAATTTTTCCTTACCTACCTGCAGTATTTATTTAGGTTCTGCCCCTTCTCATTTTCTTTAATAGAGGCCACACAGAGCTTGATTCAAACCAAGCCAAATTTAGTATTGATTATACTGATTTCCTTTTGAACTATTGCAGTATTACATTTTGATGGGAATGAGCAAAGCTTCAGAAAACCTGTCTGGTGTCCTTGGCCATTTTCCATCCCATTGCTGTAACCTCTCCTCTGTTCATTTTCTAACCCTGGGCAGCTCATCTGGGGCAGGTTGTGAGCTACAGAGGCAGCTCTTCACTCTTTGCTGTGAGAGGGAACAAGGAGACACCTCAGTGCCTGCAGACACATCAACAGGGCAGGCAGTAAAAATCAGTTCAGCTGCTTGAGAAGGTTTTCCCAAGTGTTTGACACTGTCACTGCAGTTTGACCAGAACCCTTCTGTACCCCTTGCCAGGGAGCCTGCTGCTCTTCAGGCCCTTTTCCTTAGGAACAGCTGTGTCCTGTGTGCTGGATAATCCAGGAACTCCTCCACCTCACAGCTTGGCTTTGCAAAGGCAGATGTGCAGCTGCTCCGGAGCTTTGCAGTTTTTTGCAGTGCTGAGACTGTGGTTATTGGAACTGTGCTCTCCTCCTGGCTGTGACTGATGCTGTCAACCTTTTGCAGGTGGGGGACATCGTGTCTGTCATCGACATGCCACCAAAGGAGCTGACCTCATGGTGGAGAGGAAAACACGGCTTCCAGGTAGGCACCAGCACAGCCACGGCAGTGGGACTGGAGTGAAGGCAGGAACCTCAGTGCTGTGTTCCTGGAGCTGCTGTGCCTGCTCAGGGTGGCTCAGGGTGCCTTGGTGTCAGGGGACTCCCCTGCTCTCTGGGCTGGGGCTGAAGCAGACACAGGGGCTCCACTGGAAGTTTCCTTCCTCCCTCGCCACGGGAAGGAGGGCTGGCCGTGGCTGGTGATGGACAGCTGGCCTGATGGCAGTGGAAACTTGTGCTGCACCCCCTCCAAGGCAGCTGACACTGTTACTCACATCATCCCCTTCCTTCCAGTGGCTAAAACCAGATCAGGCAGAACATAGAGGATTCAGAGAATTCCAGTGCTGCTGACTTGGACAAGCCATCCATCCATGACTGTGTTTATTGTGTAGTGTTAATATTGCTGATCCCTGTAAATGTCACAGCACAGAGATGGAGACTGAGTTTTCAAAAGGTCCTAAGCATACCTGGGGATCAGGTACCAAACCTTGGGTGTTGAAATGGCACTGTCCTTCCAAGAAGTTTTTAATCTGTAGTTTGATTTTGCCATTAGGAAATGTAAAAGCTTTAAAAGTCTCTATTAACCAAGCAAACTCCAGAGCCACTGGAGGCCGGGGGGACTGACTTGTGCCCTGTCTCACATTTCAGCTGCTTTCAGCCACAGGGATTTCCATCTGCAGCTGCTGTCTGTGAGTGGGTGGGATGAGGAGTTTGCTCTGCAGAGGCTCAGGATTGCCCAGACAGTTGTGTAATTTGGCACAGAAAGTCTTCTCAAGGTTCCTCAGGTTCTCCCTGACAGACCTTTCTGTGCCAGACCCAGCCTGTGGCCCGGCTGTTGTCAATGCCCAGCAGTTGGATCTCCCAGTCCCAGCTGGATGCA
The DNA here is from genome assembly GCA_013399195.1 of Dicrurus megarhynchus. NCBI lineage: Eukaryota > Metazoa > Chordata > Aves > Passeriformes > Dicruridae > Dicrurus > Dicrurus megarhynchus. The sequence continues at coordinate 1,644,719 of VXAD01000376.1, read as the reverse complement.
GTGCAGTTACACCACCCCAGTGCTGGCTGCTCAGCCAGGGCATGTCAGACACAGCTTTTGCTGGTTTTGTGTCGGGTGTGGGAGTTCAGATGACATCTCGTTTGTAAAATCAGAGCAGCACGGACATAGAATACCTGAAATTTCATTTGTTTCTAGAGTCGACACACTGGTACTGCTTGAACAGACTTGTGATTCTCAGCTGTGTTGTGGCTTTGCTGGACTTGTGTTCTAATCTTAGGAGCCCTGAAGGTGTATTTGCTGTACTGTCATAGGAATCACAGAATGGCTTAAGGTAGAAGGGACCTTAGACATCAGTTCCAACCCTCAGTCAGTTAAATGCTGTACTACTGCTTGGAATGATCAGCCTGTGCCATGTTTAACTTCCAAGTGAATCAGTAAAGCAAAACAAAGCTGCTCTGTGGTCTGTGCCTGAGTCTGGACACTTTGCCCAGGGTTTGGAATCCCTGGGTGTAGGTCCCATTATTCAGTGTGGGCTCCCTGCTTGCCTTTGGGCTGGCTGACACTGGGGCCAGGTCTGAAGAACAGCACTGGTGATTAAAGGCACCAGGAGCACGGCAGCCCGTGTGCAGTTTGTCACAGCCTTGTGCTCCTCAGATCACAGCAATCCTGTTGTGCTTTCCCAGCATAAAAATATGGTGATGAGCAAACTGCCTGAAAAGGGGCTTTTCTGGGTACAGTCAGGCTTCTGAGCAGCTGCAGAAATACAGCACCACATTCTGGCTTGACAGAAAATTAGGGGTGGAATAATCTTGTGTCCTTAATTACAAGCAGGAGTGGTCACAGTGTGGTCAGGTGACAGCCACACACACCACAGAGATGCAGCTCTGTGTTCCCACAGCTTCAGGAGCTGTGTTTGCTCAAAGTTTTAACCTGTGTGTCAAGCTTAAGGCTCATGAGCTCTGAATGTACAGAAAATGTACATTTCCTGATGGAAGGAAGTCTTTTGATGATACGAGCAGTGGGAATTCAGAGAAAGGGAATTTATCTCTGGTGTTGCTGCACCAGACATAGAGAGGAGTTACAGGAAGAAGTGTCCTTGATGGCTACTCAAAAAGAGTGTGGAGGTGAAGAATGTTGTTACAGCAGTAGGTGTAGGGACAGATGAAGCTCTAAAGCATTTGTTAGAGGCAAACAGTTCTGTTCCTGTTTAGGAACATTGCAGTGATAGCAATCTGTTGATCTAGTCATTTGAGTTAATAAAATAAATCAACAGAGCCCCTCTTGGCAGATAGTTGTGATTCTGAGAGCAGATAAAAGGAGGAGGTCCTGCCACCAAACATTTGGACAGTTTGTTCTGTTATTTCTCAGGTTTTTGCTTCATGTTAGGGAAGGAGCAGGGTTTTATCAACCAACCACAGCTTCCATTATAAATCATGTCTCGATAGGAGGAGAGCAAGAACAGGGAAAGAAATTCTTAGTTTCCCTGAAAAGGGAAAAAATTACTTCTTGACTTAAAGGAACTCCCCTGTTTTTGTGCCTTCACTCCTGCCTGTGCTGCATCCCTTGAGATAATGGGAGGGCTGTGGTGAGCAACTGGAGGCAGCTCTGCAGATGTCAGCCAAGAATCAGCTCTGACAGGCTGCAAGCACCTGCAGCTTGGACTCAGCATGGAGTCAGGGTGTTCCTGCCAGCCAGAGCTGTCCTTCAGGAGTGACTCACTGGGTTTGTGGCCGTCACACCTCCCTGGCACGGTGCCTGTGCTCTCTGCACACCTGAGCTCACGACTGCACTGCAACACACCCAGTCCTGGGCGAACAAAACAGCCCACCAGGCTTCTTAGCATTTGCTCTGCTTAAAGTAAAATGATTTTTAAGACATTTTTCCTCAAGCCTTTTTCTCTTCCAATGCCCTCAGTGTGAGTCAGTGCTTTCTCTGTGAGATTGTTACCTAAATTACAGCCACCTCCACATTAACAGCCTTCAACCCTCTTTGTTCTGCTATGCTTTTGCTTCATGCTTTGTCTTTTCAATCAGTAGCTCTGTGTCAGGCAGCTGAGTCATTGGGGACAGGCCCTTGTTTGATGCACAACTGCCTTTGGATGTCCTGAGTTACTCTGTTTTTTGGGAATGGTTTCCTGAGGCGCAGAGCTGCCCCACAACCTGCCCTGCTGGAGAGGTGACAAAACCAGTGTGTGCAGCCAGGGGGGACTGGGCTGATTTTAATCAGGCTGTGATTGCAGCAGCTTGAACTGATTGTGATACTGCAGGTCCCAGCTCCACAGAATCCCAGGATGGGTTGGGTTGGGAGGAACCTTAGGGATGATCCAGTGCCATGCCCTGCCATGGGCAGGGACACCTTCCACTGTCCCAGGCTGCTCCAAGCCCCGTCCAGCCTGGCCTTGGGCACTGCCAGGGATCCAGGGGCAGCCACAGCTGCTCTGGGCACCCTGGGCCAGGGCCTCCCCACCCTCACAGGGAAGAATTTCTTCCCAATATCCCATCTAAATCCCATCTAACCCTGTCCTCTGTCAGTGGGAAGCCATTCCCTGTGTGCTGTCATTCCATCCCTTGTCCAGAGTCCCTCTCCAGCTCTCTGGTTTCCCAAAGTGCCTCTGGCAACCAGTCAGGAATGGTTAATCAACAAGTACCATCCCACACAGACATTTTTATTGTGAATAAAAAAAATCAAAATAGTTCTGTGGCCCAGGTGTTCAGCTCTCTTTAACAGGAGCTCAGGATTTGAGCTCAAATCCTGTTCCTCCTGTTAGTGGTGCCCTAAAGTGGGAGAGCATTTCAGCAGGGGCTCCTTTGGGAATGAGGTGAGGGTGTCCTGCTCTCTGTGTAGTCACTTGGCAAAGACTCAATGAAAATTCTGCTCAGGAAGCCCAAACAGGCCATAAAAAGTTGCAGTTTCCTTGTCAGGTTTTGCTAGACTGTCATCAGATTTAAAAGGAAAAGAGAAAACTTTTTTGACTAAAATTGAACCCACACTTTGGATTATGTCAAACCCAAAGATCCAATCTGAATGTCTCAACCAATGTTTCATTTGCCATTTACGTTGCTGGTACTTCCTCATTTGTTTGAATTCCCTCCCCATACACTGAAAATTATCATTGTTTTTTCCCCTTAAAGCCTCTTGTGTTCTCCAGTTTTAGCAGCCACTGGCATAGAAGTGAAAAGATAAAGCTGTAGTAGGTGTCGCAGAACAGTTCTCATGCACCAGCAGCCTGTGCCTTCCTCCTCTGCTGAAGGTGTGTAGTGTGTACTTAACCTTTAGATGACCTTGTATTTATCTAAATATATACTGCCCTGGCTATTCATTTTCCTACATTGCCAAATCCTTTAATCCTGGCTCAAGCTCTAATAGTGCCTTGCTACATCTGTTGAGATTAACTCTTGGACTAAACTCATTTATTTATACAAAATCATGGAAAACTTCCCATGGGAGGAGAAGCAGCATCTCTTAAGTGGGTGGGAATGAGGCACAAGATGTGGGTTATAACCCTGAGGAGGATCTCCTGGGGATCTTGCAAGAAAAGTTGGAATAAGTAAGTCAGAAAATGTAATTAATTTCTAGCAGTGAGTTAACACCAGGGAGCCAGCACAATTCTTTGCCCCTAAAAAGTCCATTGATTATTGGTGTGAACGTGGCAAAAGTGGTACGTGGACAGCAGGTAGAATGTTTGATTTGGGAAAGTGCTGGTATATCTGGAAGCAGTGACATAACCATCCATGGTCCTTCATTTCTGAATTCCTGGTTAGTGTGTTGTACAGTGCATGCAGAAGCAGGAGAAATATTGTGTTAACAGTCAAAGGCAAATGAGTTTTGATTCCATGTCCAGCATTTGATTGAATGTTCAGCAGCGTGGGACCTGGGATGCTGCTGTTCATGCTCGTTTTCTCGTGTTAATTGGCTCATTTCTGTCTGTAAATTGCACAGAAATCCCTGCTGTGTTCCATAACTCCAGGATACCATGTCCTTGCAGACCTCCCAGCTGAGGGAGTGGCTGGTGCAGCCATACCTTGTGTTGGGCTCGGGGTGGGTTCTGTGGGTCACTTGTGGTGCCCGGGCCAGTCCCAGTTCCAGGGAACCCCAGCTCAGAGCCCGAGTTCTGCTGACCCAGAGTGCTGCTCCTGCAGGTTCTGCCCTGAGCTCTCAGTCTTATACAATCGTATTTCAAGTGTGTGGCATTCAGTGTGATGGGGGACAGCTTGTCCTTGTGCTTGGGCAGAACACTGCCCTGCTGGATGCTGGGGGTGTGGAAGAGGAAGGTGTCTGCTCTGATGACAGTTGCTTCCCTTGGGGAATTTGGAATAACTTCAGTCTGGAGTGTTTGCCAGGACACCCCACACATGGCACTGCCACTGAACTGCTGGGAGGTTGGTGGGTGAAAATCAGCTTGGAGTAGGAAGGAGATCAGTCTTTGTCCGTGGAGACAAAAGGGAATTGTGGAAGATGAATTAATAGAGGAGAGACTGTCTGCCAGGCTTGGTGCTGACTGCCCTGTGCTTCCAGAGGATTTCATGGATGTGCCAACATGACTGGCACAGTCCTGGCTGAGCTCAGGGCCCATCCTCTGGCTCTTTGCCTGGTGTTCCTGTGGTGTTTGAGCAGCCTGGGGCTGCCTGCGGTGACTTGGTGCTTCCAGCTGTCCCAGTCACGGGCCTGGCACGGGACAGGGAATCCTGCCCTACTTTAGGTGAGGAGTCTGGGAAGGGTGGTGGTGCCTGAGTTACATCTCACAGTACAGGAGCTGTGCTGAGTGAGGAACACAGGGAAAAGGTGTGGAAAGATGGACCAAGGATTAAAGTTACCAAAGCTCTGCTCTGGTTTGACTTTCACCTGGGATGAGAGTGAAAAGGAAGATGCTGGGAAATGAGAGAGAAGGTGAGGATGCAGAAAGGTGCCAAACTCCTCTCTGGTCACGGCTTAGCCTGAATCCTCGAACAGGGAAAGGGAAATAATTTCACTTCTCCCCCAGATACATGCCCTTGAGTGGCATGGGAATGTCTGCAGGCACATCCTACTCCGAGAAAACATTAGGATCCTTCCCATAGCCTTTAACCCTTATTCTGGTTTAGAGAGACTCTCCAGCATTTCTGCTTTTGACGGGCTGCAGGGAGAAATGCTGAGTTAAAGGTCAGTGCAGGGACACTGCTAATTAACATTTAAAGTTAATCACTGCAGGACCTTGCAGTGCCTTGGGCTCTCAGACTGTTCTCTCTCAGGGTGCTGGCAGCAGAGCAGAATCTGCAGTTGTCAATGTTTTAACTGCAGGTCATTTGGTGCTGGATAATGTCGGGGAGCATCAGGCAAGGGGAGTTGAGGGGAGATGTTGGTTGAGCAGTTCAGATCATAACACTCAATTTCCTCTTTCTGTTTTACTCCAGGTTGGATTCTTTCCCAGTGAATGTGTTGAACTCATCAATGACAAAGTCCCTCAGTCTGTGACCAATTCGGTGCCAAAACCAGGTGTGTAAATCAGCTTTTTTTGATGCAGTGAACTGGACTGGAGTTCTCTTTGTGTGTTCCATGTTTAATACCTCCTTCACACATGTCATGAGTGTTGCTCATCCCCTGCATATCCTCATTCCCCTCTCTGTGTGTCGATCACCCACACGTTGCCGCTCTCTGGGGAGTTCCCACTGTTGAATGTCTTTCACTTGCTGTACAGACTTGGATCCGTGTCCACCTCCTGCCTGACTTGAAGGATTTTAAGCTTGTAAGAACTTTAAGATACTTTGAGCAGTCTGTAATGAGAGATTCCATGAAACATCCCAGTTCTGGGTGGTCAGGGAGCGTTGCATGTCAGGATTTTCTACACAGAACATAGATGAGCAGGAATGTTGGTGCTGGAATAGATCACCTTGCTACTGGAAGGTTCTCTCCATTTGAGGATGGATGGAGGAAGTTGGATGTAACAGAATTGGAATGCTGATGTGCTCTGGGTACATGGCTCCATCTGCTTCCTCCTGCCTTCTGGACAGTTCTGTATTGTAGGAAAAACAGGCAAATTAATCCAAAGTTCTGCTGAGGGAAGGAAAAACAGAGAATGGGATTTTGGATCTGAGTCTGCTGTCAGCCTTCGCATCCCTTCAGTGTGCTCTGGAAGTGATTGGCATTAGGTGTGCTGGCATAACTGAGATCTCTGCAAAATTTACTGGTGGGGAAGCTGAAATTTTTTAAAAATACCTCTATATTCATATAGATAAAGATATTTCTGTGTATCTTTAGTATCGAGAAGTTCGAATGTGCTGTTCTTCCTTAAAATGTTAAGCAGCTGGGAAGTGGAGTTGGTGTTGAACTGGTATTCTTTTCATCCCCCTTCTCTATTTTAATGATGTTCCTTATCTTGGCAGATTGCTGACTTGATACTTTAAAACAAATAAATGTGATTCAAAAGCTTGGCTTTTACCAAAGGAAACAACAGCATTTTATCAGCTCAGAGCTTGGGAGTTTGGTGGAAAGTCATGGATAGCCCAAGCTGTGAGTGCTCTGCAGGGATCTGTGAGCTTTGGAGAGCTGGCAGGGCAGGGCAGGGGTGTGCTCGGCCACTGGTGTCCCCAGCCTGTGACATTCCTGGGAATGTGCATTTGGTGGAATCAGAGGCACAGAGATGAGCATGCCCTGCATCCAGGACCTGCCTGTGCCCAGTCACTGCTCCATCAGCTAAAGCAGGAAAGGCAACTTCCAGCCTAAACTTAAGCAGATGTTTCTTGTTAAACATGATTCAGGCAGTTCGGTGTCCTGAGCTGCTGGGGAGCAGTGCCTTGCTCTGCTTTAGGGGAAGATAATGGAGCAGAAGGGATGAATAGATTCCTTTTGGCTTTAACAACACGCCGGGGGGTGCGTTTCCCCTCAGCCTTGGGAAATGTTTGGTATAAAGCTGACACCACAAGCCCACGTCCCATGAAAAGTGGTAAGTTGGAAGGTATTGCCAAGTCACAAGGGTGTCCCCTGACCTTCCCTGATGGTTGTTCTGTGGGTACATTAAATGTGGGTACATTAAAAGGCTCCTCGAGGAGAGCACTAATGAGCTTCGAGGTGTAAGGAATGGTGCAGCTGATTCTGCCATCCTGCCCCTCCTCTGCACACAGAATTCCTGATGCCACTCCTTTGGTGCCCTGCTTGTGCACCTTGGGAAGTGACAGGAGCCTGGGAGTCCTTCCTTGGACACTACAAAAGCTGGTGGGAGCGGGCAGGAGGCAGGGAGGAGGTTCCTGTGGTTAGGGAATGTTGGATGGGCGCTGGAGGACTCGGGAGCTCTCTGGCTGTGCGAGATGGGTGAGAGGAGGAAGGGAGGAAGGAGTTCCAGCTCTGGGGTGTGCCAGCACAGCCCGGGGGGTGGCACGGGGCAGGACTGAGGTGCTGGAGAACCCTGGGTGCTGCCAGACGGGAAACTGGATCTCTCCAAGGGCATCCTGCAGGGCTCACTGGGAATGGCATTGCTGGGATAATTCACTTTCCTCGCCCATATTCCTGCGTTTTGTGTTTTCCAATCCATGCCTTACGCACACAGGGTATTTCTCGTGCACTTAAATACCCACATTAATTACTTTTCTCCTTCTACCTGTATTTAAAACCTTAGTTTGGCTTTCCCCAAGGAACAGAGACTTTCCTAAAAGTCTCATTTGGAGCTGTTGTCCTCACTTGACATCAGCAGGGTATTTCATCTTGAATTAATGTGAAGTTTTAGATTTGGCCTTGATGAGCTGCACTTATCAACAGGCCGACTTTAATTTCTTTAATCAAAATACGATATGTGGAGCATCCAGAATATTGTGTACGTGCAGAGTAAAGCTCTTTGCCACGAAGGAATTTCCAAACACAGAACTCCTCGTGCTGCTTAATTGTCCCTGGATCTGGTTGGGCTGAGGAACCTAATGAAAAGCAGATGGAAAGCAGGGAAGTTCCTGCCCTGGGTTTCCATTATGATTGATAATTAGAGGGTTTGATGTGCACAAGGGATGGGGACAGCATTTTAATGGAGCCATAAGATCTTGCAGTGGTCTGTAATGCAGAGCAGTGAGTGCAGCTCCACGGAGATGAAACACAGGGAGGGGCAGAGGAGGGTTGGGGTTGAGGGCCAACTCTGCTTTTGGAAACAGTGTTTTCATGGACTGTGGCGGGACGTGCTTTGTACCAGCGCTGGTGGAGCCAGGGGCTGGGATGAGGGATGGAAAATGGGCCACACAGAAAAACTGGCCTTTTTATTCACTTCTGAACACGCAGAGTGATATGAAAGAATGTCACTTTTGCCCCAGGTCACCTCTCAAGTGTATTTGATAACGAAGTTTGGAGTCAGGAGGTTTTGGAAAGGTACCTGTTGAGAGGTATTTTCCCTCCTGTGTTGGACTAAGCCTGTGCCCTCTTTTTTTTCATGTTCAGTCCTGTAAGAGAATGCTTTTTTTTTCCCAGCTGGGATGCATATGCTTTCCTGACTGTTTCTATTTATGTAAAAAACCTTGTGAAGATCTAGGAAGGTTCTGTGGGCTCATCAAATCACACATTTCTTGAGCACTTTCCTTTTCTCTAAATTCTCCCAGAATTCTTAGTGGGATACAATACTCTAATGATAATTTTTTTAGCCTAAAATATTATATTGAATTGATATCTAATATTTCATAGTTAATATTATCAATTTAGCTGAATTTCAGTGCCAGAATAGGTGGAATCAGCTCATATTCATGAGGATTTTTAGAGATCCGGGAAAAAGGCTGCATTTGAATTTCAGATATTCAGAGAGAAGTGAATGTTTTCAATATTCAGTGCTGCTCAGAAGGAAAGGTGTGAATAGCTGCTCTGGATTTTCCTTCTAAGTGAACATTTGGGAATTGCCTGTACATTGTGGCTGTGCTGACTCTTCTCATTCTCCTCTGTCCACCTCTTTTTTTGGGAACACTGTGTTTATGTCCATGTGTTCATGTTGTCCCCACTCATCAGTCACAGGCAGTGTCCCAGCTCTCTCTTTCAGTCCCTTCTTCCTCATAATTCTGGATAGTTGTAGTTCAGCAATATTTTAACCCACATCTCACACCTTACCTCATACCTGCAGTTTGTTTTTGTCTTTTCCTAACAAGCAGCATCTTCCTGTGACCCAACTTCACTGCAGTGGCCTAGGCAGGGTCATTTTGGGGAAGGTTTTAGGCTTGGTCTTTGCTGGGGAGCAGCTGCTTTCAGTGGGGAAACACAGAATTAAGCTGCAGTTTGCAGGGGGACAATGAGAGCTGAAGAGAAGAAATGGGGGATAAGAAGGTAATGTTTCACTTCTTTTTCCTGCCCCCAGAATAAGCATTTTTAAAGCCCCAGGGGTCATTCTCACCAGTTCCTCATTTAGGACAAAGAATGAATAACCCAGCAGCTCTGCACAGCTTTATGGAGGAGTTTTCAAATTCCCGTCTCATCCGTTTAATTTAGATTTGACAGGTGAAGGTGCGCTTATGATACACAACATTAAAAGGTGCCCTGTCAGTATCACAAGCTGTTGTGAATGACTAATTTTCTTTTTAAAACATCAATAACAGATTGATCTGGGTCAGCACACCTGATCGAAATAATCCACTGAATTTCAGGAGGATTGAAATTTAGCTCTGGATCAGGCAACAGGCTCTGCCCTGACCTCCTGCAGGCTGTGCTCAGTGCTGGAGGAATTCATTTTCACTGCAAAAATGCAAATTGAGACACATTCACTGAGTTAGAGCTGTTGCAATCACAAGGCCATGCCTGGTTTGAAACAGGCTCATTTCTAATCCCTGGATATTTTATCCAGAGAAAAAGATTGTGGTCAGTTTTTCATTTTAATAAAAATCAGGAAGAAGAAAGTGCAAATAGAGCTTAAATTCTGCAGATGCCTGGGCTGAGCAGCCATTTGACACCGATTAGAGCATCATGTCTTAATTAGTGCTTTTATAAAGAAAACAGGGGAAGCGAAAGTGTACATAATTAGTACCAGTCTCGTTAATCTTAAGTAAACAAAGCAGTTGTTTGGTGTTCATGCCACTGCCTCGTTAAATGAATGAAATGGAAATGTGCTGAGCCAAGGCAGGGATCCATTTCCAGGGGGGAAGCAGAGAGGGGATGAGCACCCAAAGCTGCCCAGGCTGCCAGCTCGAGCTCCTGAGGAGACAGGAACTGCTTGCAGCCCTGCCAGGCCTCGGGACCAAAATCCTGCAGGGAATCCTGATCCCTTGGCTCCTGCTGGGCTCAGGCAGAGCTGGGCATGGGCACGGGGATTGCAGGAGGAAAGGCCAACAGTGGGAGTGGGGAAACTCACTTCAGCAGAGACCATGTCCATGTCTGTGAGAGGAATTTCCCCAGGCTCTGAAAGCCACGGGGATTCAGCCAGCAGAGACTCCAGCAGGTCCATGGCAGCCTGGAAAAGTCCCACCGTCCCCCAGCACTGTCACGTTCACCTTCAGACTGTGTCCCCAGGTGCCACATCCACACACTGCTCCTGGACCTTCCACCCAGAGCACCAGCGTGGGGCTGAGGCAGAGCTGGGCCTGCCTCCTCTGCAGTTCATGGTTTTCAGGAAGGACACAGCAGCAAAACACAGCTCTGAGACAATTACTCTGCTTTTTGCATAAGAGCAGCTTCTGCTTTAGCACCAGTGGAAATGCAGGGAAGTTCAAAATATAACAAAATTCAGTATGTAACAAACGCTGTGCTGTTGGGCAGGACATGGATGCACCTTGTGCTGAAAGGTCAAACATGCAAAATGTTGGGGGTTTTTTTGAGCTGGGACACGGGGTGGGAATTCCTGGATCCTACTGAATTTCCCAAGCGTTTAGCACCAAACAACCTGAAGGATTGGGTGTGTTGTATTGTGCTGTTCATAGCCCAGCTGAGCTTTGTGTGAAATGAGCCCATTTTCAGTGGGAACATGTTTTAACTTGCTGCTTTTTGTTCTGCTTTTTCCCTTTTTTTTATTTGTCCCTTCCCAGTCTCCCCTGCCCATGGAGCCCGTCCAGCGTCCTGGAGCTACTTCCCCCCTTGTACATTTTCATTTATTCCTTTGTCCTCCTTTCATTCTTGCCTCGTTTCTGTGTCTCCTTTCTCTTTCCTTCTTCTTCTGTACATGCAGATCAGTAGCACTGATGCCTTGAAGGATATTTAGGGAAACCAAAACAAATCTTTGTTCTAAGTTGCTTTTTTAAAAGATATTTGGACTTAAAATAATACAGCAGGGAAAGAACAAAGCTGGTTATAGCTCTTTTCTGGGGGTGATAGAATCATTTTGAACCCATAAAAAGATTGAAAAGATTAAAAAGAAAGACATTAAATGCCAGACGACCAAGTATGAATGTCAGTGTGAAGGAAAGAGAAGGTAAAAATGGCTGATGGGGAGGAATTAAACACAGTTCTCCAAGTTTTTTAGAACATGACAACCTTCAGAAGCCAAAATTCCTTTTTTTTTTAATGAGGGAATGGTGTTTGTGCTTAACATCTGACAATGCCCAAAGTGAAGTTGAGGCTTGTTTATTCAGAGTCCTGCTTCACATTGCCATGGTCTTTTTTCGATCCTGCTGATGCTGGTCTAAACCTCACAGCAATAACCTGGTGTTAGTAAAACCTGGGACTGGTCATGTAGATTTATCATTTTTTACAGCAAATGTCTCACTTGCACAAATCAGCTCCCCCTGGGATGTTGTTTGGATTCCCAAGTCAGTCTGAAAGCTGGATATGCAAATACTGTAAAGAGATAATTATAAAATCTACAATACTCATGTATATATACACAGATAAATCCTTTACCCACACACCCACTGCCAGCTGCTGGCACAGACACTGTGCTGGTGTCCCTGGAGTGTGGGGAAGTGCTTCCCATTCCAGGGCTCCCTCCAGAAGGACAGAAAACCTGTTCCTGGTGTGAAGATTTGATTTCCAGAGCACCTTCCTGAGCACGTGCCAACATGATTAGATCCCTCCAGGCAGAAGGAGACTCCAGAGGGGGAGAACAGGGTTTGTATTTGGGATGTATCATGGAGAGTGAGGTGAGGCTTCTTCCACTGCTCATATCCAAATCCACAGGGCCCAGGGAATACTGAAACTGGGAGGGAGGTTTTAAGAATGAGGGCAGAATTTATTGCTATGACTGGCCATGTCCACTGATAAATAATGTGACAGGAAGTTTGGGAGGAATCAGAATTGTGAATCTTGTAAGATCCAGGGAGTTCCCTTTGGGCACACAAATATGGGGAAAAGATATTTCTTAATGTTTTTCCATTTGTAGAGTCAAGTTCCTTGGATCCCTGAGCCCTTCAGAGATGCAATTCCTGCCAAGGATCAGCAGCAGTTAAATTCAGATAACACAGGCAGGCTTTAGCCTGTCTGTTTTTTCAGGCAGGCTTTTTTATTAGGTTTCTAACACAAAAACAAGGGATGGCCACATTTCTGGTTATTAAATGCGAGTGGTCAGTGTTCAGTCCCCCTCCTCTCTCAGCTGTGAGAAGGAAGATTCTGACAACAGCTCCAATATTTCTGCTCAGAGCTATGAGGCTTATTAGTGGTTCTGCTTGTTTTTCCTGTGAAGTTAATTCCTTGTGACAGCCCTGTCCTTTGTGAGTCATGGAATTGCCACAGAGATGGGAAACTTGGCTGTGGCTGCTCTGAGAGCACCGCTGGAGAGCTGGGGAACCACATCCTCCTGTGGCAGAGCACTCCTGGGCTCTGGGGCTGGTTGATGATATTCCTGTGTCCCACAGATCATGGCTGCATGACTTCTGCTGCCAGGAATTTAGGAATGGTTGTGTTTTTTAAGTGTGGCGGATTTGAGGTCCTGTTCAGGTTTTGCTGGTGCAAGGAGGAAGTTCCTTTCTGGGCTCATTGAGGCACAGAAGTTCTTTTTTGGGCTCAGATAAACGAGCTGAGCCCTGGACAGGGAGGCAGGGGCTGGAAGAGCGTTTTGTAACTGGGACAAAGTGCCCCTGACCACAAGCCCAAAATCTTTGGCCTCCCAGCCACAGCAAAGGCTGTTCCTGTGCGAGCTGTGCTGTGTTAAACATCACTCATTTCTCCTCTAGCATGTGCCAACCTAAACTGACATCTATTTTATAGAGTTTTTAATACTCTTTTTACAGTGAAAACTCTGCTTAGAGTGGTCTGTGCACAGCATCCCAGAATCCCAGACTGGTTTGGGTTAGAAGGGAGCCTAAAGATCATCTGGTTCCACCCCCTGCCGTGTGCAGGGACTGGAGTTGGGAATTGGCCTGCACACACTGTGCTCACTCCTGAGCCAGCTCCAAGCCCAGTTGTTCAGGCACCAGCAGCATCCACTCCATCCCCAGCAGCTCAATTTTCCAGGGATTTGGGTGTTCACTCAGCTTAGTCCAGCTCACCTCATGGTTTTTGTTGTTCACGCTGTGAGCTCAGTGGATCCCCTCCCTCCCACTCCTGTTTGCACACAGACATTGCTGGGGAAGAACAATTCAGGCCTAGAACAGCCCAGAGAAGCCCCAGCTCTGCATGCTCAGCACTGAACTCTGGATTTCTCCAGCTCTGTCTCTCTAACTGCTGTCTCTCCACGTTGAATTGTTGGTCTCCTGCAATCCCTTCAGGAGATGTTTTAACTTTGTCCTCTCTCTTGCCTTCTGTCTGTCCCTCTGCCCCCTGCCCTGACCCTGATTATCAGATTTGGAGATGGATAGTGTAAAACCAGGCTCTGCATTTGTTACCGAGGCTCTGAACCAGTCCCACCTGAGCTCAGGTAGAGCCTGTTCTGTGCCATCCTAACCACGTCTAACCCTGTCTGTGATAGCAATAACCACTCACTAACCCTGCTTGCTGGCAGAACCTAGCTGTAGTGTAATAAATAGTGAAATAGAGAATTAGTAATTTTTTTTTACATTAAAACCTGTTGGGTAGAAAAGCCAGTGCCTGGTGCTGAGAACCCACCTTCTCAGGGGCAGATTTTCTGCAAGTGATTTCCAGACCCAGTGAGTGAATCCAAATCTTCAGGCGATGCTCAGCACACCTGGGCCTTGCCTTGTGCACACTCTGCCGTATCAGCAGCCGTGTGGATGGTAATCTGTGTATCAGAAATCAGCTTCTTTTCCCCCCCAGCTGCTGCATCTCCAAACATAAAGTGTTCTTCTTTTCCCAGCCTTTCAGTTTGTGCCTCACTATCTGAAGGGTTTGCCAAACCCTCTGTGACCACTCTCTGGAGGGAAGAGCTTGCTTGAGTAAGAGAGGGAAGAAATGTGGTTAAATATATAGTTTTATGGCAATGGAAACGACCCTCCTGTGTGCCCAGTGCACAGTGACAGCAGAAGACAACTGTGTTGTGTTGTCATTGCCATGACAACGTGGCTGTTGCTGTCAGAACTGGCATTAGGTGAAATTAAAGTGTTCCAGTGGAACTGAGGAGCTGAAATGTGTCCCTGGTACATTTTATGTAATTAAACATTTGATCCTCAGTTATTGAGAGGCAGTTGACAACAGACATTTCAATTTATTTGCTTGTTGTGTTAAATAATACCTGGACTTTGTTTCCCTGGATGTCCTAAGTGCTTGGAAAGAGAATGTCAGTGGGATTTTAGGAGAGGCAGAGCAGCAATGTGTGGGAGCTTTATTTCTAGGCAGGGCTTGGCATCAAAGCACATGGCAGAGTTCTTGCACAGGCTTCAGACAATGTTGCCCCCGTGTCCCTCTGTTGCACCCAGTCCCTTGGGATTGGGGTTGAACTGTACCTTCCTAGAGGTCATCCCAGGCTGTTCCTTGGGTTAAACAAGCAGGTTATTATTGGATATTTGATATCAAAGCAATGCTGATAAATACAGCCAGGCAGAGCTCATTTGAGTCCTGCTATCCACAAAACCATGGAATACCCTGAGCTGGACCTGCAAGGATCAGCCAGGTCCACCCCTGGCTCTGCACAGACACCCCAAACTCCCACCCTGTGCCTGAAAGCATTGTCCAAATGCTCCTGGAGCTCTGGCAGCCCTGGGGCTCCTCCAGGAGGAGGAAGAATCTTTTCCTGATACCCAACAGCACTGGTAGAATATTTCAGTTCATGAAGGAGCCACTGCTTGTGCAGTTCAGTGACTGAAGTGCTTGGTAAGTGCCAGGCATCTCTTCCAATTGTGTTTGAACTGATTGCAAAGCTTCTTGTGGTTTAGGTGTAAAGCTCTGCCTCTGCTGCAATCCTTGTCTGGATTCCCGTTGTACCTTCTCCAGTCACCAAAGGAGGATTTATTTTTAAAGTAGGCTTCAGGGCTTTATTTCACTGCCATCAGAAGTGCTGGATGCTTGCTTTGAAAAAAACAGTATTCTTTTGCTGGTAGTTTGGCTCTTGGATACATTAGGAATGTCAAACTTCACCTTCCGTAAATGTGTTGTTTTGCTGGATTTCAGTGCAGTGAGCTCTGGAAAGTGCTTATTTACCCTGAATTGCTCCAGTAATTACCTGGTTTTAGGAGAAGGGGATTTATTGCAGGGAATGCCCAGGACTGTAAGACTGTTCAGTCTTTTTAGGTCTTGAAATTTGTAGTGCAGACTAGAACTGCAGCAGCATTTTCCTGAGTTTTTAATTTCCTTGGAGTCTTTTTCTCTTTGCTATCCTTCCCTTGTTTTAAGTGATTCGTCTTTTGTTCCTTCCCATTTTTTGGCAGAAATAGAAAGGGATGAGAGCTGTGGGCTGATCTGTGGAAGTGCTGCTAAATACAGGATTCATCTGGTCCTCTCTGAAATTTGCACCATAAAATCCGTGATTCTGCTGGAAAAGTAGGAGTTGGAGAGAACAGCTCCCCGAGCCTGTGTGCTGGGAACAGACATGGCAAAAATTCTGTGTTCCCTGGGCAAGCAGGGATGGGATGTAGGAGCATCCCAAAAGCAGCAGCAGCATCTGTCCTGCCTGGGATGAAGAGTCACTCGCAGCCCTCTCTGGGGGACTGGATTTGGAGAAAGTCCCGCTGTGCTTCAGCCAGCCAGGCAGCACCAAGTGTGTTGTTCTGCTTTTCCAGCAGTAGCTTGGGAGAAGGAACCAGCAGGGCTCTGGATGTGGGTGTGCTGCTCCACTCCCCCTTCCCTTACAGGGCACAGGATGCCCTTGGCATTCCATGGAAACGCAGCATTCCCAGGACCAGCTGTGCAGCTGAGGCTGTGAATGATCTTCTCAATGTCCCATTTCCCTTTTGCAAGGGGGCAGGGTTTGGATGTTCCTCTAGACTTGCATGAAAATCCACCTGAGGAGCCTGCATAATGTACCATGGTAAGAGTTGCAGGTACCCAGGATGGCAGGGAATTGCAGTTTTGGGAGTTCTTCACCAAACTGGGACAAGCAGTGGATTTACAAGGAGCAGTTTTACAGTTAAAAAGTGTCAGATATTCTTTCTGCACCCTCTGCCTATGGGGACATGTTTTTATTTGTAACTTGCTTTTGCCTTTTGCCTTCAGTGGCAAATCTGAAACACTTTTCCTGTCTACCTAAACAAAATCTCTAAACCTTGGCTAACTCCTAGGTGAGAGACAAGCAGAAATTGTATTTCACAAAGTTCCTAAGGATGCAGAGCATTAGAGAGTCAAGGTATTTTTTCTTCCTCTGTAATCCTTTAATCCTTGAGCAGTGCAGGTGTTTCTGACAATGGCAGTGAGACCCAGGAGTGCATTTTGGCAGTGCTTTATGAGCACCCCTGGCTGTTCCTTACCCCCACACTGAGGAGTTTTAGGTGATGGTGATGCAGTATTTGCAGTGAGAACAAATCCATGTTTCTGTGACATTTCCTGGGTGCTATGGAAACTGTCTGGGTGGTTCTCAGGAACTTGTGAGTTGGTTGACATTTTCTTCAAGAGGCCTGGATTTGAAAGCCTGGAGTGGAAGAGCAGGATTCGGGGATTAGTGCTGTGTTTGGAGGGCCCAGGGGAAGCTGGGGCAGGGGCAGAGCGGCAGGAGCAGGGCAGGAGATCCATCCTTTGGAGAGAAGCTGGACTGAAACAAAAGGGACCTGCAGGCTCAGGGACCCAGGGGCAAGAGGAAGGTACCCTTTGGTTCTGCTGTTTCATTCACATCTTTTTTCCTTTTTTAGCTGAACTCAAAGGGAGTTTTATGATCTATGAAAGCCCTGGTCGAGCCCTCCCAGCCCCGAGGGAAGGGATCCTGTGTCCCCTCAGAACGTGCCATGAGTGCAAAGCCAGTGGTCCCAGGACAGCTGGTGGATGCCGGTGTTGTCCTGTGGGACCATCAGGTGCAGGCTGAGCCCAGGGATGCTCCAGGGACCTTCTGCCTTCTCTGAACAATCACAGTAAGGCACAGGTGGAGGTGTCGGTGAATGAGCCCCAAGTTTGCATTCAGATTTTTTCCCTGGAATAGCTGAGTCTCCTGGAAGTATGGAAAAGATCCCACACAGAGCTGGCACAAAAAACCCCATCCCTGCCCACCCCAACCCCCTGTCAGGGTCCAGGCTCCTGGCCTAGGAGCCCTTCAGCAGCTTTGGGGAGCAAGGGGAGCAGCAGAGCTCTGCCAGTTGAGGAGCATCCTCTGCTCCATCCCAGCATATCCTGCATCCCCAGGGGGCGGCACTGCTGGTGTAATTACAGCATTGGAAATCACCCTCCAGGCACAGGGAAACGCCTGGAACACCGGTAGAGGGAAGAGCCAGATTAATTCCTGTGTTCCTACAGTGCAGTTTCTCCTTGTGTGTGGTCACCAAGGCTGTGGGAAGAAGCTGAGCCCATAAACAGCAGCTTCAGGCATCTCACATTTTGACAGGTAATTTTGTGGTGAGCCGTGGCCATGTTTCCTGGGGAATTTTAATTGGAAAAGAAAAGGAACAAGCGTGGTGTGTGGATCTGGGCACAGTCTGTACACATCAGTTCATGAATAATTACACAGATCTGTGTTCTGTGCAGGTAAGAAAGAGCTGTGTTAAGGTTTGTTATGGGAACATTCCTGGTGTTGGAGAGGCTGGATCCCTCCAAATAGGCGGAGTAGTGTGAAGCACAGCAGTGAAACTTGGCCGAGTGCAGGGTGTTGGAGGCTCCAATGTGCTTTAATGAGGCCACTTTCCTTTTCACTTGTTCTGTGCTGCTTTCTCACTCTGCCTGCTCTCCACTTACTCAGGTTGGGGGGGCTGTTATTTTTAAACAAGATGTTTTTTTCCTTTCTCACAAGCTCTGTCAAAATGGGACTTAACTCTAATAATAGTTGGCTTGAGCAAAACTCTGCAGTTATGCTAAAAGCTCTGAAATCATGGCAAGAGGGAGTTTGTTCTGCTCTGCTTTTCCTCCTCTTTTCTCCTGAATAATTCTGTAAATTAGTGTGGGAGCCAGATTGCGGCTTGGAAATACTTCAGGCAGCTTTAACCATAGATGATGGCACAAAGCTCTGATCTGTTCCTGGCCTATGGATTTATCAAGGATTGTGCCAGTGCACAGCTCAACTCTCCCATTAAAGCCTGGTCCTGGGAAGTTCACAAAGGCTGAGCAGCTACACCACCACCTCTCTGTGCACAAAGACTTCATAAATGGAATAGTTGGAATATTTTTCTTGCAAGCCATGGCAGACCATGGCTCCATCAACCAAAAGCTCAGTCACCACATGGTACCACTGTGCCCAGAGCAGCTGTGGCTGCCCCTGGATCCCTGGAAGTGCCCAAGGCCAGTTTGGATGGGGCTTGGAGCAACCTGGGATAGTGGAAGGTGTCCCTGCCCATGGCAGGGGTGGGACTGGATGAGCCTTAGGGTCCTTTCCAACCCATTCTGGGATTTGATGATTCCATACTCTGTGACATGAGATACCTGGATGTCAAACCTGGTTGCTGTCAGCTTTGAATCAAGTCCAGTCATTTTAAGGCATTCCATGCCATGATGTGCTGCTCTGTTGGTTTTTTTTAATGCCCCAGTCTGCTTTCATCTATAGTTTCTCAGCAACACCCCTTATTTTTAAAGGGGTTTTTGTTTATTTGTGTTGTGTGTGTGTGTTTTGGGAGCAGCTGACTGCAGGATAAATCCAGCTGAGTAAGAAGCAGCATTGGAAAATCCTGCCTGTCCAACTCCTAATGATGGCTTGAACCTCCTTCAGCGGTCACATTTGCAAAACCAGAAAGTGGAAGAAGCTACAGGCTGCACTAATAACATTCTTTGGGTTGCTTTGCCTTCCCAGTTCTTCTGTCTGAAATAACTTTTGGAGGATAGGGTGGACTTCAGGATTGAATTTGTAACAGGCACATGGATGGCCCTTTTTTCTGTGGTGTAAATGCTTGAGCTTCTTTGCTGGGTTTAAAAGATACTCATTATCTGCCTCCATGGCAAGCTGACCAACTCCTCAGGAGTGGGGAATGCATCTCTTTCACTTGCTTAACAGCAACAACAACAACAACAACAATAATAATAATAATAATGATAATAATAATAATAATAGCTTAGAATTGTCTGGCAAAAGAAATTAGAACAGAAAATGAGACTCATGTGATTATTTTATTATTTCCAATCAAATATTCAGAAGCAGCAAGAAGACATCACAGTGCTGTTCAGTGCAGTGGAGAGCAGAGACCCCTGTGCAGGTGCAGAAGGTCCCAGGTGCAGAAGAACCACATCTTGGTTGCTCAGGTTTCATTCCTAAAAGAAAGGCAGCTTCTAAGAAGGATTAAGGATTTTCCTTTACAGGAAATGTGTCATTGTACACCAGGTAGTAAAATACCTGCTCAGAGCAGTAATTGCAAAGGTAAAACCCAAGGCTGAGGCTGAGGCAGCTCTGTGTTATTGAGGATGCAGCTGTTACATTCCTGCTCTGATTAGCAAAAATAGGATTGGGCAACCCCTGGCCTTAGTTTGAAACTGGGCACCAGCAAAGGGTGTGAATGGAGCAGTTGGTCACAACAGGGGTCACCAGCCTTGAAGGAGTCTTCCTAGCCAAGCCTGGCCTACAGTAAGAAGAGAAAAAATTATATAGGGAGCATACAACACATGCTGGCAGCTTTGGGCATCTCAGTGTTACTGCTCTGAAGTCCTGGATGCTGTTTGGAATTGTATGTACATTTTGCATGATAATTTAGGAATACCATTGCTTCTGCTGTATGCGTCTGTGCTGGGATTTTCCCAGCTTTGATCAGTGGGTTTGATGGGAAGAACATTCCCAGAATGGTGAGCTGGTACTTCACTGGGAGAAAGGTTTGTACTTGGAATTATTCAGAGAGAAATGGATTTAGGAGTCGTGCTTGGCTGCTGAGGTAAACCCTGGTGTAATAGTGTGCTCATTGTCCAGGCCAAACAAGTCCAGCAGTAAATACCAAGTGTAAGGAGTAGCTGAGAACAGGATTATCGGGGGATGTGGGTCAGCAAACAATTTTGAAAATAGCACAGAGGAAAAAGAAATGAGTTTTGCCCTCCTGCTCATCAAGATGTCTGCAGATAGAGAAGCAAATTCCTCCTTAATCCTTCTGACCCTGAGTTTGCCCACCTTTAGCTGGCAAGCCCACATTTTAAAGTGGGTGAGAGCAATTACTGGGATTGATGAACTGGTGTTAATGGGAGAGCTCGGGATCAAACAGCACAACGGCAGAACTTATCCCTCAAACCTGCAATAAATGCAGGTAAGGTCACAGCTTCACTGGCACTAGGAAAAGCCTTGGCAGAGACTTCCTGCCCTCCTGGCTCTTGTTCCTGCTCCGGTGCTGGCCGAGGCTGGGCAGGGATGGCAGTGCTGGGGTCAGGTCGAGTCCCAGGGTCTCTGTGCTGTGCCCTGGGCTGGAGCCCGGCTGGAACTGGGTCACTGGGAAATGATGCTGTCATGTGGCTTTGCTTTCAAACAGCAGCACTCCCGGAGAGTTTTTAATTGGGTTTGTTTTCTGTGATCTGATCAATGCGAACTAGCCCCTCGGACTGGGAGGGGGCATTGTTCCTGTGATTACATTAACGGGGACACCGTGGGTGCTGTCCCCAGGGTTCGAGGTGCTGTCCCCAGGGTGTGAGGTGCGGTCCCCAGGGTTCGAGGTGCTGTCCCCGGGTGTGAGGTGCTGTCCCCGGGTGTGAGGTGCAGTCCCCAGGGTTCGAGGTGCTGTCCCCGGGTGTGAGGTGCAGTCCCCAGGGTGTGAGGTGCAGTCCCCAGGGTTCGAGGTGCTGTCCCCAGGGTATGAGGTGCGGTCCCCTGGGCTGTGGGGCCCAGCCTGTGTCCCATCTGCAAGCTGGGACGTGCTTCCATCCGAGCACTCGGGCATGCCCAATGTCTCTGCCTTCCTTCTGGACATGCTGAGACATCTTTAGCGTGGACTCGGGGATTTGCAGCGGGAGCAGTGACTGAGGGGCAGGCATGATGGCACAGATGTGCCCCGGAGCTCTGCAGACCCTGCAGGATTGGGCTGTGGCCCTCACCACAGCGTCCTCTGTAGTTTTTGTAGCATGAAGGAGCAAGGAAGGAGAAAGTGGAGACAGGTGAGTGCAGCTTTCCCGGAGGTGCTCACAGGCTGAGGGCACGGGCACGGGCCCTTCGCGGTGGTGGAGGTTCCGGAGCAGCCGTGGGTGACGTGGGGCAGAGCCAGCGGTCAGACCTTCACAGAACCCCAGGATGGGTCAGGCTGGAAGGGACCACAGAGGGTCACCGCGTCCCAGCTCCCTGCTGCAGCAGGGCCATCCCAGAGCACAGGGCACAGGATTGTGTCCAGTGGGGGACACTCTACACCCTCTCTGGACAATTATTCAGTGCTTGGTCACTGCACACGGAAGTTTCTCCTCGTGTTCAGGTGGAACTTCCCAGGCATCTCTTTCTATTGCTGGGCACCACCGAGCACAGCCTGATTCATCTTCTCAGCACCCCCTTTTAGATTTTTATACCTGGGATTTTTTTATATTTCTGTTTTAGACCTTCCCCAGACGAGCAGCCGTGTGCTGCTCCCCATCGCTCCCTGCCCACCCTGCGCCCTTTGCCCGGCCCCGGGAGGGGGACGGGGGCACAGGAGGGACAGGACGGTCCCGCGGCGCAGGGGCAGCGCCGGAGCGGCTGCGGGAGCCGGGGAAGAAGGGAAGGAGGGACGGACGGAGGGGGAAGGAAGGAAGGAGGCACCTGCGGAGGAGGAGCCGGGGAGGGGCTTGGCAGAGCCGCAGAGGCTGCGAGCAGCCGGCGCATCCCGCGGATCCCGGCGGAGCCGAGCGCAGCCCGGCGCGGAGCGGGACCCGGCCGGGAGCAGGGCCAGGTGAGGCAGCGGGACCCCGGCGTACCCGGCCGGGGGGCGGAGAGGGGGTGGAGGCGTCTGCGCCACTTGTTGCGTAGTAACTTGCCAGGTATTTCATGTGCGTGTGGGGAATGAGTGGCTTTGGATGAGGATTCTTCTTTCCCGGTGGTGGTGGTGCGTCAGGAAGGAGGCCCTTTGCACATACTTTGCATTGGATTTCGGGAAGAAATTCTTCCCTGTGAGGGTGGGGAGGCCCTAGCACAGGTTGCCCGGGGCAGCTGTGACTGCCCCATCCCTAGAAGTGTCCAAGGCCAGGTTGAACAAGGCTTGGAACACCCTGGGATAGTTGGAGGTGTCCCTGCCCGTGGCAGGGGGTGGAACGAGATGGGCTTTAAAGTCCTTTCCAAGCCAAACCATTCCGTGATTTGATGGTACTTAACACTCCCTGGCTGGGCCCAGGGGTGCTGGGCTGTGCTGGGGTGTCCTGCCCAGGACACCGCCTGGAGCAGAGCTGATCCTACACGGGGGTGATGCTGTCGGGGTGCTCAGATGCCTCCCTGCCTGGGGTCATGTTTTCAGCCAGGTAGAACATACCTGGTGTCAGTAATTCCTCTCTCATCCCTGGCTGCTGGTTACAGAGCTGTGCTTCTGCAGTGGAGCAGATCCTCGGGGATCCGTGCCCTTGGGCAGGTGCCCTAGCTTGGTGACCAAATACTGATTAAATTTACATACTTACCCCTCTCCCCCTCCTTGTTAATTGTTTCACTTGTTTCCCTCTGACTAATCTCTGCCTTGCGGTTTCTATTCCCCCTTGCTCCACGCTGGGTCCATAGTTGTAAACTGTTTTATTGGATTTGGTCTCGGGTCATGGGTGTGTAGCTGTTAAAGAGAGATTCTTTCATGTCCGGGATGATTTGTGTGAGGATTCCCACCCAGACCCCAGCAGAGAAGAAATTCCAGCGTGCAGGCCCCCTTCACCCCAGCTGTGATCCTGGGGCTGCAGGGCTGGAGTTCAGTGCCTCCCTCTCAGATTTATACCTCCCTCCCAAAGAGGCAGCTGAACGTCTACAATTTAAATTTCAATAGATTTTTGCATATCACTTTATCTTTTTGTCTCCCCTCCCTCCCCAGACTGGCACATTCCTAAGCATTAATGTTATTGATGCTGTTGTTCAGGAGAAAGGGGCTTCCTATTTAAAACTGCCAGCCCTTTGTTTGCTGGAGCCCTGGGGCAGGGAATGCACACTCTGGAAAATAAAATTCCCAGGGAGACATGTTACTGTGATCACAGTAGACACTTTGCAAGTAGCCATGGCTCGTCTGTTCATATTTGTTCAGAAAACCTCCTAAAAGCCATAGCCCATTTTAAGGACTAAATGCCCTGCAGGATCTGATTATTTGTGACAGAGAAGACAGGAGGCCTTTCCTTCCCTTTCCACTCTTCCCCGACCTCCTTTGTTCTGGGCACCACACAGGCGTGATAAAGAGGCTCATTTGAAATCAAAGCCCTGCATTGGGAAGTGAAGGGAAAAGAATATAAAGCAGGCAAAACAATACATTATCTGCATTCCTAAGTCTTAAAAAGCAGATTTAATTTACCTCAAATCCCTATACTGCTATGTCCAATTTTCACTTTCGTTGAAGTTTTTTTACACTTCTTTAGTGTGCAAGGAGGATGTATGTGAAAATGTAGTTTTTATCTTCTTTTAGCTATTGTATCCTTCTTGTGCTGTGTAAAGTGACTGTAATGTGAATGAAAATCATGGCCATGGTCTTTAGTATTGTTTTTGTTTCCACTCCAGGTGAGTGGAAACTTTACTTCCAAAGGCAGAATCATCTCAGGGCTTAATGCAGGGGTTAATAGGTAAAGCATGAACAGTTTAGGAAGTCGGGGCTGTAAATAGAAGAAGAACCAGAGCAGTATCAATCTGGGAAGGATAGGTCACTGCAGTTAGGCAGTAACTGGTCTGGGCTGCTAACACTTGCCCTCAGGCCAGTGAAAATGAGAGAGGCAGCCTTTGGGAAGGGACTGGGATAGCATCAGGGATGTTACCTGTCATACTGGAAGTACCACGTACCTCAGGAGAGTCTGTACCCAAGGACTGGGGCAAAGGCTGTGCCGTGGGCACTGGGGACAGCGAGGCAGTGTGCCTTGACCCGGGCCTCCTCCTGCTTCCAGAGGCATGGCTCACGCCCCTTCCCCATGGAATCAAAAGGGATTGTTCCTTCTCAGTGCCTTCCCAAGACCTTGCGTAAGAGCAAACACCCTCTCGCTGTGGGATCGGGCTCCAGCTGCCAAACTCCTCATTACTCCGCTTGTGTTGTTTGTTGATTCCTGTCAGATCCTTTTCCATGGTTCGCCTCCTCCCTCCGGCCCGGGCTGGCCGAGCGCGGTGCTGCCGTCACTCCGGCGATCCCGGCCTGGCTGATGCCACGCTCCTGTTGGAATGGCTGGGGAAGGCTCCGGGTGCCTGCCTGTGTCCAGAGCGCTTGGTGTGATGCAGGGTCGGCTTGGGTTGCTGTCGGGTTTTTGGAAGCTCTCCTGCAGCGCTGCTGCCGCTTGCAGGAATCGCGTGGGCGAGGCTCAGCCGAGCCGCAGCTCCACGGGGCTGTTGGGAAGCGTTTTAATCAGGGAAGGAGCTGCACGGAGCACGGCTGCGCTGGGAACGAGGCAGAGCAAAGGCACTTTGCCTTCAAGAGGCTGTGAGTTTGGGAACAGTCAGCTCTTGACTTCTCTGGGGCTGTGGCCGCTGGAGCCGGGACAAAAAGTGTTTGGTTTAGATTGTCTTAAAGGGAGGTTGAGGTTGTCCATCAGGCAATTCCACCTGTATGGATAGCTAGCAGCTCCAGTCAGCTCCAGCGGGGAATGTGTGGCATTGCCATCACCATCTCCCTGTGGATCACATTCCTGGTGGTGATGACTGGTGAGTTGGAGAAGCTTCTGGCAGAGATGACCCTGCTCTCGTGTCAAGGTGACATCTTGCCTCTTGAGTGCTCTTCCATTTCTCCCCGATTTGCAGGTGTCTGGAGAGTTATCCAGGGCCCTGGTTGTTGATGTTGATGCTGACCCTGGTCATCCTTAACACTGCTGCCCCAGCTGAGGTTCCAGATATTCCTTTAACCAATAACACCCTTCATGGGCCACATCAGAACAACCTTTGGGGTTGTCCTGAAATTGGGTTTCTTCTCAAACCATGCAAGTTGTGTATCAGAGATACCCTCAGGTTACAGCATCACATTCTCTTCAGTGGGAATGTAGGGTTGCACAGAGGCTCTTTTTGGTGTCAGATCTCACATCTCTGGGTGTGGTGTGAGCTTGGGCATGCGAGGTCAAACAACCCTGAGATCCCAAAGTGAACGTGGGTGGGAGGCTGACACCGTGTCCCTGATGGGCAGATCTGGTGTTCAGTTCTGCCTGTGATAGTTACCTGAGTCAGAACAGCCTTTCTAAAGGATCCTCAGTCTCCAGGGTAGGCGAGATAAGCAAAAGGACTGCATTAAGCTCTGCTAGAACACAGACATTTAGCTAGAATGAAAGAGAAAAAAGACATTTCAAGTGTCTCTCTGGATATTTTTTTCCTAGCTCTATGTTTCCCAGTTTGCTCCCCTTGTCTCCCAGTTTCGCTGCTGGCCCTGTGACCTCTTTGCGTCACCTGAGCTGCTGACCCCACTGCTACGTGTGCTAAATCTCTATCGGTTTGTTTTCAGCTCTCACTCCTTTTCCAGTTTGGGCCTCTAATAATTGGTTTCCTTTGCATTACAGCCCCATCCATCATTATTTCCTCCCCCAGTTACCTGTCCCAGCCTGTCCTTGCTGCATCATCACTGGGACTCTGCCAGCGCTGTTGGTTTTTTCCCCAATACAATTCAAACTTGTTAACAGAATTAATAGATTGACCTTGCCAGCCCTTGAACCTTTGAAACCTCTCTCATGTCTCCGTTAGCCTTCAGCTACGTAGATAACTGATTTATATCTCCTGGCCATGTCCCACTGCCCTGGGGCAGGTGTGCTGTCCTTCAGGGATTAATTCAAAGATCTCCTGGGGTCTGTTTGTTCAGGAGGTCAGGTTGTATTATCTTAGGGCTCCTTTATGGTCTTAGATTCTGGTCAAAGATCAGTCATGTCTTAAGGCTGGAAAATAGCACAGATTTCTTGGTGTCAGACATAGGTGATAGACTTTTGCATCTGACTAACCTGGTGGTTGTCATTCTTAAGCCATTACAAACACTCAGAAATGTGGCAGAAGAACAAGGGAAGAGGTTTTGCTGTTGTACATTAGCTCCTGGTTCATGTCTCTGTATTCTCATGGCCATAAAGAAACTTCTCCAGGCACTGTGGATGGTCCTTGTGCTGTCATTACAGACATGTGATTTTAGTTAAATGGAAGAAGCCTCCATGCTGGTAGCTTCGGGATTTGCAGTGTCCTGTCTCTGGCAGAGGAAGGACCAGACCCAGATGCTGCAGAAGCTGGAGGAATTGTGTAATTGCCCGGCTGCTGGATCTCTGGTGCCAGATGTTCCTATGCTGACCAAGAGGGGCCAACCTGAGCCAAGGGCTGCTGTTGGCAGGGGTGGGGAGTAGTTGGAGTTGTGCTGAGGTCATTGCACAGACACTGCCCAAAGGATGGCTGCAGGAGCCTGGGCAGATGCAAGAGATGCAGCTTCCTTATTACCAGGCTTTGTAAATAAACAGCACCAGCTCTTATCAACGACCTACTTTACTCTCCATGTGTGTGGGGCTCTCATGGTAGCTGGAAATCTGTCCTTATCTTTGGCTGGTTCTTGTCTTCACAGTTAATTTGAATGGTTTTTATCAAATGACACTGAAATGAATCACCTTTAACATATTTCTTCACTTCAGAGCCCAGCCTTAATTGATGGCAGCCTGGCACAAGAGAAATGCTGCAGCATCAGAAAACACACATTTATTTTGCTCTTGTTTATAGCAAATCAGTCAGTACACATTTATGAAAGTTATTTGAGATAGAAAGATATTTTTAGACTCTCATATCTATGGAATTTTAACTTATCTCTTGAAAATCTTTATGCCTGCTGAGGGAGCCCAGTGTAGAGATTAGTGAGGTTATTGCTGTCTTGGTTGGTCCTTCTTCAAACCCAGCATCCTGTTCAAGGACTAAGGGATGGTGCTTGGTGGTGCGTGGTTCCACATTCTGCTTGGATTTTTTAGGGCTGTCTAAATGAGCTTCCAAAATAGAATGTGCTGTGGCAGGAGGGAAGGAGGAAAATGTCTTGTTGCTAAGGAACATGACAGAGAACTGGGAGATGTGACTCAATTCTTGGCTTGGCATCACTTCTCGGTGAGATGTGGGTCTGCAGAGCGGGTTTTTCCAAGTGTGAGGGGATGGATATTGGGTGTATTGGCTGATGTTTTCAGGAGGGGTTGAGGTAACTAATGCTGTGTGGGGACCCAGCTGACCTCGCTCCGCTCCCACCCGTCAGTGTGATCCTGAGTGTGCAGAATCAGGAGCACAGGAAATGTGTGGCAAAACCAACCCCAGTTTCTCGTCTCCTGATTCCTGGTGCTGCTCTTTCTTCAGAAGAGTCTGTTGCTTCTCCTTCTCTCCCCGCAGCAGTTTAATTTTAGAAGAGAATGGCTCTGGAGGGACTAATAGCCTGGAAAAATTTTTGCCTGGCTTGCTGTAAATCTCCCTTCAGAGAGGATGGATTTCATTTTTGT
Organism: Dicrurus megarhynchus; assembly: GCA_013399195.1. Lineage (NCBI taxonomy): Eukaryota > Metazoa > Chordata > Aves > Passeriformes > Dicruridae > Dicrurus > Dicrurus megarhynchus. The sequence goes on along the minus strand of VXAD01000376.1, from coordinate 1,616,960 downwards.
TTTGTAATGCCTTTTTTTACGACATTCCCACATCTTTTTCTGTCTTTGATTTTGTGCCTGCCAGTGCAGTTTGTTTATGGCTGTGGAGCTCCGCAGCCACACGTGTTGTTGTTGCTTTGTTCTGAGCACCAGGCTCCCCTCGCAGCGGGGGCCAGCTGGGTGCTGTGACCTGTAAAGTCCCTGGGAATAACAGAAACAAACAGGCTGCCCGTGTGCTGGGAATGTGGGTCAGCAAACACCCTCCAAGATTTTTCTCTTGGAATCCAAGTTTGCTACCCCTGCATCAGGAAAGGTGTTGCTGTGACCCTGGGAAGGGGATTTTGTCGAAGGCCAAATACTCATGCTACCATCAGGGAATGGGACAGGTGCTCTTTGTTTGGAGCAGGGGCTTGTTTTCCCTTGGCAAAGGCTGATGAGGCTGCAGGGAACAGGCAGAGGGCTTGGGAAACAGGCAGGGAGTTTGGGATGCTGTCCTGGAGGAAGCTGCCATTGCCCTGGATGGGGCTGGGAGCAGCCTGGTCTAGTGGAAGGTGTCCCTGCCCATGGCAGGAGCGTGGAACAAAATGAGGTTAAAGGTGCCTTCCAACCCAAACCACTCTGGGATTCTGTGGTTAGAATCTGTTGCCGGGTCACCATTTGCCTGGATGTCCCCTGACCTTTGGGAAGAGGCAGGATGAGTCAGCTGGGAGATGCTGTCCTGCTGCAGGGTTGGCTGGATTGTGTTTTGTTTTCAAGCCTTTGTCTCACGGGGTTTTTCTTGCTGAGCAGAACAAATCTGGGGACACAGTAAAGCTGTGCTTGTTAAAAGGTTTCTTCCTGTTTGGTCTCCATGATCCAGAGCCAAGGAATCTGAAGGAGCCAGTGCTCTTTGCCATCCTACCTTTCCTTCTGTCGGCAGCACCTTGGGCAGTTGTAATTAAATGTTGCAGTGGTCTTGGGAAGGATTTTATGGCCAGACATCACCCGTGGAGTTTGGGCTGAGCCACGTGGTGGTGTTGGACTGTGCTGTCAATCCCAAATAACTGCATCCCGAACGAATCCATGGGGCACAGGAGGGATCAGGACCAGGGGGAGCAGCTCAGTTCTGGGCTGTCTCACTTGGGCTGGCCCAGCTCTGCCCTAAGAACATCAGGGGCAGCAGATTATTCCTAATCCAGGTCACAGTGGTGGCTCAGCTCAGGGAACGGTGTGGGGACACCCAGCAGTGCCACCATGGGCTGAGCTCAGAGGAAGGCTCAGGAGTCCTCAGTGTATCCCAGGGGATCCCTGTGGGCTTCCAGCAGTTCCTGAAGTAACCCAGGAAGGGCAAGTTGTGCTGACCAAGAGCATGGAGCTGATGGCTGGCACAGGTCTCCAGTAAAGCTGCAGAAAGCATGTCCTGAAGGGCCTGAGGGTGAACGAGCCCTGCTTTTAGTGAAGTGATGGTTATTTAATAGCTTTTACCAGTGTCAGGGGGATTTGGGGCCTCACTTGCACCACCAAAGCTGGTGGTGTAACAACAACAGCACTGCCTGATCCATAAATGTTCCTGGGGGGAAGGAGGGACTGGGCAGCTTCCCAAAGCCACAATGAACTATCTGGCACCAGGATTCCTTCTCCATATCCCCCTTCCCACCGTGTAAAGGCTTTGGCCGGCATAGTTATGACAGCAAAGGGGGGGAGATTTTTTCTTGGTCCTAATTGACACATTTGTGCCAGCAAAACTTCAGAAGTGGTCCAGACTCAGGTGGGATTTTTCAGTTGGGTTTCATTTGGGGACTTTTGCAGCCAGGCTCGCTCTACTGGATGGAGAATTTCTCTTTGCTTCTTCAGGCCAGGATATTAAGCCAAATCTGCCTTTCTGAGGAGAAGCAGCCCTTGCTCCTTCTAGGAAAGTCTCTGTTTCTTGGTAAACAATGTGTTTTATAGTGGTTAAGTCTGAGGTAGAAAGTAATGTGGATAAGTGTTGGAATTTTTGTTTAGTTTTCAGTTGGTAACTCAGAGCACAGCAACCATTCAAAATTGTCTGTTAGTAATGCTGGTTCCCGAATTTATTTCTGTGAACACCTCGTGTGGAGACCCAAGCTGTGGGTGGGTCAGCTCTATCATGTCCCTGCTTTATTAGTGGGACAGTAATGGTAGGAAAGGGTTAATTTTTTAATCCATATCTGCTTGGCTTGTAACACTTGTAGATTTGTTTCAGGTCTAAACGCTGTGCCTTGATTCCGTGGTTTTCCTGCAGTCACCAATTCTGGGCGAAGAACAGCTGTTGGTGCTGCTGCTGTTGCCATCACCTGTGGGGCAGCAAAGCTTTGGGATGGGTGTTTTGGAGCAGGAAACATGGATTCTGCAGCATTCCTGGCAGCTTCTGGCATTGCTGCTTATCCAGAGTCTGGGTCTGCTGTGCTGCATTCGTCTAAACCAGGATGCAGCAGGAATGAGTCCCTCAGGATGCACTGCTGGTTCGAGGGTGGGTGATGCCAGAGGATGGGGGGATCTCACCTTTGCTGCTGCTGGAGGAGACGGCTCTCACAGCTCAGGAGCAGAGCTCAGCCCTCTCAAGACACCTACCTGCTTTTGTTCTCTGTAATAACCTGTCAGCAGGGAGATGACTGCTTGGATTTTCTTGCTGTTCTCTTGCTCTCCCCCACCCAGCAGAAGCCCGAGTGAATCATTCCTGTGTGGGTACAGCCCGTGGAGCTGGGTTCAGCCTCGAAGAGGCTCTGCAGAGCAGGCAGGATCCGGGGTGAGCAGAGCAGGCTCTGTGTGACCAAGGAGCCGTGCAAACGCTTCCACAGGCTGGGGATGAGGGAATTTCTGGTGGCTGAACCTGCCCTCACAGAGTCCTTGGCTGCTGCACCACTTCTCTGTGGCAGGGAGTTGGTGGGAGTCTGCTTAATGATGCAGAAAGCAGGACAATTATTTTAACCTGCACTGAATGGCTTAAAGGCAGAGCAGATTTATTGTGTTTTAAAAACTCAGGTCATTTTTGTGGTCAGTGATGCCAATACCAAGCCAAGTACATCTTTGGACCATGGAAGTGCATCCATTGCAGTTTTTTTTTCTGGTTTTAGTGCTGAGGTGACACCCAAAAGTCACTTGTTGATCTGCATTAGTAGTAGAATTTCTTCAGGACTAGAATTGGATGCATTTTTCTCCATTCAAAATCCATTCTCTGATGGGCTCGTTTTTTGTTAAGCAAGGTACATAGGATACAGAGTGTGAAATGATTCAAATGAATACACTCGTACTAATGATTGCTTTTTTTGGATTAGTAGGTGCTCTGTTTGCCTGTTGTAAAAGCATCTGTCTCAGGTCTCTCACCTCCAGTGGTTGTCACCACAGCAGCCCGAGGGTGCTAACCTTGGAAATTCCACACTAGGCAGGATGAGACTGTCTCCATTTATCCTTGAGCTGGGCCAATAGGAGGTGATAAATGAGCCCTTATTTTCCTGTGATGATGGATACAACCAAACCCCATCCTAACTTTGTTTGGCACGTCAGCACAATCTGTTCCTTTATTGCATGCAATTAAAAACCCCATCAAACTGCAAACGCTCCTTTAATTAAAGCCCCCACAGCCACAGTTTGTCATGCTCAAGGCTCCTGTGGTTGTTAAATGATTTGGGTTTGATTGCTGAGGATGCAGATGTGGGGGTTTGGTGGGGATTTTAGGATTTCAGGTATTCAGGTGGTGCTGAGGATCAGTTTGGTGTTGTGCTGCTAAAGGGACTTTGTGCGGAAGGAGAAGTTTGCTTTCCTCACATCAGTACACATTTGTTAAGATCAGTGGAATCAGGTTTATTATATATATGTAAATATAAATATATCAAGTTTATTATATATATATCAATAGAGGGACTGTGTCAGTGTGTGGTAAAATGGAAGGAGAAATACTCAGCTGTGTGAAGGGATTAAATCCTGAAGCTCTGTGTGGTGTAACCACGATCGTGGGACAAGGTTTTCCACGTTCCCTGGTTGAAGAGCTCCCCTGAGTGAAGCAGTGCTCATCTGTCTCTGCTTTACTGAGTCCCAGTTTCAGGGCTGCTCTCTGTATTTCACATTTCATTTGGCAGCAGAGGTGACACTGAAGGGAGGGACCTTTGTCCCCAGGTGTTACTCCGCTGATACTTGATTGCAGCATTTGTGGGATTAAAGCAGGTGGAATACACGGTTGTTGTCTTTCCTGCCTGGCATGGGGGGCAGGAGCAGGGGAGGGGGATTGCTGCTGCACGAGCCTTTCCAACTTCTCGGCTGCAAAGGCCTCCTCACAAAGCACGGCCCTTTGTACCCAGTGGTTTGTTCCCTTCAGCAGAGCTCTTCTCTTGAATCGCTTTTGAATTGCGTACACAATGGCACTTTTGTTGGGGAGGCTCCGAGGGCCTCTGGAGGAACATGGACATTCCAGAGCTTTGTTCTGCTCCCATTCAACCTGGGCCAGGTCACGGCTGTCACCCACTGCTCTCCTTTGCCTTCCCTGGGCTTCAGCACTGGTTCCAGCAGAGGGACCAGAGTTTCCCCCGCACAGCCCAGAGAGACAGAGCAGGAGGTTGGAGGGTGTCTCCTGACCACATCCTCCTCTCTTTGGAGGCTGCTTGTGTTCCTTCTGGAGGGGATAAACTGCATCTCTTCAGTCAGCTGCCTTAGTTACCTGTTCAGTGGGCTGGGTGCTGGAGTCCCCGTCCCTGGAGGTGTCCAAGGGACACCTGGATGTGGTGCTCAGTGCTCTGGGCAGGGTGACAAGGTGGGGATCGGGCACAGCTTGGATTCTATGGTCTTGGAGGGCTTTTCCAACCTCTGTGATTCTGTGTTTTTATTTTGTGATGGCTTGAGAAGATCAGGGAATTGCTGAAGCCCTGGGGTGGTGCCTGTGCAGGGGCAGTGAGGCCCTGGTGTGCTGGGAGGGCAGGTTGGGCTCTGAGGGAGCTACACCTGCTCAGCCTCAGAGATTATAGTCAGCCCTTTGTTCTGGAGGGGCCTCAGAGCAGAACGAGGGCCAGTCACAAAGCTTTATTTCTGTGTGTAGGTTACACACTGGTTTGCACAGGAGATTACCAGATTTCTCAGCTGAGATGAAATTGCCCTCCCAGGTGCTGCCCACCATCAGCCTGAAGCTGCTCTGCAGAGAAATGTGTCTCTGTGTTAGTCCTTCCATTCCAGCTGGCTCCTGGTGACTCTGCACTAGCCAAGGGTTGGGACAAAAGCCAAGTCTCTGTTTAGTGTTGAACCTTGGAAAATCTGTTCCTGTAAATAATTGATATTAACGTTTCTGCAGTTCTTACGTGCTCTGTAGAACGAGTTGTGCTCGGTGGCTGCCAGATCTGGAATGAAGGGGTTGTTTTGTTGTCTCGTGCAGTGTCAAAGAAGCACGGGAAGCTCATCACCTTCCTCCGGACATTCATGAAGTCGCGCCCAACGAAACAGAAACTGAAACAGCGGGGGATCCTCAAGGAAAGGGTGTTCGGCTGTGACCTGGGGGAGCACCTGCTCAACTCTGGCCATGATGGTAAGAAACAACCTGCTCCTGGGTTCTTCCTCTGCTGGGAATTTGTCAGGGTGATCATAGCTGTTCGGAGTTTGTGCTGGGGGACAAATGTGTGGCACAAATCCGTGGCTAAAAGGGAAATTGAGGCTAATGAGAAGCAAACGTCGTGGGAAGCATTGTGGTTTGATGTGAGGGCACTGAAGGTGGCTGCAACTCCTGCAGATGAGTTTTCAACCTCTTCACGCCTTCAAGTAAATATTTTTTTTCCAGGTATAGAAGCTGTATTTGTATGTCAGCGTCAGTGATTAGTGAACAGGCATGTTAAACCCCTACTTTCTCCAACTCGGTACCTTTGTATGATTCTAGCACAATTTGCTTTAACTCCACTGGAGGTTCTTCTTTGACAGTCTCTGGGAGCTCTGTCCTTGTCCTGGTCGCTCCCCACCGTCCCACACAATGGGGTGACACTGACTGGGCTGTGCTAATGAGGTCCCTCAGCTCAGGAGTCACCAGCTGCTTTCACCCTTGATTTAATAACCCTTTCCTAACTCCCTGGAGTGAAGCAGATCCAATTTGAGTGTTGCCCACAGGGGCATGGCTCCATTTCCCACAGCAGGATTGTTGTTTTCCATGTGATTCAGCTCCCTGACCTGTATTCTAAGTGACGTAATCCCCCGGATGGGGCTTGTGGAGACGTTTCTGGGTCCCTGCGAGTTGAGCTCTGTGCATGCACAGCATTTTAAGATTCCCTCCTCCTTTAGCATTACTGTGGCTCAGTCATGGAGCCTCTTGCAGTGCTGGCCTGCTGAAAGGGGCCTGAGGTGAATTAAAGAAGCTCCTTCTCACAGTCAGAACATTGAGTGCTTTTTCCAGGAGCTCAGAGCACGCTCTGGCTGAAGTGTGTGTGGTACCTGCTGGTGACGCTTTGGGATCACAGCCTAGAACATCTGAGTTCAGAAGAACAAAAAGAACCCAATACATTCACTGATTTGTTTAAGCTCATGTTAGTTTTGTTGGGTCAATGTCCAACCCGCAAAATTATTTATCAGGGCTGAAGGAGCAAATGCCACTGTCCCCAGTGATTGCAGTGAGTGACAAGGCATCATGTGCACCTCAAAAATGCAGTATTGAACCAAATGGGAGTTAAGCTAAGAAGCTTTGTGAAGCTGACAAATTCTCAAGAATTTGCTGAGAAACAACATGAGCAGCCCCAATTCTGTAGTCCTGAGTCTCTGAAACTGGGCTCATTTTTAGTGAGCGGGAAGCGGAACGAGAGAATAAGAAGAGCTAAGGACAAAAACTGCAATAAGTGTAACATTTTTGTAATAAACCCTGCGCTGAGGCAGCTGGCTCAGATTGCTTAGCCAGGAGAAGAGCGTGTTCGCTGTGCGCCCAGAGGGGGTTTACAAACACAGAGGAGATGTTTCACTGACTGCAGTACCTTGTCTTTCTGTGGGCTCAGCAAGTAATCCCTCGCTCTGCGTCCGCTGAGCCGCTGTCGGAGGGAGGATAAATCTGGCATGGGATGCACAGGAGGAAAGTGATGCAGGAGTGTTTCCTGGTTTGCTGTTAGAGAGTGGGAGCCCTGGGATGCCATCCTGCAAAGCTCCACGTGCAGCACTCGCCGAGTACTGACCTAGCAGAGCGTTTGTCATGGTTATCTGAGTTTTTGGGCTGGGCCTGTGCCGAGGGCGTGCTCTCCCTGCTGGAAGGAGCCTCCCAGGCTGGCGGGACAGAACCTGCAGCTCTAAAGATCAGGATATGATACGTCTGTGCCCAGGTTTCTCCCTGGGGAACGATGTCTGGGGAAGGCAGAGGAGTGCAGGAACAGGCTGGTGCTGCTGCTCTGGGGAGGAGGTGGCTTGTCGTTTCCCTGAGTGTCCTCTGTGGGTCTGAGCAGGAACACTGAGCAGCTGCGGGGAGGGAGGTGAGGATTTAACAAGTGTTTACAGTAACAGTGTGAGGGATGAGCAGTGCACCCTAAAACTCTCCTGTGTTCCTGGTGACTCTTGGTGGGGGTTGTGGTGAGTGCTGGGCAGTGTCCCGGGGGTTGGGTTTGGTGTGTTTGCTTTTCAGTTCCAGTTTGGTTTGTGCTCACACTCTGAGCTGGCCAAACAGTGCTGGAGCCCTTCCAGGGTAGGAGTTACACCTCCATGAGGTGCCAGGCAGTCCTTCCCCAAAGGCCCTGGGAGGTGAGGGGAAGGAAGCATTGCTGTCCGGTCTCTTTGGTGAGGTTCTGAGTCATGGGCAGATCACAGGATTGTTTTTCAAAGTCGTCTGTGCTCCAAGCTGCTTGGAAAAGAGGGAATTGGGAGCCACGAGGCTCCTGGGCATGGGGCTGGGTATGCACAGGTGTGTTGCTTCCAGTGAAAGTCTCAGCAGGGTGTCCTTTTCTTCTCTCTTGTCACACGGCAGCACTGAATGATGGGCTGGGACCTGCAGGAGTAAAACCAGTTTTGATATGAGGGATTTTGGATTTCTCTGTTGGCAGAGCCTGTGGTAATGCTCCCTTCAAGTATGTTGGTTTGCACAATATTTCTCCAGTCAGCTCCAGACACCCCGTGGAGCCTGCCTGAAGAGTCCTGTCTGCATCCCATCCAGTGCCTTACTCATCTCTTGGCTCCTGCTGGGCTTGGGATACTTCCCTGCCAGGGAAGCGTCCCTTGGCAGCAGACCAGGCTCAGCAGGGAGTTGCTGTTTCTCCATCACCCTCAGAAATGCTCCCAGTTGGGTTGGTGCAGTTGCCACCTGCCTTGCTGGTTTGTTTTACAAATTCACATGGTATTCCGAGTTGGGAGAGACCACCAGGATCATCAGCCCAGCCCCTGGCCCTGCACAGACCCCCCAACAACCCCACCCTGGGCATCCCTGGCAGCGCTGCCCAAACGCTCCTGGAGCTCTGGCAGCCTCGGGGCCGTGCCCATTCCCTGGGGAGCCTGGGCAGTGCCCAGCACCCTCTGGGGGAAGAACCTTTCCCTGATATCAACCTAACCCTCCCCTGACACAGCTCCAACCATTCCCTCTGTCCTGTCACAATTTTATGGAGCTGTGAGATGCAGCAAATCCACCCCAGTCCCTGACTCCTGAAGAGACCTTGTTCTTATTCCCTTTGTAGGCAGAGCTTCTTTTTTTTTCCCCAAGTTTTTCTCTCTTGAGAGAAACGAAATAGAACTTAAATTTAGCCCGACCCCAATTAGCAGGATTGTGCTGGCAGAGGATGTTTGTGGAGTGTGGGAGCTGGCGGAGTGCTGCATTGCAGCAGCTGCACCGTGCCCTGGATCCTGCCTCGGAATGTTTGGCCAGGGAGCTCCCCACAGCTCTGGGGGTGGGAGTTGGGGGGACGTGGTGCTGGGCTGCAGGAGAGACAGGAGTCGAGGAGCTGATGGATGGACGAGGAGTTGGATGGAGCCACAATGCCCACGGGGAGCCCAGGCAGGGCTGGGGCTGCTCCGTGTGGTGGGATGGGTCAGCACAGGCCAGGGTGGGTCAGCACCCAGCAGGAAGGGTCAGCACAGGCCAGGGTGGGTCAGCACCCAGCAGGAAGGGTCAGCACAGGCCAGGGTGGGTCAGCACCCAGCAGGGAAAAACCACTTTGCCATTCTGGGAGTGAGGGACTCCTGAGCTGCAGCACGCGAGGGGTTACTTCCCAGTGTACTTTTTATTCAAACACTGCTGGGCATCGTGTGCTGGGCTTGCTTGGGCTGCAGAGCACGGGGATGCCATTTGTTCTGCCAAGCCAGCAGTGTTCCTGTGGCCTGTCACTTGTTGGGAGTGGCCCTTTTTCCCTTAGCAGTTGGACTGAAGCACAGGCCAGCCCTGGGGTCCCCCAGTGAGGTGGTGTCAAGGATTCACCTCCAGAGATAATCCATCATACAACTAGCTGGATCCACAGAGGATTTTGTAGGCTAAAGGCAAATGGCATTTTTTGTACCTCTTTATGCCTTTGTCACGTTCATACCTCATCAGCTTCCATCACTAGAAAAGATACATTCACAAATGGAATTTTTAATTGACAAGTTTCCCATAGTGAAGGATCTATGCATGATTTTTATATTGTTATAAAATACCCATGCTGTGTGGTCAGCAGGAAGAGGCACTGACTTGCTGCTGAAGATGTAAATGCCTACAAAAGACAAAGTTCACTAACACGCCTGATCTTGCTCTGTGTCCTTCCTGTTCTTCCAGTTCTCCACATTTATTCAGAATTAATTTGGACAGGTGGGTAGAATTAAATAAAAAATAAAATGGAAGAGAATAGCAGAAAATAGCAGATAGGTCATCTGCATCCCTTTATACACTGGGCAGGAGCAGCAAGGGTTTGCCAGAGGTGGTTTTATTCTCCTGTGCTGGTTCTGATGCTCTTCAGAAAGGTCCGTAGCAGCACCTTGGGGTTTCTGGGGACATCACGGCTTGTTTGGGGTCCTCTGGAGTTATCCATCCCTTGGAGCCATCCCCTCCCTGCAGCTGGGTGATGTATTTGCCTCTGATGGTAATTTACAGCAGATTTGGGTATAGAGAGAGCTGTTGCCAGAACAGAGAAACACAAGGAATGAGATCTTGGCAGCCTCTTGGCTGGGGTCTTGGAAAGCCTGGTTGCCCTTGGCTTGAGCACAGGTTTGGCAGTCTGTGTCACCCCTTCGGCTCCTGGTATTGATGTGAGGAGCCCCTTTAACCAGCTCAGAGTTGTCATTATAATAAAAGTCTGCCTGGCTGGCTTGGAATCTTTGTCATCCTGAAGGAAGCCTTGATTGGGAGCTCAGGACAGCTGAGTCTTACAGATTAAGTAATTCCAGTTTTCTTGATGTTTTAACTCCCAAGAGGGTAAATGTATCCAGTTCCACTCCCTGTTATTGCTCTGTCCCTGTCCATGGCAGGGATGGGACTGAGGGAGCTTTAAGGTCCCTTCCAACCCAAACCTTTCTGGGATTCAATGTTCTGATGAACCAGGGAAAATCCCTGCTCATGATGGCCTGGCTTTGCTCTAAGATTTTCTCTTCAGAGAGACTTTGGAACATTTGCAGAGCTTCCACATGAAATAGATCCTCAGTTTTTACCTGCAGCTCCCGTGGAGTTCTGTGGCAGCTCAGCAGCCTGGCCTGTGATTCCCAGCTATGTTTGGAATTGTTACTGAATGCTGGCAGCCACATCAATGGGTTCGTTCGGGCAATAACAACTTGTTCCTGTACAAAGGTTTGTTAAAGTGTTGGTTGTGTATGACGTGTGTGTGACATTTCCCTCAGAACGGTGGCGTGGGCCACAGCCCTTCCAGCAGGGTGAGGGAGCATTGGCTCTGGATGAGGCTGGAGGTTGTGTTAGGTGTGCTCACTCTGGGAATGAACCCTTGGGGCATTTTTGTGCTTTCAGGAGGTATTTTCAGAGTATCCAAGCCGACAGGTTCGGATGTGAACTGAAAAGTTTCAAACCTCCAAGTAGGTTCAGTTCAAGTTTTCCTTCTGGCTCTATTTTTAAGTATTTATATGCCTAAAGCAGTTTGTGATTAGGACACAAATCTGAGTTCAGAAGTTTTTGTTTGCATTTCTCTTTTCTACTGAGACATTTCTTGTGTGACTTTGGCCCTTAAAGTAGGGCCTGTGTCCTTTACTCTCGTTATCCAAGCAGGTGGGGATGTCTGGAGGTGATTCACCTTGTCTACCCTGTTACAGGTGTTTTTTTAAGAAGGGGATCCTAACTTCTCCATTGGCACAGCAGGAAAAAAAAATGCATCCTTACTCATCCAGTAATTTCTGTAATGCTCTCCTGGTTATCTGGGCTTGGTTGTTTATATACAGAGCTGCAGCTCACAAAACAGGGGTGGATCTTGTGTTTCCTGACAGGGCCACCTAACTGGGGCCCCTGGAAATGCTCCTGCTCTGCCTCCCTCAGTGGTGTCTGTATCTGTAAACAGTTTCCTGTCACGCACTGAAGGAACACTGGCCTGTCCCAGCGTTGTCACTTGCACCTGAGTCCCTGTTTTGCACAGCTCTGTGCACACGTGGTGTAAATGGGGGAAAAGGTTTTAAAGTTGCATTCTGGGGCAGGAATTCTGTGGGGCTGTTGTGGCTTCACAACCTCTGAGCTCCCAGGTAATCGTAGCCATCCCCTTCCCTCCATCCTGCTGTCCCTTTTTTAATTGAACTGGCAATATATTGAAACCAGGCAGCCTCAAACATGCCAAAAACAGTTTCCTTTCAGTATTTCCTGATTTATAGTGAGTTTTTAATTCAAAATCCATCTCCAAAGGATTGGGGCAATCAATGGCCACAGCTGTACTCAGAGTTCTGGCCCTGAGCTGGGAGCTCAAACCTGTCTCTATTACAAATTTTTGGCCTTGGGGAACTTGTTTGTTATCTCCCATTCCATCTCCAGGCTTGTACAATCAAACTAATAACCTGTACCTGCCCCCAAGGTGCCACAAGGTAAATTCCTGATACCCAGGAGGTACTTGGGAGATTAGGAGTGGGATATAAATATCAAATAGTATTTATCCAAGTGTCAGCACAGGTTGGCACGTGACATCCAGTTGTGCATGTGTGTGGGAATTAAGTAAATTTCCCCGTGTGTTCCTTGGTCGGGTTTGCATCCCAAATCTGAACATTTCTGATGCTGAACTGTGGCAAGCCAGAGTGTTTTAGGTGCCTGAAGTGCCGCTGGATATGGCAGTGTCTGCACACCCAGCCTCGTGTGACATCAAAGGCAGATCCAGCAGCCTGGGCAAAAAGGGAATAGTTGACCCAAATTGGAGATGAGTAGAGAACTCCCCTTGCTGCAGATGTGTTCTCTGCTGCACAAACTGACTGGACACAAGTTGATACTTTCAAAGGCCAAGAGTTTTGAGCTATTTTGGGCAAATTTCCAACCACAGCAGGCACTGTTATTGCTTCACCATCTGCCCTCCGAGTTGCTGGAACTCGAGATTATTGGGTACGGGCTCAGCATTACAAAGGGGTCCCTGGGACCCCTGTGGAGAATCCCTTGTTTGGGGGGACATCCCTGGGGTTGCTGAGCAGGGAACACAAGCCTTTGCTGTTAAAAAAGACCCAGTTTGTCTCTCCCCTTCTCTCTCACCCTGCCTGCAGCTGCGAGGGGAGAGTTCTTTGTGCCTGAGTGACCCTGAGGACAGCCGGGAATTGAAAATTAATTTGCATTTTGAAACACTACGGCTGCAGGGGGAACAAACATGAGGAAAAATGTCACAGTCAGTACAGGAATTGCTTGTGCTCTTACCCTGCTGCTCTTAGCACGGGGAGAACTTTTCCCCCCCTCTCAATTTATTGTAGGGAGTGTAATTGATTAAAACAGAGAAGGTCCAGCACATTGGCCAAATCTGAGGTATTAGTAGTGTTTTGTTGGATATTAGGAAAAATTCCTTCACTGAAGGGGTTGTCAAGCATTGGAACTGCTCAGGCTGCCCAGGGGTTTAAAAGCTGTGGGGTTGTGGCACTTGGGGATACGGTTCAGCCGTGGCAGTGCTGGGAGAGCAGCTGGACTGAATCTTAGAGGCTTTTCCAACCTGAATGATTCTGTGACATTTTGTATTAAAAACTATTAAACCCAAACCCTGGGAACTGGGTGGGTGCAGCCTGGGCTAGGGATTGGCTGTACAACATCTCCATGGTGGATAATGGGCAGCGAGGGTCCCCTGGCAGCCCTCGGATTCCTGGCTGTCCTGGCACAGCCACGGGAACGTTGCTGATCTGCCAGGACCTGACAGACGTGGCTATCGACCTGCCCTGCCTGATGCAGCCCAGGGGGATTTCTGTTCCCCAGGCCTGAACTTTGCACTTTGCTTTTCCACAGCCCTGGCTGAGCTGCCATAAAAGCCAATTCCAGGCTGAGGAAGCAGAGTCCGGTGCTGATCCTGCTGCGAGCGCTGCGTGGATCAGGGATCCAGCTCGTGGGTTATGGTCCACTCTGCACCTTCCCAAGTGCAGAAGTCACACTCCAGATAAGAACTGTGTGTGTGTGACCAGGAACTGGGGCAGCTCGGACTTTGTACCACTCATCACCAGTGTGGGTAATTTAAATGTGGTTCACGACTTGGAAATGAGGGACGGGGAATTGGAGAATCATGGAATCCCAGGCTGGTTTGGGTTGGAAGGGACCTCAAATCCCACTGAGTCCCACCCCCTGCCACAGGCAGGGACACCTTCCACTAGACCAGGGTGCTCCAAGCCCTGTCCAACCTGGCCTTGAGCATCTTGAAGGATGGAAAATGTCTGTTTGGTTGGTCTTGTGTTTCTCTCTGTGATTCAAACATGAGGACAGGGATTTAGGAATGAGACAAAAGTCCTGAGAGTCTTTTAAAGTTTGATGTTTTTCTGAATGTGCAGGGGCTGGTGGGGTTGGTTGCCTGTGGAATGACACATGCAGGTACAATATTGTGTGACAGGGAACAACAAAGACAAAATCCTTAACCTCTCTCCTCTGTTGCTTTACACCTTTTTGGAACCTTCACTCTAAGGTGGAGGGAAGAACTTCAGAAATGAGAAGTTTGAAAGTCACAGGCTGAAATATTATAGGGTTTTTACTGTTTTGGTTTTTTTAAGGAAGGACTTGGACGGTTTTTTGTAAAATGGCCATGATGATCTTAGAGATCTTTTCCAACCTTAATGGTTCTAAAATTGAGTTAAAGTAGGAAATTACTGGAGTAAAAACAACTGTATTTCTTCAAGAGAGGATATTCCTTGTAAGGTTTTTACATAATCCCGCATTAATGGCAAGGGATTTGGGATTTATTGATTAATTCCAGATGCCTGGAAGTTGTCAGTCTCAGCCAGGCACAGAATTCCAAGAAAGGGGCTCATCCTGCTGCAGTGGCACCGTTTGTGCTGTGCTGGGTGTCCTTGGGGTGCTTTTCCCCTGTCCCTGCCTGTCCTTCCCAGCTGTTCCCAAAGGAGCCTGGACAGCCAAGGGTGAGCTCCTCCACCTGCATTTTATCTGATGGCTGATTGTTCCAGTTTCTACCCTGGTGGCTCAAAACAGCCTCTAACCTTCTGTTACCTGTGCCTGGATTTTCCACGTGCTCCCCAAGGCTGCTGGCACTGGATGCTGGTTGTCACCTCTGCTGAGGCGGAGCTCGGGGCAGTCGGTTTTCTGTGTTCCTGGAGGCTGAGCTCCCTTGTGGGTTTGCTGCGTGTGGAATGCAGTGAGGAGCAGCATTTCGGGTGCTCTGGGCCATTGTCCAGCCCCAAGGCCTGGCCCGTGGGACCTGCACCCCACTGCTGTGTTTTGGGAAAACGCCAGTGCCAGAGGGGGGCTTGGTGGGAGGCTTCGTGCCCCGGGCTGAACAAACACTTCTGGTTCCAGTAACGTGCTAAGAAAATAAAATAAAATAAAACACAACACAAGCAAGCCTCCCAAAGCCCAGGGAGGGAACATTACAAAAGATTCAAAAAAACCCCACCCAACAAGATGATAGGAAAGGAAACGTGCCTGATGTGAGGATGAATCAAAATGTTTTTCAGAATGAAAGCCATAAAACTTCTGCTTCCTCTTAATGGCAGAGAATTAAGCAGTTAACGAGCCCTCGGAGATGTAATAAACCTTTCAAACCAGCTGAGAGACGCTCAGGAAGGAGTTGAATGAATTCCTTTGGCTGCTGTGATGATGAAATGTGCTGGGGTCCCCTTCGGTGAGGCATCCACGTTTCCAGCCCTTTGCACTTTGTCTCCTGGAACCAGCTGGTACTGGAGATAGTGGAGGGAAGCAGGAGAGGTGATGGTTTCTGGAATGGGAGGAGTGTCCACTGCAGAGCTGGCTGTTCCCAGGCAGCACCTGGCAGTGGGTTTGAGCTGCTTGCAGCTGAGGAGTGACTTCCCTGCAGGGAGGGTTTCTGGACTCACTGGCTGAAGACCCCACGGCTCAGAAAAGGACTAAAATCCCACTGAGGATCTGTGATTTTTGTTACTTGCCTGGGAATGTGGCACTGGAAAGGGCTGTGTGCTTGGCTGGAGAACCCAGCGCCAGTTCTGAGCTCAGAGGTTCCCTGACCCAGCTCCCTGAATGGGGCTGCAGGAGTGCACTGAGTGTCACCCTGTGCTCACTCGCTCCCTCCTCCTGCCTTTCCCAAAGGTCCTGGCCATTGCCAGGAACCGGATGCTGGCCCAGGTGGGCCTTTATGGCTCTCCATGCAAACCACATGTGCCATCGAGTCTGGTGCAATTGCAGGAACTCACAGTAATTAACTGCCTTGTCCTTGTCCTTTGCTGCATGGGATGGAGCTGTTGCACCTCTGCAGCCCTGCACAGTTCACACCTGGGCCCCACTCATCTCCCAGTGCTGTAGTGCAGTACAGTGCACACTTCAGCCCTTTCTGGCCACTGCTTGAGTAGGATAGAACTCCTTCCCTGTCCACTTCCAGCCTTAAAAACTTTCGTTTTCAAGAGGTGTTGAGTCTTTTTGCATAAAGGCTTAAGTGTTGTCCTCCAGAAATGTTTTTGAGACACAACGAGAATTCTGGGCCTCGTGTTCTACCTGCTCTGCTCAAATCTGTCCTTGTGGGTGACTGATGGATGTGTCCCCAGCGTGCTCTGGGTGTGTGTTCAGTGAGAACCTGTTGCCTATCCCAGCTCAGACGGCTCAGAGTGTCTGGTTGGTTCCTGAAGCCATCAGCTGTGGTCCTCCTTGGAGCTCACTGGTGCCGAGGTAGCAGGAGGCTTCACCTCCACTGGTTTTCATTCCCCAGAAAAGCAGCGCTGGGTTTCCAAGGGTCTTTGCTTAATGTACAAGGGCTCTGCTTGCATCAAAGCCTGCCCCTGACTGCAAAATGGTGAGAGCTGCTGTACCTCCCTGGGAATGTAACTCTGGAGCCTGGCTGGCTCAGTTCTGGCTCTCTTGGTGCCGTGCCCCAGGTGCAGGGTCTAATCTGCTCCAGCTGAGCCTGCAGTTGACGTGCTGCAGGATTTACAGCTTTCACCCCGTCCTGTGCTCCAGTGCAGAGCAGACATGCCCTTATCCTGGGATACACCTGCTGATTTCCAGGGAACCGTCTGAAAAAAGCCTTTCCTCCAGCTGTGAGGGTTTGCTGCAGGCTGGGTAAGCAGCCTTGTGGAGGCTGGCAGGAGCACAGAGCATCCAAGTGCAGCAGCCCTTGGGAGCAGTGCCTGGCAGATGGCATTTGCTGCGTGGGGTAAGGGGATTTGCCACATGAGCTGCTCGGAATCTGTGTCACGTGGCACATTGACCAGAACAGGCCGAGATCAGCAGAGGAGCTGCTGCACAAGGGTGGCTGGCAGAGGGATCCACAGGGACCCCAGCTTTTTCTGTGAAGATTTGCTGATGCTCACAGGAGCTCGATCCTGATTTTCTGTCTGTGTTCGGGGCAGTTTTATGGCCTTTTGTAAATCCAGGGATTCGTTCCTCCTCGAGCTTACAGGGATGGACACACGGCCCCGGCACTGGATGTGCGTGAGCCTGGGAAGCCAGCTGGAAGGAATGGGGTGGTGAAGCGGCTGCACTATTAACTTGACACCTAATTATATCCCCTGGGCTGATTTTTCCATTCTGTCATGCCCCGCTCTGTCTGCACTTTCTGTGAGTGTGGGATGCTGTGGAGCTCTCCACATCCAGCCACGCTCCAGCAGACATGGGGGATGAAATTATCAGTTGTAAAAGCTCTCCTGGCCATGCTGCCAAAAGTAGCATCTCCCTGATGTTTATATGTCCTTAAACCAAGCAAGATAGGTTAATCCTATATAGATTTGAAAGATAGCATTTATTCCATTTTACAGCTCTTCTGGGATGGGATTTCACACCACGGTACCTGTGGGAGTTGTCATGGGACCTGCACTGTCTCTGTTTGACCAGAATTGGCTTTTTTTGACCTGATTCATATCCTGGTATTCTCTTGTTAAAGCAGGAGCACCTCTGACCAGTTTCCACACCAGCTCCTGAAGTTAAATTTCCTCCAGGCTTTCTCCCCTAAGGAGGAACTGAAGCCATAGCCCAACTGGTGGTAGTGTATGGCACCTGCCAAGAGCACAGCCTGAAGCAGGACTTCACTAACCCCAGCTGTTGTTGTTCAGTGCCCCAGGTCCTCAAGAGCTGCACCGAGTTCATCGAGAAGCACGGCATTGTGGATGGGATATACCGGCTGTCCGGGATCGCCTCCAACATCCAGAAACTCCGGTAAGGACCTGGCCTGGAGCCCTGGCAGGGGCACAGCCTGGGCTTCCACAGGCAGAGTCGTCCTGCAGGAAGCTTTCCTTCAGGATAAAGGATCAGGATCACGGTGTCACTGTGCTGTTGTGTTTCATTTCCGTTCCTCCTCGCTCCGGGAGCCCTTTGGAGCAGCTGATGTTTCTCCCTGCTGCCTTGGGCTCCTGCCTTACCCACAGTTAATTGGGAATGTGCAAAGGATACGTGCCTGAGTCTGGGGGGTGGCACTGCTGTGCTGCACAGGGAAAGGCCAGGAGTGTGTCCTGGTTAGGAGCTGTTCCCACCACAGCAACCTCCCTTTATTGTTTTGTGAGGCTGTTTTCCTCCTGCCGTTCTGTTGTGGAGCGCTGAGGGTGCCGAGTGGATGTGACTCATTCCAGCTCTGGTCCTGGGCCCACGCCTGGCAGAGGCAGCACAGGGGGATTTTTCCACAGGCAGAGGATCTTTTTGGTACCAGCTGTCCCCCAGCTCAGTGGGCAGGTTTGAGCTGGGACAGTGACTGTTCAAACCCTTGGATGGATGGATTTGTTCTGGTTCAGATTAATCCTGTTTCTCATCCCAGCAAGTCCCATTTTAAAAATCTGGTCCCAAGGCTTTGATATCCAGGATCCAAAGGCTCCAACTGGAGCTGTGACAGAATAAAACATTTGTCATTGCTTCAGTTACATCCCTTTATTCCCCTTTTGACTTGTGCTGGACCATCCTTCTAATCTCTGCCCTAGTCCATTTTTTCCCTTTTGTGTTGCCAGGACCATTTTCTCCTTCATTGTGTATCAAAGGTGCTTTTAAAAATGGTTTTCTAAAATTGTAATGGCATCATTCCCTGTTCCAGTGCAGAGAATGCAGCGACAGCCTGTTTTCCAGCTTTCTGAGACGTTCCAAAGACGAAGGGAGTACATGGCATAACTTATTGACACTGTCCCTGTTCATGTAAATCACTACAGATTTTGAGTGTTTGATGAACGTAGGACTCGTCTTGCTGCAGTTCCCAGCTGTATAAACAGGGCATTTCAAAGCTAGGGCTCTGCAGTATCCTTACAAGTGAGTCACTGTGCTTAGGTTTCCCACAGAAGAACTGGATCTCCTGGATTTTTGGTTGGAGAGAAGGGTAGAGAATTTATTCCACGTGGGGGATTTCCACGGGACAGAGGTTGGCTCTTCAGTAGGGCAGTAGCTGCCTTTGTTTGGCAGGTGGGCCAACAGAGCCACTGTTGGTTTGGGGTGTTGATCCCTGTATCCTGGTGTCCTGGCTCTTTGTGAGAGCTGTGGAGTTGTGTTCTTTGCCTAACAAAATCTTCCTTTGGGTCAGAAGGAGTGACATGTAGCTCTGGGAACAGCCACTGCAGAGAGATGGAGGGTTGAGTGTAATGGGGCATCCCTCTCTTCCCTCCACATTCACTTCTGCAGGGGAACATCTGACCCAGTGTGAGCTTTATTCCCAGGAAAAACCCCCGGAGTAGGGCAGGATGTGGGCAGGGAGTTGGAGCCTGTGGCAGTGGTGTGTGCTTGACACCGAGGGCTGTGGAAAACAGAATCCTTCCCTTCCTCCCGTGGGGTGAGGAAGGGATGGGCTGTTCACCCTGAGGAGGTGGGAACCCGTCCTGCCCCTGGTGTGGGGGGTGTGAAAGGCTTCCCACAAGCAGTGTCCATGTCCAGGGATGGACGGAGCTTGTCCTGGTCCCGGGAGGGCTCGGTTACAAACACGCCTGGTGCCCTGGGCACGTCCTGCTCCTCGGGCAGGGTGAGCTCAGGGGTTGTGTGACCCACAACCTGCCAACTTTGGGTGGGGGACAGGACAGGGACAGGACGTGGCCACCACAGCCAGCCCCAGCTGTGGTTGCAGTGCTAACAGGATGAGTCCCCATGGCTGTGAGCAGCCTAAAGACCCTGGCAGGGACCCCAAGGTTCTCCAGCTCCCAGGGCCTGGCTCACCACGCTCATCCCCTTGGAGTGTCCTGCTAATTGGAAACAGCACTTCCCAGCACATAGTCCAGCAGTGAGCCAGCTGAGCCAGCTCAGCCTTCTGAGTTCAGCTTTTATTTCATAAACATTGGTGATTTGGGGTTTTTTCTCTCTCTGAAAACCAAGGGAGTGCTATGGGATTTTCTTCATGTGGTTCCTGGCTGTCTTCTCCCTGTAGCAGAGGCAGGCTGAGCTCACCAGCTCATCCCCCAGGAATTCCTGCACTCCCTGGTTTCCATGTGCTGCCATGGCAGTGCTGCTGGCATGGCTTTGTCATTGCCATTTCCTGGCCTTTGAAATGCAGAGGGACAGCAGCTTCCATCATTCCTATGGGCAATCCCAGGCACAGCCTTTGGGAGTTAAACTTCTTCTTGTGGTCTTGGAAGATGTTCTCTGGAGACTTTGTGAAAAGCCCTGATGCAGCAAAAAGGATTGCAGCCAGTTGGTTGTAAAACTAGCTGAAAATGCCTTATTAGAAAAAAAAAAAAAGTCTCTTTTTTGGAAAAAATCCCCACTGGCTGCCCCACAGCCGTGAGTCATGTGGCTTTGGTGACTAAGTGTTTATTTTTTCCTGTAAATCAGGAAAACCTTGCTGTAATTTGTGCTGGGTTTGATGCTATTCCTCCTCCTCAAACCTTTACCCATTTCTCTGTTCTCATTGCCAGCCACGAGTTTGACTCCGAGCAGATTCCCGACCTGACCAAGGACATTTACATCCAGGACATCCACTGTGTGGGCTCCCTGTGCAAGCTGTACTTCCGTGAGCTCCCCAACCCCCTGCTCACCTACCAGCTCTACGAGAAGTTCTCCGTGAGTAGGAGGCAAATGTGGGGCACTTCCCCTTTCAGTGGGGCTTCAGCTGGTAGAGCAGAGAAACCCTGGAAGCTGGACCTGCCTTTGCAGGAAGCTGGACCTGCCTTCCACGCTCCTCCCTCTCTGTCTGCTCTGCCTCAGTTGGGGTTTTTGGAGCCGTCAGAAGGGTGTATCACCAGAATTGCCAGCCTGACACTGTGCTGCCCACACTCCCAACTCCATCCTGCCATTCCAGAAGGGGCTGGCAGTGCCCCGGGGTCTGAGGGGCCTTTTCTGTGTCCCCTTTAGGTTACCCACAGGTGCCTTTGTCCCCTGTGCCCACTGTGTTGGTTCCACTTGTGCAGCCCCGGCAGAAGGTCCCTGGCACACTTCCCATGCTTTGCAGGAGTTTTCCCATCTTGTTTGCCATTTCCCGGGAATGGGATGAGAAGCAAATGATTCTCTGAGCTGAATGTCTTCTGCAGGAATTCTCTGTGCCATTAACATGTCCCAGGTCATGGGCTACTTGGCCTTCCTTACGTGATCCACGTGCTGCTCTGTCCCCGAGACAGACCCCTTACCCAAGGGGGGGAAGAGCAACAAAATCCACCTCGCTGCCAAGACTGGCGTGCTGGGGGTTTATTTGCAGCTAAATCTTTCCTGCCTCCTTCCAGGATGCTGTTTCTGCTGCTACGGATGAGGAAAGGCTGGTTAAGATCCATGATGTGATCCAGCAGCTGCCCCCTCCCCACTACAGGTGAGTGCAGCCTTTGGGGTGTTGTGGGCGTTTTGTGAGAGGAATTCTGTAATTCCAGTTTCCCTCTCAAACAGCCACACTGTGCCCCTCTGCATATTGAAATGGTTATGGCTATGGAAGGTTGATTTCTGTTTTAATTTTAATCTTCCCAAACACTGTACACTAAACAGGGTCTTACTTCACTTCCTTGGAAACTCCATGTAGGAGGGAAATAGGAGCTCGTTATGTCAGAGTAAGGAAACAGTTTCATTGTGGGGGGGCACAATACCAGTGCTAAGAGCACTTTAAAAAAAGTGAAATATAGCCAAAAAATCGCTCAGGCCTTCAGTTAAACTTGGTCAACTGTATTTTGTCTCCAGTTTGCCCCTCCCTGCAATAATAGTAACGAGCAAATACAACAATGCTCTGTAAGAATAACTGATGTAATTAGTTATATTAGTGGTTATATTAGTGTTACGTATTAGAGAAGCATAATATGGTATTTAAAAATCACCAGTTAAAATACTATATTCAAGCTAATTAGTGGTAATAAGAACTTGTGCTGTATGTTAATGAGTCTTGACTGAGAACAACATTTTAACGGTCTTTAGTATCAAAAATTATGGCAGGGTATGGTGAAAAGGCATCAGACAAATTGGTATTGGTGATTGGCTTTAATAACTACATAGAATACAGTATGTTAATGAGACTTTAATATTAATAACTAGTGATGCATGGTAAGTAGCATCCACTAATTGTGAATTGTACTTGGTAGAAACAGCTAATGACAGTGTATGGTGGAAGTTATTTACAGATTGGCAACTATTTTAATTGGCTGGGCCAGTTGCCCTGGTGTGTCCCCGTGGTTCAGGTGACCATTTGGGCTGAATGCAGGCGGTATTTGGCTATTGATACCTAATTATAATACTTCATCACAATCATCAGTTGATTATTGTAATGTATGTTAATCTGCAGGATGAGTTAGGATTCTGGTCCAAGTGCTCAGGTGTTACACATGAGGACAGCTATTGATAACTATTTATAGTCATTTCTGCTAATAAATGTTTAAATTTCAATTACTGTGATGTGTGGTGATTAGCTGGACAACTGCAATGCTGCAGTGAGTGGTATAAATAGCTAATTATAAAAGTTAACTGGGATTTAACTACAAATGTGCTACTTGCTCTTTAAGGTTGGCTAGTTGGTACAACAGCTGCTTCTTGCAGTAACTAATTGCAATACTGATGTTAATTGAGGAGGTGTGGCCCTTACAAAAATAAACTCATCTCCTTCTTTTCCATTCACCTCTTCCCTGAAATGATTTTTACTTTTTTACTTTATGGGGCTGGTTAAACTGGGCGCTGGTACCAGCAGCTCATCAGTCTCTGAGAGGGGGCACAACCAACACCTGGCTGTGGAATGCTGTAGGTCACAGGGTGCTGCTCTCCTTTCCTGGGGTTTGCTTGGAAAAAGGAAAAAAACACTTCATTTTTCTTTCACTCAGTGATGAGAAGTTGCAAGCAGGAGGTGTCTGTTTGGTTTCCAGCCAGAGCCATTTCCTTCACTTCCAGTCTTGTCTATTTGTGGAATTTTGAGCCCCAAAACACCCTCCCTGCTCCATCTCACTACTCCCCCAAAAAGGATAGGCTGTGAGATAGACACAAGCCAGGGGCACCAGGAGGGTACGGCAGCATTTTCACTGCCACCTCTGCTCCCTCCTCCCCAGCCTATATTAAACACTAGAGTGCTTAATATATAAAATAAAACCCACCATTTTTAAATGTGGACAGAAGCCTGTCAAGTTTAATCTTCTATCTGCCTTACCCACCACTAAGAAACCTGCAGCCAGGAATTTCCCAAGTAGAGCTCAGGTACAGCTGGCTGGTTTTCAGTATCCTGGGGTGTCTGAATCAGTACTCCCCCCCTTCCCAGGATTAGCATTCCACATCCTTCCCCGCACATCCCTGAGCAGCCCCTCAGGGCTGCCACAGACCTGCAAAGGGGTTTTTTCTGGAACTGTCCTTCCCTCGAGCCTGGACAAGTCAGGAGAGACTCCCCTCACCCCAGCATGTGTCATTATTGCCGAAGCCACGTCCACCGTGGGGCTGAGGGGAAGGAGTTCAGCGTTCCTTTCTGGGAGCTTCCAGGCCAGAAGGAAATAATGAGCTGGGTTTGTGCTGTGGAGCACGGCCTGGCTTTGCTCAGTGGTGCTGAACATTTGCCTCTCTCCTGTTTTCCAGGACACTGGAGTTCCTAATGAGACACTTGGCTCGTCTGGCTGATTATTGCTCCATCACAAATATGCACACCAAGAACTTGGCCATCGTCTGGGCTCCAAACCTCCTAAGGTACTCTGGGATTTTCCCATTTCAATACAAGATAAATGTTCACATTTATAAACAACAGATACTCCAGAAAATCCCAGCTTTCAGCAGCTGGAAAGAGCTCTTCCTTTCTTCACCCAGTGTGCTCTTCTCCTCCTGTAAAATATGGGAAATTATTCTAAGCAGGATTTAAGATCAATTGGCAAGTTCCTGACCTAGTGATGTAAACCAGCCCCTGTATTGTCCTGTCTCACACAACACAGTTCCACTGACTGCAGTTCTGTCAGTAGTGACAAGGAGGAATTCTCTCAACCCTCTTTTAGAGGATAATTTCTCCTCTCCTGGCTAGATGAGACTGGTGTGTCTTTGATCATCCAGGAAAATTTCTACAGTGGCATCCCTGATTTCCCACTGCATAAGTCTTTAGAGTCTAATTTGACAGCTTTTGGCTGCAAGAATTGAAACTTACAGAAGTGATCTTGGATAAATCTGGCCCCTAAAATCTGTTTTGAATTTGTATGATAGGGCACTTTAATGGTGTAACTTAAAATTTTTTCTTTAAAAGAAAAAAAAGAGTATCATCCTGCCCTCTATAGTACTGATTCCTGAACTACTGCTGTTACCAACCTGAGAAATCCGAGTGTGCAGCTCATCATGGAATCCCAGAAGGGTTTTGGGTTGGGAGGGACCTTAAAGCCCCTCCCCTGGGCAGGGACACCTTCCACTATCCCGGATTGCTGCAAGCCCTGTCTAGCCTGGCCTTGGACACTCCCAGTTCATGCAGGTGGGCTCTTCTGTCCTTTCTGGCAATTCTCTCACAAGCAGTGGAGTGACCTTGTGTTTGAGATTGCGTTGGTGAGTCCTGGGGCACTCACTCAGCAGGATCAGTTGGAGACACTCCCTGCTCGAGGGAAAATCCCCTTGGAGGCCACAGTAGGTTTGTACAACAGCACTGCCTTAAACTGTGCCAGCCATGGAAATGAGTTAACAAAGAGCTCTTCATTGTGGGTGTTGGGTGTATTTACCTCAATTCAGACCTGTCCCACACTCCCTCTTCCTCCCCTCTTGCCCTGTCAGTAAGACTGGAACCTGGATCTGCCATAAATCCCCACAGTCAGCGATCATTTGTGAGCGTTGCTGAGACTGAACCCCAGAACTGCCCTGAAGCCTTTTCTGCCGGAGCCCCAGGCCCTGCAGCCCCACAGGTGCCCAGGCCTCAGGCAGCAGGAGCCTCTCCCCTCAGCAGTGTCCCTTTGTGCAGGTCCAAGCAGATCGAGTCCGCCTGCTTCAGCGGCACGGCCGCCTTCATGGAGGTGCGGATCCAGTCGGTGGTGGTGGAGTTCATCCTGAACCACGTGGACGTGCTCTTCAGCTCCAAGCTCAGCTCTGTCATCCGGGATGGGGCAGGTGCGTGCTCTCTGCTGCTTCACTTGGGCAGGAACGGCAGCACTTTGTGGGTGTCTGAGCCTCCTCTGGGACGCTGAAATGTTTTCATTAGATGTTTCACCTTAGGGCACAAAGAGGAACGAACTGGTGTAAAGCAGTCTCTGCATTCAGTAATGTTGAGGCTAAGAAACTTAAATCTTGCTCTTAAAAGGCTATTTTGACATCTGCTGTGCCAGTTATTCCTTCTGCAGAGCCTGTGTGGGCTCATGAGCAGGGCTGAGCAGCCACACGGCTCAGGCTGGTGTTGCTTTAGGATGAGGAATGAACCTGGAGCACCTGGAATGTCATCCAGCCTTGGAACCTACAAATTCCCTTGAGTAACTGAGACCATGTACCTGTTCCATCGAGAAGGAGCAGAGCTGCACCAGGAGGAAAGTTGACTCTCTGTGTCAGTGTGGCTGCCACAAGCTGTTCCTGCTCCTAAGCAGCATTAAGGCTGCACCATCTGCCTTGACCCAAAGTCCACCTGCTGACAGGGAACCACTGGTCCGGTCCAACCTTCTTGTGCCATCCATGGGGGAGACCTTTCTCGACCCCACTGGAGCAGCCCCTCCGCAGTGTCTCCTACTGCCTGCCCCATGGGAGGTGTTGCCAGGTGAAGTCCCTCCAGAGATGAGGCTTCTTCTGGTTGCGTCCTGCACGTGGCACGTGTGCACCCCTCCTCAGCCATAACAAAACTGAATTGGCTCCTCACACCATGGAAGCCAGAGGTTAGCTTGGCTGAGCAGTGCCAGCCCCAGCAGGCTGACTCTGCCAGGGGAAGGAAGATAAGCATGGCCTGAATCCCAGCCAGATGATTATCCAGGCTTAGAATGGCCCATGTAAATTCGGCTAATTGTTTAATGACTTGGTCATTTGCATTCAGCGGCTTTGACACAGACCTAGCAGGGAGGATGGTCAGGCTGTTGGGCAGCACATTGACCAAGTGCAGGAATTCTGCATTCCAGAATGGCTTCCTGGGAGCCTCTGGGTGTGAGCACAGCTCCTGCACCCACCTGTGAGAGGGGTGCTGCCAAACCTGTTTTAACCCGAACTTCACCCAGGACAGCATTTACAGCTCCCACACCCCCCAGACTGTGCATCCTTCACACAGAGCTGTGCTGCTCCAGGGACAGCCATGGGACTGGACCAAGCAGGATGTTCTGCACCGGCACATCTCCCCCACAGCCCCAAACTCACCTGGGAATAACCCTAGAAACACCTGTACAAGAGGCAGTGGCAGGCACAGGAGAGCTGCTCCTACAGCAGGCTCCCTGTACTCTCCTCTCCACTGAAGCTGTCAGCAGCAGGAGGCAGCAGCAGCTACTTTGAGATTTTACACATTCATCTCCAAAACCAGGCACAAGCTGTAAAAGGCCACGGGCAGGGCACACAGCAGATTCTGTTTGCTGTGCCCAGGTGCACTTTGGCTTGTAGCAGCTTCAGTCACACACAGCATTTCCTGCTGCAGTGAGAGGTGGAATCTGGGAATGACGCAGACAGGTTTTATACAAAGGAAAAACACAGTTTTCTTTACAGGCCTTTGCATAGAGATGAAGGAAAGTATGTCACAAAGGTTTCCATCCTACCTGCTTCCCTCTGCTTTTTTTTTCTTAATACACTAAGCCATTATTCTTTTAGTCATCAACGTATCTGTGACATTGTGACCGCATTTTGTCCGCGTCTTTCAGTGGTTGGGATAACAAAGGTTCAGAAAAACACAGCACCTCCCTAGACACACAGAGCTGAGCTTTGATCTCTGCCCTGCTGTTTGCTGACTCTCCCTCTTGCCTGTGGTTTTCCTTGCAGGGCACAGCTCTTTATCCCGGCCCAAGTCTCTGCTGGTGTCCTCCCCCTCCACGAAGCTGCTCACGCTGGAGGAGGCTCAGGCACGGACACAGGCCCAGATCAACTCTCCCATCGTGGCAGACAGCAAGTACATCGAAGTGGGAGAAGGCCCAGCAGCTTTGCAGGGGAAATTCCACACAGTCATAGACTTCCCATCTGAAAGGTAGAGACAGGTTTCCTTTCCAGCACGTGTCATAACTGTGTTATTTTGACTACAGCAAGAATTTGCTTATATTGACTTGAGACTCGTTAAATATATAAAGTACTGGAGCCAGTTTTCCACCTGCTTTGGATTCTGGGAGGATTTAGCTCGCATCAGTGGTCTGGTAGGCTTGGTTTAGCCAAATAATTTGTGCTCCACTCCCTTGTTTTCAGCAGGGATATCATTAAATGTATAAATCTGTGTTGTCTGTGATGCAGAGATGCCTGGACCAGTCACACACAGAAATGTAAACAGGGTGAACACCTGCAGATGCTCTGGTTTTCCAGATCTCAGGACTAAGTGCCTGTCACAGATCCAGGTTCGCTTGAAGTAGAGCAGTTGGACAGGCTTGAGGACACTAGAAATTAAATACGGCAGTGGAAGAGACAAAGGTGATTTTATAGCAGGACTGAGAGATACTTTTGAACACCTTTATGGCTGCCCAGCTTCCCAGGGAGCTGGGGCTTCTTCCGTAAAATCCATCCCTTGGCTGCTGGACTGGACACGGAGGAGCCTTTCCTCACCTGCACTGCAGCTGCTTTGCAGAGGCTGGGGGAATTCACCCAGCAAGACATTAGGGCTGAGCTGGAAGAATGAAAACATCCTCGGCTGTGGAAAAGAGGGAGTTTCCAAGCAGGAACCAGGAGTTTCTGAGCAGAAAGCAGAGTGCTGATGACAAGCAGCCAGGATTGAGCTGCAGCTCCTCCTCCATCCATGTGTTCCATTTTCTCTCCCCAGGAAAAGGCCTCCCAGCAAGATGAAGAAGTCTCCAGTGGGGAGCTGGCGTTCCTTCTTCAACCTGGGAAAATCCTCCTCCGTGTCCAAGCGCAAACTGCAGCGCAACCCCAGCGAGCCCTCGGAAATGAAAGCCATAGCCCTGGCAGGTGAGGCCCCCTTCCAGAACCCGGGGATTTCAGCAGTGCAGTGATGTTTGCAGTGGGCTTTTACCTCCTTCTAGCGTCCAAGCCGTGCATGACACCTCCAGCAGCTGCTCTTTCCCAATGGATCTCGGGCAGCTCTGGAGCCTGCCGGGCTTGCACCTCCGTGCTTTGCTTGGAGCAGCTTTGGAAGGACAAGATGTGGGTGCTGCTGTAATAAGTCACAGGATAACTCCTTCTGACACTCTCATTATGAAATGAGAATACAGTTCTGGTTCCCCTTGCTGCTCTCAGAAGATGAAACAAGGGAAAGGCACCTTCCCACAAACATTCCCTCCGAAATCTGTACCAGAGTATCCAGAAAAAGCAGCCAACAACCCTCTGTAGCCACAGCCAGGATATGTAGGTGGAATTCTCAGCCTTTTCCATATATAATTTTCTGTCTCTTTCTAAACTTAAAAATAGCAACAACGTGTTTTTGCAGTAAAACACACCACAAATCCCAAAATGTGGGCCTATGAGAACTTTTATCCCCTCATCTCCCAGGTCTCTTTAAATCCTTGTCCTCACACACTCTCTGATGCCCTTTGGGACTGTATCCTCAGAGACTGAAATTGTACTTGTTTAGTGCCCATAAACCAGGGTGTGTAAATGTTCCTTCCTTCCCCCTTTTTGAGGGTTTTTGCTTGTGGGGAGTTGTTTCCCAGCCTGTCACCTGCAGCAGTCACCATTTGGGTCAGTTATGGTTTCCAGGTAAAATGAGAATCAGAAACCCACCCTCAAAACAAAATTACTCCCAGGACAGTGATGTTGGTGCTAGAAACGCATTTGTGTTTTTCCTGCCACCATTATCCAGCTGAATGCAAACCCCTTTCCTAACTGATCCTTTCCCTGTGTGGTTCCTTCCCTCAGGAGGACGAGGAGACAGCGGGACGCTCCGCTCAGCCAAGAGCGAGGAGTCCCTCACCTCCCTGCATGCTGTGGATGGTAAGGCAAATTCCTGCCTCCAGGAAACTTCCAGGAAATGGGCATGAAGGGAGGCACTTGGACATCTCTGGCTGCAGATATTAAACAGGGCAGGTTTTCCACCCCTTCAGGGAAGCTGAACTTGCTAACTGATGAAGCGGCTTTCTGCTCCCAGCACAGATGGGTCTCACAGAAATGCTCTTCATGGCTTCTCCTGTTTTAAGGTTAAAAAAAGCAAACCTCTTGCTCTGGCGTAGCTGCCACTGCTTATGTTCATTCCTTGACACCTCCCCTTGCTATTTGAAGGTTGACAGGGCAGCACTGTGAAGGAAAGTGATCTCTGAGAAAGGCCTTCAGCACATTTAAGCTGTCTTTGCCTGTGCGCACAGATTAGTTTCAGACTAAAAGTCACGCCTGGCAAGTGCTGTAGAAGAGTTTAAGCAAACGTAATAAGCAGTTACTGCCAGCGATGTTACTTTGTGTGCAGAGATCACCAGGGAACCTCTTGCTGCCTTAGGACTGTTCTGACCCCTGCCCCTTCCTCCCAGGGCCTGCCCTTCTGGACAGGAGGTGTTGTCACTACCCCATGCGTGTCTCCTCGTTCCAGGTGAATCCAAACTGTTCCGGCCCCGAAGGCCCAGGTCCAGCAGCGATGCCCTGTCCGCCTCCTTCAACGGGGAGCTCCTGGGGAGCATGAACCGCTGCAACTCCTACGACAACCTCCCCCACGACGACAGCGACGGGGACGAGGGGCTCATCCACGTCCCTGCCCTCATCTCTCCCCGCTCCTCGGAGGACGTGGACCTGAGCCCGCCAGACATCGGCGTCGCCAGCCTGGACTTCGACCCCATGTCCTTCCAGTGCAGCCCCCCCCAGGCGGAGTCCGAGTGCCTGGACAGCAGCACCTCCCTGCTGGAGTCCGTCGACATCAATAAGGAGAAGCCGAGCCTGCTCAAGAAGGATTTAGAATCAGGCAGCCAGTCCCAGACCCCGGGCAGTGCCACGAGCTCTGAGCCAGTGTCCCCTTTCCAGGAGAAGATGAGTCCCTTTTTTACGCTGGACCTGAGCCCCACGGAAGAGCAGGCCTGCAAACCCCTCAGCTTCTCGCCCAAGACAGCCCGAAGGCCCATCAAATCTCCACCACTGACCACAGAACCCACCTCCTTTGTGCTGCCCAGCCGTGTGCCAGAGGCCCTGGGAGGAGTGCCCACCACATCCAGGAACTCCTCTGCTTCCAGCTGGAGCAAAGGGATTGGCATCACTGAGATCACAAACAGGTCCCCAACCCAGATGTCCTTGCCCCTGAAAAACAGTGAAACAGGAGCAGGGGAAGGAGCCCACCAAGAGCTGCAGCATCCCCAGCTAGTGGCTGCTTGCAAAGCAGAGTTGCCAGAAGAAGGGGAGAGAGCCATGCCAAGCAGTCAGAATAAGACTGTACCCAGTGGACACACACAGCCAGGTACAGTGCATTTTCCTCCATTCTTTCTTTAAGTTCCAAAGGGGAGCTGCTCTCAGAACCGTCCTCCTCTGCGTGCCTTTAGGAGAGGGGATTGCCCGTCAGTTCTGGTCACGAGTGTCTTGCAGGGCTGTGCAGATCAGTAAGGTCTTAACCTCTGCCTTCTCCCCACATCACACAAATCTCGGATAATTTCCATAATGCTTTATATTTTGCTTTTTTTTCCCCATCCTGTCATACGTGAAAATCTCTAGCATGTCCTTCTCAATCATTTCAGCCAATAGACCATCTAAGACTTCTCTTTTTTAAATTAAAAATCTGCCAACACTCGAAGAAGGGACCTTTCCGCCTAAAACCTTATGATCAAAATTGTGTAAGGGTATCTCATTCTCTGCTACCTCCTTCCTACCTCTCTAGAAATGCAAGAGGATTTAGACAATCTCTTGGGTTTTTTCCTCTTTGTGATGAACTGCTGTGCTGTCGAGCAGCGTTTGCCTGTGAGACACAAGTGTTTCACATCAGAAGGAACTGCCACTGTGAAAGTGTGGAGAGCATCTATTTTTTTATAATAGTCTTAAGGTCACTCTCCTTATTGGGTAACATAAAATCACTCTCTCTCTCAATTTTCCCCCCATTAGGAGCAGTTGCCCTCGACTCCCCCCAGGATCCTGTTCCCGTCAGTTCTGTGTCTCTTATCCCTCCTCCTCCTCCGAAAAACGCAGCGCGCATGCTGGCCCTAGCGTTAGCCGAGTCCGCACAGCAAGCATCCGCCCAGTCCCACAAAAGGCCAGGAGATGCTCATGCTGAAAGCACAAATTATGGAGAGGCTGAAGCTGGCACAGCTCTAGAAAAGCTCCATCTTTCTGCGGGTGCTCCCGACAAGCTCCACCTGTTCACTGCTCTGCCCGAGAACCGCCTGCACTTCCAGCCCGGGGCACCTTTAGAGCAGGACTGCCAAGGCACGGCCGGGGAGCAGAACCACCCGCCCGGCGCACCTGGAGGCCA